>CM052135.1:12646213-12724045 GCA_028454255.1 Halictus ligatus | reverse complement strand
AAAAAAAATGTAGTTATGTACCAAAAAACATCGATGACCTTGACAACTCCGAAAAAAATGACCCTCGGAAAAAAAATATTCGAGCCAGATATTTGGTCCATTGACACCGTGCACATTACGTAACAAATATTTTTTGCATCACCATAACCTGAAGAGATTTTTAGGTGTTCTTACTTAAACGGATCACCCTGTATACCTTTAAAATCTGTGAATCAAACTTTATCTTGGTATTTATGCATTATAAACCCTAACTAATATAAATTTAATATTATTATTATTATGTATAGTATTTGCTTCCAGGAACAGCATCCATTGTACACAGAAAAAATTCAATTTTCTTGAAATTATAAACGTCACCCTTTTGACACCGTAGTACTTTTTGTACGTAGAATTAGGCTATCGTCTCGATAATAGTATAGGACGATATATTTCTCCTGTGTATACGGTTCCAATGATTCGACATTGTAGTAGGCAAAGCTAGCTAAAATACTATTTCCAATAGTAAATAGCAAATAGTTGTTAAAGCCCGTAGTCTTAACATACTTGTCAACAAACTATCTGAAACAGCGTGCATAATTAACTACCCGACGCGACGCAGCAATTATCAACGCACCATTACTGGGAAAAACCCAATAGGACCGTAATAAATAGCTACCGTAGTCAATACAGCGATCGGCGATTGGCTAGAAACTTAGTCCGACAATTAATACATGAGCAGCGCAAACCATTCCAAATTAGCCAGTCAGAATGAAAAACAAACCGAACCTCTGTACATTAGAATTCTATACAGCAAAACACTTCAAACAACGCAACTCGGTCTATCGAATCATTCCATACAAACATTACCTCAACTTGGCTTTAAGTCAGTATCCTGATAACAAAGCTACCTCGTGGACAACGTAACAAGGATCCGACAATCGAGACGGTGCTCAACAATAGTAAATAGTCTATTTTATTTGAAATCATACGTGCACTTTTAAAACTGAAATATCATGTTAGAAAAAGTTTTTTAAATAGTAGTAACTTAAAATAGTTATTTAATTTGTTGGCTATGAAATGCCTTCCAATATAACCACATAACTTATAACATTATTACAAATAGATTACTTTATATTGACGTGAATAAATGTTGAATGTTTCTTGCTTATTCGTAAAATATATTAATATTCATACACATATTTTATATTTATTCAGTGGTATTAATGAAATTTGTAAGTATGGATGATTATCCTCGACAATCAAACTGTTTAATATTACCATTTACAATTTTTTTGGAAGAAACAGTTATGCATATTAACAAATGTAATTTATACAGTCCTTAACTTGTTTAAGGTCTTAAATTATACTGTTAGCATTTTTTCTATAACTTTAAACCAATAATATCGAATAGGTTAAATACTTATCGTATTCTCTTAATTCATTTAGTTTATGAACAATACGGTTTATCATATTATTTGTGAAGTCATGCATAAATAGACATCGGTAATTTCTGCTGCAGTCAAATCTTAGATATAAGTTATTTAGAATGTTAACCTAGTACAAGCTTAATATCATATCAAGGAATGAAATAGCATTAATTCAATACTTTGAAGGAATCTGCGAGAAATTACCTACTTGGCAGAGATTAGATTCTTCTGCAAATTTGTAGATTATTCCGAGCACACAGTGCCATATATGTGTGTGTGCGTGTGTGTGTGTATGTGGATATGTGTTCGTAAGCAGAACTTCGATAGGATCCAATAATTGGAACGTGAAAACATTTTCTGTCGACTCATCGAATTATCGGCGATGCCGCGGGACGCACTTTAATTAAATGCGATTAAGTTAAATCTGGCAGCGTAAACGTGCAACGATCGAAGTCCACTATCAAATCATGAGGAATTATGTGAATCAAATAATTCATAATCGATACTTCGATCAATTGAATTACATATGATATTTGTTGAATCAATATCTTATCCAACCTACGATTTTACGATAAATGAATTTTTTATTTTGTGCATTTAAGAAATCATGTAGGATGGATCATAATTATATAATTATTATATTTATAAGTAACCACAAGATTCCTATTCTTTTAAACTTTGCAGATTTGCCGAAAACCTTACTACAAGTATGAAGTACTTTTTCTCCTTGTTATGTTTTGCTTTGTTAAGGTGAAAAGTTTTCACAAATGTTCTATAAATTATAATTGTTAAAACTTTAATGCTGTGTTGTGCGTGTCTTTAGTCTACTAACGAATGATATAACATGCTTATAACTATTATAAATTAAGACACAAATATAGCTTTCGCTACTTTGATTTGTAGCGAAAGTTAATATACAGCATAACGGGGCATTAATATATGGTTTTCTTTATTAACCTTTTGTATATCCTATATCTTTCTGGTTGCTACTTTGTACGTTTGTACTCTGCTGTTTGTACTCTAAATCAGAGCTGCAGATCCTACTCCTAGTCATGCGGCTCCTCCACTAGCAGTGTCGCCAGATCAAGACTTGTTCACCCACTCTAATTTCCCCTTCTATTACGTTATTCTCCAAGTTACCGACGCATTTCGTCTCTGTCGTGCATCCTCCGGTACTGGCAGAGAGAGGGAAACTTTTTCCTCTCAATTTTTGCTTCCTCCCCTAATCTGGTGTCACTGCCCACTAGTTAACACATTGTTGACCGGGAACGTCATATGACGTCTTTCGATAACCTAATAATGTAATTGACGAAGTATTATACCTTCAAATTGTGGTTACTGTTTACCATTTGTCTTCGTTAAATTTACAATTCAAACTGTAAATATATTATTGAGAAACTCTCAGATTATAAGCAAACGTGGTAAGATCAAGTTGTTTTACATTTTTCCAGTTAGGACGCGACGTATAAATTGTTATTCTTAAATTTTTAGAAATGGCCCATTGCGAACTTTTTGAAGAAGAATTTTGTGAAGATAATTTGTCTGACTGTCCAAGTGACGTCTGTGTTAGTGATTCAGAAAATGATAGTTTTTCAGAACATAGTTCTGATTCAAAAGATACAAATATCAGACCAACAAAACGACGAAAAACCGTAATTATTGAGAGTGACTCTGAAAATGAAGATAATGGTTATGATGCTGGATGCTGAAGTTTATTTAGATTCTTTTAGTTCTACATTTAATTACGAAATAATGTCTGGTGACATTAGATAGCTCCTGCCTAAAATTGCCGGTCAACAATGTGTTAATAAAGTGATGAGCAACTCGCGGACTGCGGCGGGCCAAAAGTGGAAATCTAATACAATGCGCGGGCCGCAACGAACACAACATTAAATACTTTGTTGCGTCGTCCGTCCTATATAGTCTCTTTAATGAATTTATTATTTTAAGATCCTGGTATGGGTGAAAAGGATATAGGATGTTGCCTCCAGGAGACCCACAGTGGGCCAAAAGCGACAAAAATTGTTCAAAATAGGAAGGAGTACTTCAATTTCGTTCAAAATTGATACTCATGAATTTCTCGGGTCGCTGATTCTAAATCTGATGTCAAAATTACAAAAAACAAAATCGCGGATTCAATATGGCGGATGTGTAACCAAAAAATTATTGAACTTTCTCGAAAATTAGTATTCCCATATTTTTCGGGCCGACGAATATGAATCTGATGTCAAAGTTATAAAAAATATTTTTTTTAAACAATAAGAAAAATTATTGTTAAAAAAATGGTTGTATCAGAAAACTCTATAAGTGGAACCATACAATGCTTATTTAACAAATTTTATTATAACTTCTAAATAAGACTACCAGTTTAGCGGTTCCACTGCTATCAACTATTTTATATGCGTGAATATATGCGTGTGCATCTCCACTCCACAGAAGTTTAGGGGGGGGGGGCAGGGTAACAAGAGGAGTCGTATGTGGCTCGCGAGCCGCAAGTTGCCCAGGCCTGCTTTAAATCATCGAATCTGTTTGTCAAATATTTCTAGTTAATTTAGCATGAGAAGATACAAAACTTCATTGTTACTTTTGTTTGCTACTCCAATATATGTATACCAGCGAATTCTTTGTTGCTAAGAAGTCGTTTAATTACAGTTTCATTACAATTATTACATTCTAATATTCTATTTATCGTAACAACAGAATTTTCCACATTGTTTTACTTTCAATGCTTCTCTTTATTCCTTAAATATCTTCAATTTCATTTGATAAGAATGTTGATCACGCTCCTTCAAATATTTAATTTTTTATGCTGGACCCAGCATTCGTTATTATGCAATATTTTAAATTTTTACTTTCAGATGATCTATCACTTCCTTCATCAGTAACATAATATTTGTGGTTTTAGTTTTTAAACATCATTTTTACTGAGTTTGCTGCACTTTCAAGCCTTTTAATTATTTCATATTTTGATTCCGCAGTGTTTATATAAAAATGTTTTGTAAAATTCAAATATTTCGTTTTCCAATCACATGTTTTAAAGTTCCTTTCGTTTCCCGAAAGAAGACAATGAATGATAATTTATCATTGATAAACAAATTAATTTTGGGACGACTTTGCATCTTTACATATAATTTAAAAAATTCTAGAGAGATTGTAAGCAGAGTTTATTTCTTTTACATTCATTAAATCAAAGCCGATACACTCAATACAAATATTAAAGAATAATTAATATCTTGAATTTGAAATATGCATATACATATTGGCTTTATATTAGTCAATCTCAAAAGACCAAATGGGGGTAACTGAGTTATGTAACTGAATTAAAAAATTTAATTCTGGATATTTGTATGCCAAATATTTCAAGAGTTAAAAAACACACATGTTACGGAATCGGAGAAATGGAGTGATTTTGTCTTCAACAAATACGTTGAATCAACGTTTGTTTATGAAGAGGAAAGCGGTTTGTCCGGAACGTCCTATGCAAATTAACCTGAGAGAGATCACAATTCTAGGTTTTCCTAAAAAACACTGTTTTTCGCGATTTAATAAGATTAATTTTACATTGGTATTATAGAATATTCATAAAATATCTACAAACCTTCTCTATAAATTGGTCGTAATACAAGTAATAATTAAATTCTAAAAGTTTATGCATTTATAGCATCTCTCAACAATAAATGTAACCCCTAGCACTCAAATGGCGACTGAAAGGCGCCACTAAAAATTGCTGTATCATTATTCAAAATATTTTTTACATTATTAAATTTTTTTGTATTTAATGAATTACTAAAAATTTCAGTATAGTAGGACTGAGTTGCACCATTTTCGTATGTATAACATGAAAAAAATATATAGAAGGGCAATATTTTACATCGGAAGAAATGTTTCGTTTCCGAGTTAAAATAGCTTCGAGTGCAAAGTGTTAAAACTTTATCAAACAATGGCTAGCAGGTAATTTAAAAAATCCACGTTCGTTCGTGTAAGAATATTAAATGAAGCAATATTATTATTCTTTATTCTTTAGTACAATTTATTGTTGATTTATTTTCTGCAGTTTTAAATATCTACTAGAAAATCGAATACCCTTAAGTCTTGGTAATGAAATAGAATTTCATTAATAATATATTAATTCTTTATGAACAAACTCTTTTATAAATATCATTAATACTTCCTATACGACATAAACACTTATGCATACAAATCTTAATACAAACATAGGTATATGCAATACTTAAGATTAAATGATAACATTATTTGTGTATGTCAACAATAGATTGGGACAAGATTATGTTCGATAATATTCAATAGTACTCTTTTGTGAGATATTGCTTTATTTCTGATATGACAGTTTCCATCCTTTTTTGGTTCACAGCCCCCTTCTTTTTTTGTTTTATTTAACTTCTCTTTCGAACAAACTATTTATATTCTGAAAATTTCCAAATATAATTGTGTGCGTGCACCTTTTTTCGTCCTCGACGTTCGCGTTGAAAAACTGCTTAATCGAATAAACAAATTCGCAACAACAATCGCTGGTGAGAGTCTCATTAATGAAAAAAGTAGTTGTTTTGGATTGACCATCAAGATCTCTCGATCTCAAAGTATAGATATATTAAAATGAGAGATAGTTTAACATTAGTACAGAGTTAAATATGTCTATTGAACAGAAGTAAACTCAAATCCATATAAATATCTGAAAAAATATATATACAGCGTTTTTCTTCCAAATGGGAAACATTAATGAAGGTGACCTTCAATTTTTTAACTGTAGTGCTACGTAGTTTTTTAAACCATATGGAAGAGTATGCCAAAATGAATTCATTCGTATACGACATAAAGACATTTAAGGTCACGTAAGCTCAGAAATGGACGAAATGTTTTGAACATTTCGCACATAATATTTCTCACAAATATCGTTTACGATACACCGTGCTCCGCCCAGAGATGTAAAAACGACTTGAAAAGCAAAATAATGCAAGCTTGAGTATGACGGAAAACACTAGCAAAAGCTACTGAAACTGTAATATAATTAGCAGAGCCGAAATGTGCATTCATACACAAGGAAATAACATTCAACATTTACTATAGCCTCGTCAATAAAGAGTAGTTATGAACACATTGGCAAGTGGTTAAAAAGTAGTGAAAATCCTAGTTTTTTTTTTTACATCTTTTGGCAAGTTCCTGCTTAAAATTCACAGATTTGTCGGTGGGTATCGTTTTTTTTTTCTAAGTCAACCGATGTCGGTGAAATTTTCAACATGTGTATAACCAACATAGATCTACAAAACGCATTATTAAAAAAGTTTTAAAAATGCGTTTCTTATTTTTTCATGTAACATACTAATTGTAATTTTTTGAAAATTTTTTCTACACGTCATTTAGAAAATCAATGCTTCTAATTGCTAAAAAATGTCAGACAAATGAACATTTTTTTCCTACTTCGTTTTAATTCAAATTATGGCATTTGCCCGTAATTTTGTCCTCACCTATGCCTGCGAGCATCGGCGAGCGTGTGCTCATTGCCCACCACAAGGCTTGCTGAACGGCACTGATCTGGTCGATTCCAGTAACGGTTGAACACTGTTTTCTTCATGGTTGAAGTAAACACAGCATTGAAAAGTAGACTGTCGATCCAGTCATTCGACTGGATTGTTTGCTGGAATGCACTGTCTACACTGGTATGGAAATACTATTTACATGATTATATCGCCGTTAACCAGTTCACTGTGATCGACGAGTATACTCGTCAAAACTCGTCGAAACTCTATTACTGTGCAGTTAACGTTAATGAATTGTTAAATTCTTATGGAATAAAAAAGTAATTCTTTCTCGTTTAGCTTTACAAGGATTTTGGCTTTTATAATATATTATATTATTATATTATAATATTAGGCCCTCATTTGACCTGCATTCGACGTGTATATTCGTCATTGCTTGATTTTAATTCCGTGCAGTGAGGGATTTTTAAAATTAAACTCCACAGTTAACTGGTTAAGTCGAAGTTTACCTGATCCATGTACATTAACAATTAAGGTTTAACGTCTGTTAGTGTTAGAGTCTTGATGTATGGTTATTAATAATAACTTATTATAGATCACATTGACACAGCAAGTTTTTGTTAATTTGAAAATGAATTTTGTGCATCTAATTATGTCATTAAGTATTATCAAAACATATAATTGAAATGTAAAGAAATATTGCGATCACTGAATAAAACATGCGGTAGCAGAAACAAAGATGCATAACATGACTATGTTCAAATCCATAACAATAAATTCGTAAAGATGTCGCACGAAGACATGTAACGTGCAATAGGAAATTGGCAGAACTGTTCTCGTCATGTTGCACAACAATGCAAGATAATTCATTGTTGGCTCCTTAAGTAGATTCATCTTCTGCTCCCTCTGCAGTGGAGGATAGTAGTTCCGGCAGTCCGGTTTCCGTACCAACAAGTAAGGATCGTTGGGGACGTTTATTGTATACTTTACGAGCTTCCGACTCCGTTTCCGGCGTTCATAGCGAAATCAAATTGGCATTCTCGAGATACGTGGAGCAGTTGCGTCCCATCTGCAGCTATGTATATGATCCTGTCAAATTTATTCATGTAAATTCGCCCACTCTGTTTTGGTCTCGTATGGCGGCCCTTCATCAAACCGAAACGCCATTCTTTTTAATGCACATCACTCTTGAGATACATTTAGATTCTAAGTACTATTTCAGATTTTTAGACGTATCTCAAAGCAATTTTTTAAATCTTGAAAATTTTTGATGTTACAAACAACTTAAAATGATAAATTGTTTTCTCTATTTATTTTGCGATTATTTTAAACAAATGCAATGCTACCATAGCAAAGCAAAATTGAAACATTTGAAGAAAGTGAAGATATTGCCGCAAGTGTTCCCTTTGTAAGTCCATTTTTAAAAATAGACCACTTTAAAATTGGCAACATGAAAATTACGAGCAACACCACACGATTTAATACAGTTACAAACTCTTGAGAAAATAGCTCTTATCAGCTCTTCATCAGTGATATTGATTGTTGGAAACATTTACTATTACTGCTGAATGAACATCACGAGAAAGTGATGAAATACAAAAGTGGTGTAATACGTTCCATTGGGAAATGATGAGATAGAGAATTGTGATGGAAGTAGATTACAGACTTAATGTTTCGTTGTATAATTTTTTATGATAAATAACTAAATACTTTGATAATATAATTATTTAATTCATAATAGACAAAATTTTTTATTTTTCACTGTACGAGTTTATTTAGCAGTTGATCAAACATATACGGCTCAAGTTCAAATGCATTAAAAACGCGTTGAAACAGGTAAGACGACCAGTATGCGCCGCGTACGATCGAAAATCATATCGAATACATATGACCTTAGACGCAGAAAGTTTGCACGATGAAGAACGATGCAAACTATCCATTTCAAAAAGTAGTTTCGATACAGCATCCTGATGGCAGGGATGAGATAACCAGTCCACGAAATCGAGTTTCTTGCGAAACCTGACCAATCGATTTGAAGCTATTCCTAAAGCTGAGTTTCCGGTATCTTAAGTGGTTCAGTTGAATGATAGAAGCAAGTTGAATTAGTTATGCAACTTGTTTGGAAATACAGATCGATTTAGGGCCAAATTAAACAGTACGTTTACGATAATACCTTCAAAGCATGTATGTAATTCGAAAATTATACACATGTGAAAGAATTGTATCCATTGTGTGCACAGAGACAAGCATATTGTAAGTACGTTGAAGCGACTACAAAAACAGTTGGGTATTTCATATAGATGTATTTTTCACAGAATAGTAAAGCTTACAATACGATTTAGTTAAATTATAATATATCACTTATTTACTGTGATTCAATTAAATTTTAGTGTGGATAATAATTGTTAAAATTGATGATACTCCAGAGAATATTAGTGCGAGTTGTGTGATTTCAAATATATCGTTCAATTAATAAGTTTTATTATTTTCGTCTCTTAATCCTTCTTCGTAAATAATCGAGTTTTTCCACTGGTATTCCGAAGATTCTGCTTTTAAGATCTCCATAAGAAAAAGTCAGCTGAGGAAAGTACTGCAAAGCAATAAAGCGTTCCATTTAAAACTATTAATTTGATTTCGATATTTCCCCCATTACAACAAGTATTTACAGGAAAAGCATATGAACTTATACTAAATTTTTATTATACCAAAAATAGCACAGTATTTCATACAAGTGATTCATGGACTGTATGTTTGACTTATATGGGTAGGTATATAGGTATGTATGTATGTATGTAGAAACAAGAAAACAAAGAAATGACAGAAAATCATTTCATTTCTCTTTTTCTTTAAAGCTCGTGTTTCGTTAAAAATAAAAGACTACTACTTTCTTAATATAAATTATTGTTAGCATCACACGTTTCTTGAACAATATCTTGAACAAAGCAATATGTATATTACTTTACGTATACAATTACACTATAACTCTACATAATGATAAAAACATTTTATGTTTTATTTGCAGATAAGTTCTTATACTCATTAGACTTTAGGATGTGTATAATGTGAAGCTGTAATATCATGGTTAAAACATACCTTCAGAGATCTCCATATCTGAAGAATAGTGGGCAATGAGATCCATTTTCACATTATTGTTTCACGTATTGCACTTTACTATATAATTGTATAATAATATTGTATAATAACAAAGCGAAAGAAATATACACTTATATTATGAAAATAAAACAAAGAAAATTTTTAATACAAAGAATTAGAGATCACAACTGTAAACGGCAATATCTCGAAGGTGAAAGTATGTGACATACGGCGTTCTTCATTATAAACACAAATATACCAAACAAAATTTTAATGTAGAGTTTTATAAAATATAATTTATTATTAAAGGAAAGATAAAATCGATGTTATTCCTCTTACAAACTGTTTAACATTCATCAGATAGATGCCTTGGTAACAACCGTACATTGTACAGTAACTGTTACATTAAAAATATTTTTTGATAAACCCAAATCTTCGTGAGACATTCCACTATTTCTATTTCCGTTTTCTACCCATGTTTCTTTAATAATACTTCAGCCACAGCCTAAAGATAATTCATTGCACTAATTTTCCAAATCGGTTCACAAATGATCATAGAGAAATAAAATATTAATGAAAGATTGCAAGACTTTAATATTTTATAGCTCTTCCTTGGGAGGAAATCAGTCATTGAATTAAAACCATTTGAAATATTTAAGAGCATTCAGTATGGTTAAGTGAGTTCCCTTACAAACATAAGAAAATTATCTATTTTCAAAGTACGGCAGTCCACATTTACATGAAATGGTGCCTATATTAGAGTTATAGAATTATTAGTATTGAATTATTAATATCGAAAGGAAAGAAAGGAAATATTCCCGGTCAGCCAACCAGGCAATGGCAGAAAATCAGCAGAGTCTGCTGGGAGATTCAGGCAGTTGATTTGCAGCGGTCAGTTGGTACAGCGCCTCCTCCACCATCAAATATCTGTTACACTATATTAGAGTGCGCGTATATAGAGGACGCGTATATACAATGATACACTTAAATGTTTAAAGAGTACTAAAAGTGTCTATTTTTATCTATATACAAAAAACAGAAATTTATTTATACTGATTTGTAGCAGTGTTTATAATAATGTATGTATTATAATTAAAATAGTCGTCGTTAGTCTTCTTTAAACCTAGAGCTCACTTAAATGTATAACTCTATATGAGTGCCCTCTATCGTAGAAATTGCAAATTGAGTAACGCGTCACTAAAATCTGCTGCTAGCAGGCTATGCTGCCAATATCGCGCATAATTGCGGAAACAGCTGACCGGTAGACGAAGGTCGTGTTTTGCAAATCTTGTACAATGTTGACGGAATTTGACTGATTTGACTTGATTTGCACCACATACTATTTTGTTCAACCGTTTTCTGAATATGTAACGGAAACTATGTTATTGAATATTGAAAGCACAAAGTCCATTCTTATTGAAATCCTACATAGGTTATGTCAACAACTTAGGTATGAACTGCATCGTTGCATAGACGGCTAGGTAAAGTAGAATTTTTAACAGTAAATAGTAAATAGTCCTATTTATTTTAATGTATGCGTACAACTTTGAAAATAAAATATTTTATTTGACGCAATAAGTCTTTAAAATAGTATTTTATTTGAAGAATATTAAAAATATTTGGATTTCATCTTGAAATATTTTATTCCTTTTATTTTAAATATTCTTGCTGAAAATAATGGTGCGTATTTAATAAGTATTCTATTTTACGCCAGATTATTAAAATAAAATATTATATTTTGTGTTTTAGATTGTTAACTGGAAATATTTTATTTTATGTTTCAGATTTTCGAAATAAAAATATTTTATTTTTTGGTTTAGATTGTCAAAATACAAATATTTTGCTAAAATATTTTACTGTAAAATATTAAATAGTACTTCAAATATTTATTTTGCCAAATATTTCCCACCTCTGACGACGTCAAAGAACCATTCAAGTTGTTGGGAAGCAAATCGAACAGTAGGTTGAACACAAGGAAAAATTGGAAAACTTCACCGGACTACTCTTGAACATCCTCTTCCCCACACAAAGAGACATTGAGAAAATATTGTTTCAGTAGCAATTGGAATTGGCTTTGAATCAAACCATTTACTTTCTATGAAACTGAAGTTACAAAATTACTAATACGGTAGCAAAAGTATGTATATAAGATTAAAGCGATACACACATAGAAAAAGTAACTTATTTATATATATATTTTTTTAATCCATTTAACTAGAAAATGAGAGAAAAAGTCTGTTTTATACTTGACTGATTCTTGTACTATAAATTCCTTTGAGGGTCCATTTACCTTATTATAAGAATTAAGGTTAACCCAGCCCATCAAAGAAATACGCTATTCCTTTGCAGACCAATTCCTGTATTCGCAAACTGAAAAGTGGCTTTTGACTGTTGTTGAAAAGCAGTTACCAAGCGCTCGTAGATACTAAAAGATTTGGTTGTGTATTGCCGCTAGAATGCACTCAAAAGTAGATTATGAAGCTAACAGAGTCGTTTCAGTCGTTCCGTCATTAAAGAAACCTACTTTCGAGTTCCAAACAGTCAACTTCGTCCTCCACTCACTCGACTCTCGTATTCTTTTAATGCAAAAATTTGTAGAATTGTGATCTGTCACGATTTTTCGATTGGTATACATTTACATAAAAGACTTGCGTATAGGAGTTGAAATATTATGCCGCGAATATTTTTCTCTGTAACGTTCTCTACGGCATTGTTAGTAACTTTGATAAACATAATTGTCGTATTTAAATAAATGCATACATCAAATATCCACAATCATTCTATATGTTTTAATATAATTAAAAAATGAGCGAAACAAAAGCAAAACCCTTGATCGAGCAGTATTGGTCTGGTAGATGTATTACTTAAAAATTCCAATATAACGCTGCTTTGAAATATGTCTTAATACTCAAATCAATAAATTTTTATTTTGATTTTAAAATATACAAGCATACAAATTGTATTTTATTCTTCAGTTGTATTAAAGTGCTTCGAATTTTTGTAGTTTAAATTTTTCTAAATCTACATAAACTACATTAGATTTTAATTTTTCTACAATTTCCGACATAGTTACAAAAAATTATAACAGTAGTTTCATAATTTCTGTACCATAGTAAACTTCATAAAATTTACCACAAACAATATCGAAACTAAATTTAAAAAATCAATGGATATATTTGTACGAAAACAATGAATTTGTGCAAATCAGAATGAATATCTTTAAAATTCGGGCATACGCATACTGCAGAATCGATAAAATTAAAATATCATTTAAAATGCTTATAAGTATTAAATTTTATAGATATTAATATTTAGTTTGATGTCCAATCTACAAACATGCAGCGACGTATATAAGTATTCGTTTAATCTTTAAAAAACAATATGTCAACATTAATTTTGCTATAAGCTCCAAACAGGTAAAGATGATAAAAATCGCGGTTTTTCACGATATTCGGCGATTTTCGAATGCCTATCGTTTTCTCCCAGAAAGACCGATTTCGATGAAATTTTTAAAACGTATATAATTGACATATGTTTACAAAACACATGTTTTAAACTTTCAGTACAGGTATAAAGAAAAAGATTTTGGAAAGCAACTTTTAGTATTTTCTCCGCAACTCCGACCGATTGCTGTTATTTTCGAAATCGCTTTTTCACGTCATCTAGTAAATTAATTATTTTAACTTCTCGAAAAAGTCCAAGTCGTTGGGTCCAGTTTTAGAAGGCCCAGTTTTAGAAAGTAAATTAAAATAAATAAAATATATTTTAAAAAACATATTTTATGTTCAATGTTGTACGCTTATTTTAAAATAAATAGGATTATTAACTATTTACTATAAAACTTTACTAGAATACTATTTTATCCAGAATTGTTTAAATGTATATAAGTAGACAACTTACTTATTAGTAACTACGGATTTTATGCGTTCATGACAAAAATGAGTAGTGCAAATTATATATATAAAGCATTGGACAGATTCAAAAAATTTACAAATATCATTATATTGATCTCAGCTGGCTAAAATTATTTAAAAAAGCATGACACCTCTTTTGGTTCTTGTTTTGTACAATTTATACAGACAATTTATATTTTGTCTAAAGATCCGCAGCCTACTTATTAAACATGCATATTATTGTATATGTAAGTACAAGGTGTCTAGAATTGCCTAGACATCGTGTCTGGGTCTGCGCTGTGATCGAATGGAACACTGTCATTTCTGAGTTCTTTATTGGTATGCTTGACCCTAAGAATTTATTACGGACTTGGGTACAGCTGAAAGTTAAGTGTCCTGTTTCGAAATGGGAAAACAGATCCGCCGTACCCCACTCAATGACAATTGACGCATCGCAGGTCCACACTCAGCGGAAAGGCGACACCAGTTTTCGGGGAAAGATCCTTGAAACAGGGAATTTCTATGCAGCGTCCTCCGAGGCTCTGCGAGAAAATGAAACCACGAAGACAGTAGGCGTTGCACAGTTTTTGGATTACGCCGCAAACTGGTGAATTGTCCCCTGTTTATTCGTACCAAAGAAATTATCTCTTCCCGAGCTTTGGTAGGAAATTGCAGAAGAACTAGGACCAGAACGCTACGAACCTTCATTAGGTTAAGAACATTTTAACACTAGTACGAACTCAAACCTTTATAACCTTTGCCTAGAGCTTGGCATTGAACTTGTACGTTCTCAGTTGTTTTTTATTAAATTTATTGTTATGCACTTTTAGAACGTTTTTCATACAAACTAGCGCCGTTAACGTTCGAAACACTAGGTATCATTAAATACATTGTTATTTACGCAGGGTGACCCATCTTAATATTTTTCACATTCTTAGCACATACGATTAGTGTAGTCTTTAATACTCCTGATTTCTGATATCTTTCGACGATTTTCATAGATGTTTTAACTAAATTTTATGTTCCTGAAATAAATTCAAAAATACTCTTGAAAATTCATATTTTCAAGTATCTTTTGGGTTACTGGCATAAGAAATTTTGTAACTCATTGATGATGTTTAAAATTGTGAAAACAAACCTTCATCGTTATTGTTCGAAAATCGAGTGTATACATTCAAAATAGTTATAGATATTGATAAAACTATTACAATGAAAATTTGTCGAATAAAATCATTCAAGTTTCTACGCCTAACTAACAAAATATCTCCATCACCGTTCATTTTCAAATGAAAATCAGATAAAAGTCCTGGGAGACGTATGTGAATAATTGTTTCTTATTTATTGTGGTTTATACTTTCAAGATATCTACCAATGATTGATTTTGGTTTAGTAAATGCATTATTAAAAATATGCGATGTTATGTGTTTACATAGAATAGAACTTTAAACTTTCTCACTAAATATCGTGTTCAAATAAAAAAGATGAAGAGGCAGCGATATTATTGTGTATACGAAATATTCTCCTGAGCATTCTGTAAGTATATTAAAAAGAAGGTAATTATACAGAAAAGGGTACCCGTCACCCTCTTATAGATGTTACCACCGCTTGGTCGTAGTTTTTTTCCTTTAGATATTCGCAAAAAACTGATAGGATGACTATAGACAACTCCACCTTTTTCCAATGACGGAGGGGCTCCATCCCACTACGTCCACCCCCCCTTCCTCCCAAAAAATATAACCCAAACCTAACCCACATCTAACTAAAATTCATTCAAAAGCTATAGAAACCTAACCATTTTTTTATTTTTTTTTTTTCGTGGGAAACTGCTTTTCGCATACCCCGGCTCTCTGGGGGAACCACTAAAAACCCAGGCCTACCTAAGATAAAGGGGAGGTGCCTGGATCACGCGAGTACTCAACAGGACACCTCCCAGCTAACATACTACCCGAGGGAGGGGGTTAGCCTCCCCCATTGCCTACTCTATAAGACCCAGGGCGGAGGGACCCGTCCGATGTCCCCATCCCTGGAGCCTTCGGCTTGGGCTTACCGATACCCAGCTCGATCCACCCGCAGCTCCCGGTGTCTTCGAGCTCTGTTCAGAGCCGATGTCCCGAAGGAATCAGCCCCGGCTGAGGCAAAAAGACGCCGCCACCGGAAGGAAGGGCTGTCGGAGGCGCAGTGCAACGCGGCGAGTCCCCCCGCGCAAACCCCTTTTCCACCACACTCTCCCGGGGGCACCAATTGTCGCGGGGGTGTACCCCACTCCCTCCCACCCATCGCCCACCACCGAATAGGTGGCCCACGCTGGCACAAGGAGCATCTCCGCGGCCACATCTTTCTCGCCGAACTCGGATCTCTCTCCCGGGCCCGCTCGGCAGCCTCCTTCTGGGTCATTACGACCTCGCAGAAGGAGGCCACCGCCAACCACGACCCCTCGCTGCTGACCATGTGATCGACCACGGTCGCAAGCGAGAGTGTAGAAACCTAAATCTCTGTGGGGTAACAATCTAGAAACGCGGTACCTCATCAGTTTTGATGAGCATCCAATATGTCATCTGGGGTGTGATTCTGAATAACGTTTTTCTGTACACGTTACCGCTGCTCGCTTTTCGTTTTCGAAATATTTAAAAAAAATTGTAAGGTCCACCACAGCCAACTCGGCCATTTTAAACCAATTTTAGTTAGGTCTCGATTATATTTGCGGGGGTGAAGGCGCAGGACGTGGGGCTTCGCCCTAAAACACGCGTTCGGTCAATTAAAGAGGAGATCAAAGAAGGTTAAAAAGGGGCAGATTCGCTGTAGTGGGTGTCCGTAGTTTTTTTGCGAATATCTAAAAACCTAAGACGACGGTAACACGTATAGGAAAAAATTGTTCAGAATGATAACCCTGACAACATATTTCAAAGTCATTAAAATCGGTGAGATGTGTCCTTTTCTGTATAATTGCAAAAAAATATATAGAAATAGTTAGTAAAAGAAGCATTCTAGTATAGACGATCAAAATACTGAACAAATAAAACGATGTAGGAATATATTAATATAAAATATAGATATAAATGTGAACAATTAATAGTCAATTTTTTATTTCTGTAATTTCTTTCATTGTATATTAAAATACTAATAGGTAACTTTAAAGCAATTTAAAAAGTATATTTCGATCAAGAATATAATATGCTTAATGTTAGGTATGCTCTGCATGCCTTTTCCTCTTGACTTTTATAATACTTAACTCGAGGCGCAGGTTTTCTGGAGTTTAACAACTGCGAACATTTTCATTATCGATATACGGAATACCATGCGTTATTATATCATATGCTATTGTAATTTCACTAAAAAGCCTACTAAAAAGTAGTATTAAAAATGGTCAACGAAATATTTGTTCCATCTAGAACTTTGATTGAAGCTGATAAACTATCAGACATTGAATACTTATATTCCTGACGTTAGCAGAAGATAAACAGAACGAGAAAGTAAATAGATTCAGTAAATCAAGCGTAATATGATGGATATTTCATCTGCATAAATTTCATCCCTTTCTATATTCGCTTCAGTAAACATAACATAGCAAAGATTGGGAGGAACAGATTCACGGTAAACAATGGAAATTAGGGTAATTTGAAATCAATGAAAAACTTTCCTGATACTTTTCTACATGTTTCACTAATTGGATTATTCCTCTGTTATATAAACGTGATATAAGAACAGTAGATGTACTTTTGCGATAATTAAAGAATCTTATAAATTATAAATCGTATTGTCTTACTTTTGAGTTCAAAACTATCAACTAGCGTAAACTTGTCTATGTGTTATCTTCTCTCCGATTTCAATGACCTTGAAATAAGTTGTAGAGATCATCATTCTGAAAAACATTTTCCTGTAACGTTTTTGGCGGTCGACTTTAGTTTACGAGATATTCGCAAAAAACTTTGCAAACTTTTTCATGATTCGAAACGGAAGTTCTCTCAATCATTTTGTTATAATGCACGTATTATAGTATGTAAGAACTAACAAGGCGAGATCAGAATATTTTTTAAATTTGAGTTGGTTCTGAATTAGTTTAGCATAAAAAGTACAATTGCACTTTTTATTAAATATTATTCCCCATTACTATTAATAGAAACTAGAAAATTTTCAGCCATTATGTCGAAAATTACTTGTATCCGTAAAGTTATTTGTTTCCCAATTCTACGTGATATGGAACAGAATTATTTGAGCTGATGTTACGGACACAATTTCAAAATGTAACAAAGATGTGTTAACACAGGAAACTATACAACTTATAAGTACAATGCTATCTTAAGCCATAATATGTTAAACATTTATGAAGCAAAAATGAAAGATCTCAATATCTCCGAGACACTATATTCACCTAGTAAAAGTTTCAAAATATCACGCTACATTGTCTACGAATTCATATATTTACCTTATAAATATCAAAGAAGATATTTCGCATATGTACGTGTTATATATTTTTTTCTACTACAAAGTGCCTCTCAAAAATGTATGTAATCTTTGGATCATTAAAAATATAATATATTGGAGTATTTGTTCAAATTGATGATTGTTCTGGTCCAGTCATTGCTGATAACGTGACGCAATGGTTTCTCAAACATAACGAATGATTTGGTTTGACGGGTCAATTAATCACCGCAATTGCAGCTACTGGACATTTGAGAATCCACATGTTATGGAGAAACATTGTGCTAATTTACTAGGAACTGTAGTCTGGTATTAATTGTCAGCATTTTGTCCTGTCTTTTTTACAATACTGTGTCTCGTACTGTTTATTTTCTGTTTACTTGTGTATGCTGTAGGTAGTGCCACAAGCACGCGTGAATTGTTCAGGGATGAAGAGAACTTTTATTTCCAACAATATTGGAATTCCAATGTAAAAATCAATTTTCATGAAAATTTTCCGAACAGATGAATACAGAGATGGACATAGAGGTAGTATTGAATATCCCCCGCACTCCACAGTTGGTACGTGATAGTGCGAAACCTGCAGCAGATCATGAATTGAGAGCATCCATTTAAAAAAACTGTGTTCAGATCATGCTCAATCAAATCATTTGTAATGATTGCGATTTTATTGTTCCATGTTCTCGGAAATTTCTGAACTAGTAGGGCCATATTCTATACCGTTTTCGAGAATTTGAATCTTAAATATATTTTCATAAATACTATAATCGTTTAAAATGTGTTTACATTATTTTCTTCGACACCCTGCATAACTCATAACTAGACAGCGGATCTTTATGCAAAATAAAATCTTTCCAAGTCGATTGCAGGAAACAGAAGTTAAATTAAAATGTATTCCCTCTTTTAATAACCTTAATAAGTGGAAAAAAATGCAATAACATTTTACTGTTTAATGTATTCATGGTTTTATATCTCACCTATTCATCTTTGCTGTAAATGCATAAAATACAATATTCTAACTCTCTCTCCTTAGTCTACTCATAATTACAATATTCTATTAGTAAAAAAGCAGAAGATAAAGCTTACATATGTTAAGCAGTTAAGGAGTAAATATGTTACTATCATACAGGACGAGAACTGTAGTTAATTATAAAAATTGAACCGCGTAGTTCCCCAATTACCGTATGTCATAATGTCGGCGTACCCTCGGTTCGTTTTCGGGTGTTTTCGTTACTTCCGTCAGTAGGTGTGAATGCAAATAAGAGAGCACGCTTGAGCCGAACGCTAACGTGACGAACTAGCGCTATTAGTCTCATGTTAGGCGAATCGGTAAACTACACTTTCCATGCGTGAAAAATTGTCGCAGCGGGTTCATGAGGTGCTCAATCGAATCAGCAGAATCTCAACTTCAATCTGACCTTAAGATATGAGTATTGCGGTCATTTCTGTCCGAGATATAGCGAGTTGAATGAAAAATGGAAATTATGCAAATTTTAAGCATATTTTTAGAAAGAACCGGAATATCGAAATGTTAATTAAATTGAAAAAAAGCGCCTTCAAGAGAAAGAAATGCTCAATCTATTGCTTTTTCACAGGACTCTACGATGATTTTTTTGCTTTCTGGAGCTAGTTAAAGTTAAAAAGACCATTTTTGCTGCATAACTCGAACAAAAAAGATCGCACTTCGTATGTTCGACAACCAGGTATTTTGTACACTTTTTGATTAATCAAAAAAATGTATCTCTCCCCATGTGATGTCTCGAAGTTGGACAAAACTTTTTGTAACTGTCAAAGTCTTCTTTATAACGCTATAATTATGTTAAAAAGTAACGTAGCTGAAAATTTGTAGAAAGTATCTGAAAGTAGAGATTTTAAGTTTTGAAATGATTTTTTTACGATATCGAAACAACTATTGTTGTCGGAGTTATGATCACTTGACATTGACCCAATTTCTCAGGTTCATAGAGATGATCTTATCATTTTTTGAGAAGTGTATCAGTAAAATTGCATCTTACACGCTATTAAAGATATAAATAAATTCTTAAGTTGTAGTTACATGGTACGAAAGGACGTATCTGTTATGCAACTTTTTAAACTAATGAGTTCTAAACTGTTACAAGAAATTTCTTTATTTCAAAGATATCGAATGTTTCAACGTAACGGATGTCCGGTTCGCAATGCGTTAATATTCCGTCAAATATTAGTTGATAATAAAGTAAATTATTATTAACTAATTAAATTAGTTTAATTATTAGAATTGCATGTGCTAATGTCAGTGAGCAAGTTATAGGAAACGCCAGAGACTCGTTCATTAATCGTTTAGAAAAGTACTTGTTAAAATAAAATTTCATTCATTAATCTATCTACCAGATTTCTTTCACCATTTTTATTAATTGCCTATTGTGTATGAACTTTTTGTACTCAAGGTCACGGGAAGGTCATAGTACTGTATGTGGTTAGATACGTTTTCACCTCAGCTATTGTAACGTGATTCTGATAATATGTTGTTCCGTTAAAAAACTCCGATTACCGTGAAATCTCGAAAAATATTACAATCTTTATCCCATCAGAGTATTTACCCATTCGAACAAAATAATATTTTCATTTGACATTTTTCCTGAGCATAAAACATAAGCTATATATATCTTTAGGTGGAACACCCATATTTAAAAGAGAAGTTTTGACTTTAGAAATGAAGATTAAAGCGGGGGTGAGTGTGGAAGGACATGGTATGAATGTTTGACGTTAGGGAAAAATGATTGTAAACCGAGTCCCTTGTCATAGCCGAGAGGCTGAAAAATAAATATATTATTATTACTATTTAAAACAGAAGCGGTAATTTTTTTAATGAAATTATACACTTTTTGTTACATTATTTCATAGTTAATTTTAATACAAATTCAACAACCTATAAAAAGTACATTTAATTTCAATTAATTTTTGGATATATTAAGCGTGTATTATGTTCGTACAAGGTAATATTTATGTACTATTCAAAACTTTCGCTCTATCATAATCATAACACAGTGCTGTCCAAAGTTGTCTCCCAGGAGACACAAACGCCGTCTCTGCCATCGTTCATCTACACCTACACTATAACACAGGGACGCAGCTATGTCGGTAATGTGTTTTGATTTCTCAAGTCTTCAAACACGTGATTAATACTTTATATTAATTTACTAATTGATCCCCACTTGCAATATGTTAGCCATAAAAAAAAGACCCATTAATAGACAGTATTATTTGCACTTTCGAATACTTGAAAAATCGAGACAAATTACCGAGAGTTTAGGCATTTGTAATTAGACAGGCACGCCTGTACACACGACAGCTATACAATTAGTTTCTGTAATTGATAAAATAAAATTTTGTACAGTTGTACAGTAAATTAACTGATCTGGAATCATTCTAAATAAATTAACCACTACATTAGGCTGTATTTACCTTCCATTTGTTGACTGATGTCTCTTTGCAAAATTCGACCTTATTGCTATAATTTTTGTGGGCGTTAACATGGTTGCAAGAAATTTTGTAAGATTATTAAAATGTTATTGTACATTGAAAACTTATAAACTGATTACTTCACGTACTCGTGTATAGTCCGTATTGTACCGGTTTCAGCCAAGACATGCTAATTAAACATTGTAAATGGGGGAGAGAGTATTTAGTCGGAAGTTCTTCCCCTCGTTGGTAGCAAACACTTCATACCGTTGTTATTCATTACATAACTTGTGGAAGGTTAAGCTGCACGTTAACCACTTCGTCTCATCATTCGTGTTGTTGATCCGGCCTCTTCAGACGTTAACTTCACCTCAGGCTACTTTCTTACGCTGTGCTACTCAGTGCTATTCCTTTTCCTCTAATTTTGCGAAATGCTAGCAATATGGAACACTACTCAAGCAACCAGGAAACTCCCCCGATTTTCTGCTCCTCGGTAAAGTAATCAAGGCCGAGAAGAATCTCTGACGTCACGCTTCGACGGCAACCGTCATGTCGTTAATTCACCAGAAATACTATTTTCAAATCTTCTACGTACTTCATAGTAGGCTTGGGCATTATCGAAATAGATTATTTGAAAAATAATCGTTCAAATAGTATGTTATCTTATTTGGCTACATGCCATTTGAAATAATCATATGTTAGATTATTTGAACAGTCAAATCATTTTTTAAAAATCATTTTATTATTTGAACTTCAAGTGAAATTCATATCATTTTTCATTGCATCTTACATTTGATCAAATATTTCATACTCTCCAAAATTTTATTTATTTCACGTACTAAAGTATTATTTTAAAATCGATTGCAGCTAAATTTTAATCATTAAACTACAAAATTTAGCACATGTAATTTTAATAGTTAATTTAGTTACTTGAATAACCTCCTATTGAGATGAAATTATTTATTATTTTATTTGAACAATGTAATTGGAATAAAAAATTATTTAAATAAGACAGTAATTGAAACTAATTTATTTGATTTAGATGTTGAATGAAAATAAATTTTTAATGTTGTTTGTAAAATGCAAATAGTAAAGTATTTAAAATAATTCATTACTTCAAATGATTATTTGTTATTTCATTTCAATTGAAATGTGCCCAACCCTGCTACAAAAGACGGTAGAGTACAGTCAACAATTTGTCTTTTATGGTATTTCCCTTTCAATATGATTCAAATTGTGCCATGAATATTTTCTACATCACTAAAGCAAAGAAAGTATTTAAATTTAAATCGCTTTTTCCAGCTGAGAGGCCCTGCATAATATACATACGAGATACCGTTGTCTCTACGTGCCACACTTAAAGATTCCCACCTTTCTAACGTCTATGCCAGAAATAGCCGGCATGCGATAACTGCATAACAACAATTTAAGTTGCCAGTCATCATTTGTTCACGTGAAGTAGCAAAAGCAAACTGTCCTCGATTTGTTTCAAAAATAAGCCATCGCCATACAATATATGTACACCTCCATTTATAGAAATAACACTTGATATATTTGTTTCTACAAAATGATTACAGGGAAATGAGAAAAAGTTAATTGTACATTTCATGTGTCATATTATGCTGATATTGAAGACAACTTAATCTTATTTTACAAATTCGATAGAAGTCATGGAAACCACTCGGAATTATATGTATACGTACTTACGTACTTGAATTTATCTTATTACTCCATAGAGTCTACATCATTCTGTTTAAAAAATATTTCATCATAATATAATTTCTAAAAACATAGATATCGATATGTAATATTATTTCTCGCAAGCATTTGATCATTTACAGCTACTCGTATACCTGTGGATAAAAATATAAATAAATGAAAGTGCCAATAATTACAGTTGAATTAATTAAAATTTTTTTAGTTATGTACTAGCAAATATGTATCTGATAATAACGTAAAAAATTAATTTAATCACTATATGTCTCTCGCATGCAATTTACCTACTAGACAACCAATATCATATTATGTATTATATTATTTTTTTTTGGCATTATAAAATATCTGGTTGACATTTGCGAGAATCAATTTAAAAGTTTCATCTTTCCATATTTCATTTTTGTTATTGTATTTCTATTGTACACTCCCCATTCTATTTATTTCGGTAACACAATATGTTTCATTTTACTGTAAATCTTTATACATGTATCATCAAAGATATTTCGAACCCTCATGTAATTGAGCGTATAAAAATATACATACAAGGTTTGATAAATACACTCTAGTGTCTTCTGTATTATTAGAAATTCAGATGTAGGAGAAAATAGGGTAATGGAAAAGTAAATATGGATAAAATGGAAGTATTGGGTGAAATATTTATTTAGAGATATGTTATATAAACTTACATTATTCATTTATTCGTATAATTAAAAAAACAGTTTCATATTCATCTAAGTAGTCAAACTCATAAAAAAAGATCTTTGACCACTGTTCATGCCTCTGGGCAATAGTGATAATTTTGCAGACAATGATGATCTAGGGCCCGTCACAATTTTTGGCATCTACAATATTATTCAGAAAATAATATGAATATAATATTACTCATCCCACTCGAGACATTCCGTGTGGGTCCAAAGTTCAAAAGCGGTACATCGCACATTTTGTCTGCATATCGCTATTCTCATTCTTACAAAGATTTAATCTTTTAGTTTTTCTTCCTTCCACCTTAATCTTTTTATAAGTTTTTTGGAACCAAACACGACTAATTTAGAGTGTTTAAACAATTTAAACAAACTTGCGTTTACAAAATCTCCAAATGAAACTAATTACTTTTACTTGTAGCATTTCATTTTAATTACTAATGTTTAATATTTTGTTTTTTAATTTCTCTGATTATGAACCGCATAGTAATCTTTACTTCTACTGAATAATAAAAATGTTTGGTTCATTGTAAAATAAAGATCATATAAGTTTATTATAAAATATCAGAAAATTGTTTGTGTAACTTTATTTCCAAGTATTGTATGTATATTTGCTCTCTTACAGGGTAAAAAGAGATTCCGTTCTCTTTAAAAATCTTTTCTTCATTTTCCCATCGTCTCTCTCATTCTTTTACTCTCTCCCACTCATCCTTCTATTCTTCCTTTCTTTTTTTTTCTTTCTCTTTTATTCACACTTTCCATCCTGCTGTTCTTTTCTCCCTCTATGGTAACTTTGCCATCCACCCCTCTTCTGCTCAGTCTTCAGCTAATATCCTTTTTATCTTCCCCTGTATTCCCTCTTTCATTCCTTCTTTTTCCCTGCATCATCCTAGCACGCGCTCCCACGTTTCTGCATCATCTCTACATCTTCTGCACTGTCTATCATCTTCTTTCTCCAAGCATCTCCCTCCCCTCATTTCATTTCCGGCTAAAGTTCCGAAAATTGGTAAAGTTGGATTGAGCTCAAATTTTGCACATAGCCTCATTTTACATTAAAAACATGTTTCCCAGAAGGATTTTTTGTGACTTGAATAAAATTTTTGTATCATTTTATTGTTATTGTCTACCATACCGACATAATATTTTGTACCTTACAGGCATTTCAGCATCAATTTCAACATGTATTTGTATGAAACCAATCAATGTATTCGCGTCTCTTTTATTGTCTGGACACATTTCCAAACGATATCTGCCGCCATGTTCAAGCATGCTTATAATACAATAAAAATTAAACATAATCTTATCCAAATCTATACCAGACCTGTGTTTATGTTTATATTTCTTATTACCCTCGGACAGCCGGACGGTTTTGGCTGCAAGACAGCATAGGGCCTTTCAGACAGTTCTTTTGTACCTCTTGGCAAGGCGGTGCACAGTGTTGCCAAGGCGGCAAAACTTCCATGTTATAAATTTTCGATTTTTATAAAAAAAATGATTTTTATGTAGCCTAAAATTTTTTACGGAGATATGCGCACGGTAAATAAACATTTCTACGCTCCTGGGAATTCATCACTTTTCAGTGCGAGTTATGTAATTATTCCACCTATAATTGCATACTTAGGGGTCTACAAATCATATGGGTTATTGCAAATGGCTTCAACTATTAACTGCCAAAAAAATTTTTCAAAAAAAGATGTTTAATATTAAGTAATATGGACTAACCTGAAGCCTCTTTGCGTTACGCTCATTTTTTATTTATGAAGGAATACAAAAAATCCTTTGAATAGCTTCAATCTGGAACTAATCGTTTTGGCAAGTTGTAATATTGATCTAGCCTTGTGCAAAAAATCATGGGATACTTTGAGATACTTTCGCTGCAATTTAAGTTTAAATATCAACTTTCAGTAACCCAGACCTTTTTTCACATGGTGATAATCGCATTACGGAATTCCCGTCCTTCCTAGGAAGAGAGATGGGGATATGTGGGACTCCCTCTGAAGGGGTATACCCACTAAATCCTCCATGGTGACCTCCTTGAGCTAACAGGAGACAGCGAGGAACTTGTATTGAAAATAACCCGCCGCCCCCCCCCCCCAACATTGACACCCCCGGGAAGTACAACTTCCCCCACCCCAATGGCTAATCTAGTAGGACATTGCACGAGTTACCCACCCGGTCTCCTCCTTCCTGAAGGGCAGTTCGACTAGGCGCCGCGAACTCCACTGCTCCGGGCGATTCTCTACCTCTCTCAGGGGAAAGAGGGTCCATAGGTCCCCGCCCCGGCCAAGGAAGGAAGTCACCGCTTGCGGTAAGAAGTGACCACGCGCTCACTCCATGTAGACGCTCCAGAAACAGGTGTCCAGCTGGCCGAATTAACGTAGGAGCAATTAAGCGGCTCCCTCCGCTCGTACAGCTGGCCCACCTCTGTGAGGGCAGTATATGGTACCTCCCCCCCCCCGGAGGCCATAAGGGATTAGCTCTGCCCACCGCCGCCATATCTGCGTCCGCCACGCAGTGAGGGCCGACGTGCCCTGGTGGGACGTCCACCAGCGGCTTGGCTCCTCGCGGAGGGGGTCTCGCTCTCCCTCCTTTCCGCCGCCTCCTTCTGCGATATCACTTTTTCGCAGAAGAAGGCCATCGCTTTCCACGACCCCTCGCCCCCTCGCCATGGTCGACCACAGCCGGCAGCAAGACGTTCCACCCGATAACGCCCCTAAACACACGGCGCGGCCCCGACAACGCTGAGCACTCTTCCAGTGTATGCCGCGCCGTGTCCCCCCGTAATGGTATTGTGCCGTCGGCTCCTCCTTGATCTGACACAGATACTCCTAGAAGCAACCGAGTCCAGAGAGGACTTGTCAGATGCTAGGTAAGGCGTCCCTGCATCCTACACCATTCTCCCAGAATAGGCAGGAGTACCCGGACAATTGGGCTGCCCGTGTCGGCGAAAACAGCCTGCTGAAGGTCTACAGTTTGTTCATTCGGGCCTGGCACTTCCGTCGACCTTCTCCGCGTCAAGGTCAATCCCCCCCCCCCCTTCCTTGCGGATGATGCAGGCAATCCGGTGTCCGGTCGCCCGATCATCCACCACAAATTAGAGGGGAGCTATGCGCGCGAGGAGGAACGCAGTCTCCGCGGAGATGGTGCGATAACCCCGTATGGTTCGCAGCCACCGTTGATCACGATTGGCGTACGCAAGGTTATGCTAGCTGGCCGCTAATTTCTAACATCACGTGGGGGCCCTATATAACGCTATGAAATGCACCACCCCCGCATAGAAGCGACGAATCCGTACATCGGACCTCCTGGTATTGGGCAGCAACCGCCTGAAGGCGACCGCTAGCCTCTCGAGCCGGGGGACCATTAGGTCGAAGTGCTTTTCGAAGCACCTGGTAACCCAGACCTAACTCAATCCTGATCTAACCAGCGTACAGCAATAACAAGTTCGGAAACGACATCTAATCCAAGTGTTATGCCGATAAGATAGAAAATGTTTTGTCGGTAAGGTAGAAAATGATACTAATATGATACAACAGTTTTTTTCTACTCGCCAAAAATTCTAATGCACAATGAGGCTATGTGCAAAATTTGAGCTCAATCCGATTTCGGAACTTCAGCTTCATTTTCTAATCTATTTCTCGCTACTGTGCTGTACTTCCCTTCTTATCATCTTATTTTCAGGTACTCCAGCATTTTCTCTACGATTACCTCCTTATATCAACTGTTACATCTCGAATCTATAGCTTTTCTTCAGCTTTCCTCCCTCTCTACATTCCTCCCTCTATGAGCATACGTTTGAATTCGTTTATGTAAACGTAAACGTTTATTTGAACGAGAAGTCATAAGTAGGTAGTGGAGATAATGGGTAGACTTCTACTATGTAAAGATCTCAGTTATATGAACTTCTGGACTCCCGACGAGGTTACACAAACAGAACTCTACTGTACTATTTTAATTGACTTATAGATCTCATCATCTTCTTAAATTCTTTTTAAGAATATTAAGAAAAACTTCCCATGGATATTTATTCTTTAAATTATTTTGTACAATCGACAAGTTGTGTGTAACGGTATAGGATACGTAGGATGTTGCATAAAAGTTACTTATTTAATAACTCTTCTATTGTATGCAGATCTACAACACACGGATGCGTCAGTTACCATGGAAAACAATTGCGGTTGGATTTTGCTAAAATTTCTGAGCTTGTGGACAATTTTATTATCAAATGCCTGTTTATTATAAAATGGCACTATATCTCTCGTCCGTAGTATAAAACCAAATACGCGCGGAGACAATTTTAGACAAGAGTAAATGCTTACATTTACGCATGTCGAACACACGTTGCAACGATCCCAGCAGTTTCCAGCAGTGTACCGAATTGTTCTGTAGATCGTGTGTCTCGTGAAGTGATCTATTGCTCTCTCAATTCGATGTTCGATTCAGGTGTCGAACTTTCCATGTTTCTTCTGTACCCCGATACAAAGAGACATTTGCAGTCTCTTCCCTTCTCCCCTTTTTTCAGTTTCCTTATTTTCGTTTCTTTTCTTCCTTCCCGTGATCCGCAGCGGATAACAGGATAGCAACGAACCATGACAGAAAATATCTTCCAACGGAGAAAATTGTCCAGAACTCATCACGGAAAACACAAGGAATACTTGAGAGCAAATACGGAGAGAGAGTGGAGAGACAGAGAATTTCCCTTGTTATCTACAAACGTCGCCTGAACATAATATACCGCCAAATACATAATAAAGAGATCTATATATATATATATATATATATATATATATATATACGATCCTCTTTTCTTCTCTTTTCTTCTTCAAAGAAGTGTCAAAACTCTACTCCAACCAACAAACATACTACATACTTTATATGATACATATATTGATAAGTTAGAAAATTATAAAATCGTTGTAACTTTTTCAGAATTAGATAAAAATCTCCAAAATTTCTCGTTTTATTTTCAATAGGACGTTTGTTTTTATATTGTTAGGTCGAGAATTTATTATTTTATTTCAATTTTTCTACTGTTACATCCTTCAATTATATTTACGAGAAGAAGAGAAGAACAATTTTGAAAGCGTAACCGTAAAAAACAATTCAAAACGCGCATCAGTAAAGAACAATCCTAATCACGCACGTCTGTATTAAGAGAGTCTTAATTTATAGAGTACAAAATTTTTTCAAGTTTTTCTATTCCATATTTCATACCCAACAAAATTATATTAGCTATTCCTCTAATAAGGTATTTCTCTAATAAGGTAAATCTTTGGAACGTACTTCTTTTGTGGGAATACTTTTTTCCTTTTCATAGAAATATTTGAAATCTTTTATTATACTTATTGAATAAAAGAGATACAAGGTGGCATATATGTACTACATTATACTTTAACGCTTAAAACATTGAAACAATTGAATTCTAATTTTTTTTTTCGATTACGACAAACTTTATCCACAATACATACGAAGAATAAATTTCTTCTCGTTCATTTAGATTAAAATGCTTCTAATCTTGATTCTGTAAAGAAAGAACGGTCTACACAGAGAGAATAACTACATTCCAACCTAATGTAGCCAGCACAAAAGCGTAATTCGATAAAGAGGCTATTGAAGATTTCAAGATATTCCCTCGTATGGAAATATTCACAGCATCCTCGCTCATTTTCTGTAGCATACAAGTCTTCGAAATTAAATCCTTGCTGGACAGTATGGAAAGTACAAACGGACAGTAGACATCGTTACACTGAATCACGTTTTGAAGTAGCCGTATTCAGTGAGATTGAGCTAAGGCTCCCTTAGATTCTGTGATTTCGGTAATTATTCTATGTTGGTATTTTCTTCAACTATTAGAAGTCTCCGTTTTAATGGTGCATTAACACGTAACAATAGATATTATGTCTCGTACTGCACAATTTAGTCAACAGTAAATTGAGTAACGTTTTATTCTTATCCAAAATTAAATACAACAATTCTTGTTTTGCCATTTTTACAAGATGAATCACACTAATATAATGTAGTTAAAGTTACCAGGCTGTTGCAAACATTGTCATATAACTACCTGATCTCGTATCGGAGTCATTTATACATCATAATATCATAATAATCGAAAGTAATTGATTCCATGCTTAGACGGTTTATGATTTCGCATGAGGTTCGTTCGTACACCCACTAAAAAATTGATTTCCTAAACACACCTCACATTCTACAAAGATAAAAAATTACACAACATTTAGCATTATTAGAAGGAAACATTGCGAAATACTTTCTCGCATTGAAGATCAAATATTATGATTCGATATGAAATTCATTTTCTGCAGGAACACATTAAGTTATGAGTTTTCGTTACAAGAAGAGGAAGAATTAACAGTTGGAGAATTTTGGATTTCTGTTCAAACCGAGTTTAAAACTATTTCTAAAAAAGAGATTAAAAACAATTCTCAACATCGTACTTAGGCGAGCTTCGTTTTTCAACATTAACGAATATTAAGACAAAGAATAAGAGTAGCTATTTCACGCACAAGACCAGATATTGAAAACATTTGTAAAAGTCTCCAGGCCCAAGTATCTTATTAAAAAAGTGGTGACAATTTTCTTTTTTCATATTTTCATTTACTGATTGTTATTTGCTATTGACTACTATTTAAGTTGTTATGTATATGATTTTATGTATTCTGCAATATAAAGTATGGCTCTATAATAACATGTTTGTGTTATAATTTCAATTAATATTTTATTACATTACAGATAGAGTTTTACATTGATCACAAATATGTATATGCATACACAATATTAATGTATTTTATCGGGATAAATCAATAAAAAAAAGTAGTAAACAATTCATACATATGGTGTAAAGAACCTGCACTGCATGTACAGAATGTAATAAAAACATTTGTCATGGCTTTCAGGAGTGATTCCAGTGGTCAATAGAGGAAATAGGCACTATCACGTTATACGTTCTAAGAATTATAATAAAAGAACTAAAGAGAATATATGTTGCTAGAATAATTTTGTCGAACTCTTCAATCAATGCACTATCTTTTTAGGTCTTATACGTTTCCTGTGTATGTGTCCTTGAAAAACCTTGCTAATTATATTCACTGAATTCCTAATGGAAAGGAATCGTATGAGATATTTGATATCTCTATGAGAAGGAATTCTTTGATATCTCTAAAAGAAACAACATAAAAATAAATATTTTTATGGCATCGTGTGAGCCCCATTGAACCATTCAACTTTGTCCTTGAGACATTTGGCGTATCTTCTAAAAACAACAAAGATATTTAATTTGCAAACGTTAGGTGACTCACCCTGTATACATATACATGAGCGTCGAAAAAAAACTCGCCTCTGAAGAACGCACATTGCAGCACTACACAACATAAACAACATAAAAGACATGATAGTCAAGTCGATGAATTTATTCCATGTAGAAAAATGTTAAGTAGAGCGATAATACAGCCCATAAATGATTAGAGGCCGAAAGTACGCCAAAAATAGTTTTCCGAAAAAAAATAACATTCAAATATCTCAGCAACGGTAAATTTGAAGTTTGAGAATTCGACATTTCAATTAAAAAAACGTAGGTGGCGTCCATATCTTCTCTACGCCTCCATTTGCAAGAATATCATTTATATCATATTATGTAGATTCTTAAAGCCAACAACTTCTGCACGTAACATTTTCTCGTATTGTTTGAAATCACCAAGATATTCAAGTGAACAGAGTTCATGGGACTCACTGTATGATCCAAATAAGCAGGGAGACAATGACTTGGTACAGGCCTGGCGACGAATGTTCCTTTAAATGTCGTTTGTTCGGGGCATGCACACGATTCTGTACGGTCTCATCTACACGGCCAGGTGGACTGTAGTAGTAGGCTTTTTTCTATACGTATAACTCCACACAATCAAATTTTACGAAAACTTTAACAGCTTGTGTCTTAATAACTATTTGTTTGCGACATATGATTCCTTTTAAGCTTTTCCTCTTCCCGATGAGCAGAAGTTGTTGATGTAAAAAAAACTTTAACAACAATCTTTTTGTTATAAAAAATTTTGCGGCAAGTTTCTTTTACAAATATCTACCGATTCGGAGGTGTAAATTCAGCCCTAGGACGGATGGCCATTACGTTTTATACACCCTGTACGTGAATACAAACACGAATTATATATCTTGATGATTTATTAATAGCTTTCACAATTTTCGAAATGTTAAATAATGTGAAAGGAATGTTAACTAATGAATTGAAAATAAAAGATTTAAATGCAAGTAATCACGCACTTAGGAAAACAGTCGAGAGGAAACTATCAATAGGAGAAATGTTAGTTTAATCCAAAAGAACAATATATTAATACCATAATTGAAAAAGGTATGAAAAGCGAAACCGACACGTACTCCTCTTGAGCCAAATTCAAAACTTAATAAAAGCATGAAATCTCAGGCACGAGAAGAAATACAAGAAATGGTGACCAAGAAAATTGATAGACGGATTAATATATCTAGCGACTAGTACACGTTCTATCAGTCTATACTGCCAGTACTTTAAGTAATTACAAAAAAATTGACTCTGATGTGTAAAATAAGTATTCACAATAGCGATGCATAACATTGATCCATACTCCTTTGTTAAAAAGGGGATAGAAAAGGGCAAGACACTGTTGTGACATTCTGGTCAAAAATAAAATTAAAATCAAAATATTGGTATTTCCGTGTTTGACTTCAAAATTAAACAGAACTATATGTAGGGGATTAAACGGAACCAGTGCTTATAAAAATATGTATAAGAAACCAGATAAAACGTACAAAACGTCCACATAAGACTGGAAAGGTAATGGTGTCAATACAGAAGCCGAGTACATGGTAGGAATTATTGGAGAGATAGTATTATGCAGGAAGCGTCGGAAATCATAGTATAAGTGGATAGGGGATGATTCTACATTAAAAATAAGAAAAAGTTTCAGTATAACATTTTTTCAGTCGAGGCTTTACTTGCCAGAAAATCGAGTTTGCAAATTCCGCGAACACGCGTGCTATTAAATAGATGGAAATCGTTTGACGCGTCTGGTCATGGCCAATCAATTCTACTTCCTGGATATACTAAATTACTAAAGCGTGCAAATCTGACGGATCTATGAATTCGATTTTCTCGGATACAAGGAATCAAACAAAAAAATTTTATTCCTTTTTATCAATTTATTTTCACATGTAAAATCACCCACTATCCGCTTATACTACGATTTCCAGCCCACCTTGTATATTTCAGAAGATTGTTTACGCGTGTGAGCATGAGTAGTATACTTCAAGTACCTATAGTCGGTTGGCAAACTTGAGTAGAAAACCTTTAAAAACTAATAACTTTTTAAAAATTGCGCAAAACATCTTGATATTTTTTGAGATGTCAAAAGAATTAGTTTCTTAGATAAAGTATAACAAAATTTTTTTGATATTGCTATTACCTAGAATTTCAAAGACAAAAGTGATATTTACGACTTTTATCTGTTTTATCTTTGCCTATAATGACAATTTAGAATATGCCTTTTCTAGGGCTTAACGTCATCTTGGCAACGCAGTAATTTTTTACTTTTTTCTATATAGTCCTGTAGATTTTAACGAGAAACTGCCAAAAATCCAAGTTTTTATGTGTGTTTAAAATTGAGCGATAGTAAGCATTTTTGACAGATAATGGCGTCGCCATATTGTCATGTACTCACACATCGTCCAATGAGCGGAGCCACGAAGAGGTTGGTCAGGGTTACGTTCGTTGGGGGCGCCGGGGGGGGGGGGGGGCAGAGAGGACCAGCATGACGGCCGACTACACTTCGAAATCTGCGTTATACGGTGTTAGACGACGCGCGACGCATAACTTTTGAACCAGTGAATTCCTAAAATTAAAACTTGGAATTTTGGAATTTTCTCGTCAAAATCTACAGGATTATATTAAAAGAAGTTATAAATTTCTAGGTTGCCAAGGTGAAGTTTAACCCAGGATCCATTTTAGAGATTTCAAATTATTTGCAATGTGATCATTCAAATAATTTTGATTTGAATGTTAAGAATTGATCCATCTAGAAAAATGATCGATGAAAAATTCTGTAAACTTTTAAGTAATACAAAAGTAACATACAACCTCCTAAAATTTAATCAAATAACGATCAAAGCAATCAAATGTTTAATTATTTGAAATCCAAAATTTTACACTACAAGACCTAATAAATCCTCCTAAGAGTGAAATCATTTAAATCTTGAGTAATACTTATTATTAATGAAGATTGCTTGTATAGTTCCGTATCCTCTAATCGAAGAAACGCAATGATTTGTGAAGGATGTCTCCATTATTTTACTCAATCCCGGTAGTTACAATTATCAGTTTTTTCAATTTAACGAATGAATATTTCCATTTAACCGCGTACATTTACAGTAACAATCAGATAATTTAATTATTCAATCGTTTAATATCACTTTGTATCGTATTCGTACCAGTGACTGAAAATTTTCAACATTATAGGCAATGATTCGTTCAGTGAAATACCGTTCAATTGATGTATCATGAAAATACGATTCATCTGTCCATGACGCACATCTGCATGATCGAACAACGAATCAGATTAGCTGCACACCACTGCAGCATACGTTGATCGCATTTCTCCGTACGACGACATAGAAATGTAACTTTTGTCTTTCACATTGTATTTGTAAGTTCGTAAAAATGATATAAGTAATTCTTTATAGATAAATTATTGAACTCAAAGACTGCACACGAAATAAGGATATTTACGTGAGAAGATTTAAAAACACATTGTTAAACATGACAATAAATATATAGAATCCGAAGAAAATTTATATTTCATTCCTCATGCTGTAACTAATATAACGCAAATAGTTCGAATGCTACATTAATATTATTTCGGATAAACATAAACATACCTTGTGGTTAATATATTACAACTTCAATGGGTCTCCTTAAAAAATAACTTATAAGATTCAGGTAATTCTTGTTTTGATGGAGCAGAATTTTAGTAATATAATTTTGTCTGACAAAGTTCTAAAAAATGCTAAATGTTCGACAGTTTGTGAAAAGTTAGAATAATAAATATAGAAAAAAAAGGGAAGTAGTAAATCAGTTGTATAGTACCGACACATGCTTCAAGCAAGCATAGCACGATATGATGTAACTCTTTCAAGATAAAATACAACAAAGGAAATCGCTCGCAATATTGGAGCGAATACCAACCCAAAATTAAAACGAAATCATTATTATAATCAACACATAAAATAGATCGTGACTTATTCGTGAACACTCAAAGGAGACTTGTAGAAGAAACATTTTTACGAATAATAAAAGATTTACTATACTTCTTAAAAAAAATTAAAGCATCACCTCTACAAACTCGAGAAATTGGGTCTATGTAAAGTGACCCGAACTCCGACAAAAATTGTTGTATCGATATCGTTAAAAAATCATTTGAAAGTTTAAAGTCTCTACTTTCAGATGCTTTTTACGAATTTTCAGCTACATTGCTTTTTCACACAGTTATAGCGTTATAAAGAAGACTTTGACAGTTACAAAAAATTTTGTTCAACTTCCAGACGTCACATTACCTTATGTTATAATGTCGGCGTACGTCGGTTCGTTTGTGTATTATAATTAGCCCAGATGGGCTTACTATCATGACAATCTTTTTTAAAGAGTAATATTTTTTATTTAATTACCCGTTCAAGGAAACCCATACTATTCGATTGGATTTACGACTGAACTTTGTGTCGTGCAATTTATAATTTTAACACTAAACCTGAGAATTTAATCATTTCAATCTGTTGACAACTAATATCATTGTCTTCACTTGGCACATTTCCAATTATTTCTGTTAATTACGTTCGTAATATTTCTTTGTATGGCCACTGGTTAATTCATCCTTTAAAACACCCCCATATCATGGCTACATTGCCATCAAATACAGTCCCTTTTGCATGCCAGTTTTGTAATTTTTTCCTCGCCAAATCTAGCATCAATTTCGTCCAAATCTGTTAATTTTCAATTCACCTGACCACATAACTTTTGTTTGTCCGAAGAAAATGAAAAGTGACTGAAATGTTTAGAAATTAGAGTGTAAAGCTACAAGTGAGAATTAAGGTAATACAGTGCTGCTACCGTGTTCTGGTCGTAATTGACAAGTTGCCATAGGCCGTTATAAACAGTAAAACTTTGCGTGAATTGTTGATAAATGGTATAGAAATAAAGTTGAATTGGATGTTGTAAGCATTGTTTTGCCAGTATTAGCGCCTGCGGCTGATCCCTTAAAGATCGGGCAGGCTTTGTTACGTTTACACATGGTGTGCCGACTGAATGTATGCTAACGGTGCTAGATTTGGTCACTATCTTATATAGTGACCCTTTCACCACCCGGCTGTCGCTACAAACATAAATATGTTTGTTCCTGTATCCTTTGTTCAGGTTTAACTTGACACACGTCGGAATGGCAGACACCTCAGCCTGAAAAACTGATGCGTAGGACCCCAGTGTGTACGCAAGGTTCGCCCTGGGACTGACGCCATATACTCCCGCTCCTTCACCGGTTCTTTTCTTAGAACTACCCTTAAACCAGACGAGCCCTTGCAGAGAGAGAGGAACTCCCTCGCACTTGGCTCCTAGTCACACCTACTCGGGAAGCGAATTTTATGAGTTACGTTGAAACTGAAGTGCGCTTCATATCTGTCCCCACCGCGCGATAGAATCCAACCTAGTTCCTCCGCATCTTGCAGTAGAGTTGTGTGACCACACCTCGTCTCCTTCCACCAGACTTCAAAACTAAGTCTTAAGTCCGTACTATAATCCTTAACTCCACTATAATGTGAGGAGGTGCGAGATGAAGCAGCACGCCCATCGCTAGGCGCCCGCTATACCCACCAATGCAAGTCAATGAGCCCTTGCCATGATTTTTTTATGGATGGTCTTAGTTATGGGTAGTGTAAGTCAACTTAACCACCCATGATTTAAGGCCCCGAGTCCCCGATGTGGTTTTTCCACATAAGCCTTCTGTCTAGGATTACTGTAACAGATCAGAAGTGTAAAGCTCCGTGCTAAAAATGGGGATTTGAATTTAAAGCGTCGTTTTTTCGTAAAGGGTACCATCTCAGTCTTGCCCGGGTTGATTCTGAGGCAGTGTGAGAAGCACCATTCCTAGACCAGCGTGAGTGCTACCAGCATTCTCCTCCCAGCTTAAGTGGGTGCTTGCCTCGTGTGGAGATGGATATGTCTATATGAGAGAACTCCCCCTGCGGGCTACCCCTGCCAGCCCAGTCATACATTACGGACCCGTTCGATTCCGCCTGCATGGTCCTGGTTCTAAGCGTGCTGTTAATCCATCCTCTTAGAAGTTCCCCAATTTCGAATCGGTCAATGGGCTTTTCAATAACGTCAAATGTAGTATTATAGAAAGCGCTTTCGATCTCGAAAAATACACTTAGAACCGCTTTGTCAAAAAAAGATTTGGCAGAACTGTACAACGAAACGGCATTGTACGCAATCCGTCGCGAACTCGCGTCGTGGCCAAGCGTGCGCCAATTAGCGGGCGTCCCGAAAGCGCGCCAATCAGCAAGCGCAATATAATGGCCCACGTTCGACTATATAGACCAGGCCGAAACGAGCGAACACCGGAGTTTGTTTGGAGCTGCTCTCGGAGGAGCTCCGGACTACTCGCAGCCATATAGTAAGCGCGCACTCTCGGGCGCTTCCGCGCGTGTGCGTGAACACGCTGGTATTGGCAGAGCAGGCATTTCGGGTGCTTCCGTGTGCGTGCGAAACCTGTACCGCGGGTCAGTCTCTAGGTGGTTAGTCGGGCGAACAGTAAGCTCATACACTGCGACGCACCGCGCCTCCGGCTCTCTCCCTCCTCGCGACCCGTATTCCCGATCCTCCAATCACTCGGTATCACTCACCATCCCGCGACTGAACCTCACGCCTCGCGTTCTTAGTCTTCGGTAGCCCACAGCCGCGTTCGGAACACGTCCTACGGGTACTTCCGTGGACGGGAGACGACGGTGTCGGGCGTGTACGTTCTTTGGGTGCTTCCATGCGCGTACGGACCTGCGCCGGGGTCGGGCCGAGTTCATGGTCCTGTTCTACAGCTTCTTGGTCCTTGCTCTCGTTTTACTGAGCTCACCGCTCTATCAGGGAACCTTTCTGCTACTTCTCCTCGCCTTTGCAGGACAGGCTAACTAGTAGAACGGAACGACGGCTATTTGTATCACGACAACAGCACGCTCAGTCTCAGCAGCTATCATCGGGCGCACATGCAGTCCCTCAACGTGGTGGCTAGCCCCTTTTTGTAGAGTTGCCAGTCACAGACCCTAGAGTTTCTATTCACGCCTGTCGGTGTGTTGCATAGACCAACCTCCATTCTGAAGGTTATCATTCTGTGGTCCGTGAGTGTGATCTTCTCGGAGGCTTGATCATCTCGAATAAAGTCTAAATTATGCGTTGTATAAAAAAACTATTTCTATAGATATTGCATGGTATCAAAGGAACATGATATGGTTCACAAGACTTTTGTTATACAGTGGAGGTGATTTGAAGGTCAACTTTCTTATGCACCAAGCGGCACAATCGTGCAGCTTTGTATTCTCTATAAAAAAAATATTAACCCAAGATTATGATGTAGATATCTACATTCATAGAGATATTGATTATTTCATTTCTAAATAGATTTGTATAAATTATATACATGTTGTAAATTTCATCGAAATTTATTAATTGGTTTATGAGTAACAAACGATTAAACATGATGAAAATTACAAATTCTCACGATTTTCACCCCTTTGCGATGGACTAACCGAGTGGCTTTGACCCGCCAATTCAGCATCACCCATGTGGGAACTCAATCGCAAATCGAGTTCCAGCCGTAGGGCAGAATAAAATAGACCTCATCTAACACTTCCCCTGTTCCCTGCTGTCACCCCCTTTCTTATTGGTCACATTAGCTGCTGGCTGCCGACCGACTCACATGTAAGCGAACGCGGTAAGACATTACTCGCGAGCAACGCGTTTCTTCAAAGTTCAAGATGGGAGGGAATGCTAGAGGAGTCACTTGGCAGAGAAAATCTAGTTGGCTTTAATGTCCATGGTTAACTGAAAAAATCTAGTCGTGAGATATTAAAAATACTTGACAAACATACATATATACTTACATAGGCCATGTCACACCAAATGGGTATATATATATATATATATATATATATATATATATATATATATATATATATAAACACGTTAGATGACTTACCCTATACACACAGAACGGCGGGCACGAAGCCGCGCCCCTGTGGGCAAGGCTGCATGTATTTGTCACACGCATCATGACAGCTACGAGACCAGCTACGGTTGTGCTACGCCCTACTCCCACTTCGTTAAGTTAACTGCCCCTAACTTCGCCCACGGGCATATATAGCGGGCCCTTGCCCGCTAATAGGCGTGTTGAGCAGTTCTCTAGACATAACGTAAAGTTTACATGTATACTCCTAATCTAAAAGATAGCACACGCGTCGTATCATTAGGTTCTCACAATTAGTGACAGAATAAATTAAAAATTGCCCAAAACTTTACTGTGAATGAAATATAAACATTACCTACTACTTTTATTCACATATTTCAATGAAAAAATTAACGTCCAATGTAAGTTTGTCTATTCACTAAAAAGAACATGTTATATATCATAGAATCGGTGAAATATAGCACATTTTAAAAAATGAAACGTTTATTTAATAAAAATGAAACCAATCGGAAGAAAATCTACAATGTTTTTATTATTTAGCAATATGGATTTCTCCATATTACACCAATGTGAAGCAGCAAACAGAAACGCATTTTACAAACAGAAACTCTAGGAAATCGTGCATTGCTATTGTTTTCTTACCAGAATTATCCACATCTTTCCATTATATGCAAATAAATTTCCGGCTTCCTTTCATGAACTTTGCAATTTCTTAAACTGATAAGTTTCATTTTCTTAATTATTTAAATTTTCCCATTGTTCAGTTTCTTCCTGCGATCCATTATTATAAGGAGTATTTGTAATGCTTCTAAGGTTGGAGAATACTAAGAAATCTGAATGAAAGTATTATAAATATAAGTGTGCTATTATGTCTTAATTGATAAAGAAATCTACAATAAATTTCATCTTTCACAATTAGATGTCATATAACTCAAAACAAAAATATTATTTATAACAATTTGGAAGCTGAGTTCGAAATTGTACTATTTTTTACAGTAAATCTTAAAATGTCACGTAAAAGATGCTGTTTACTTTCTACTAATATTTGTGATATCGAGTTATACATTTTTTCTTCAAGGAGGTATTCGAGTGTGAACATTTGAAACAGTCTATTTATTTCGTTTTGCATATTCTTAAACAATAACATTTTTACGTTGTTTGAAAGAAATTTAAAAATGCAGCACTTTTTTTAGGAAGACGAATGGCCCCTTTATGGTTTTGGGCACGTCATAAATATATATATATTTTTGTACATGTACATATGGTATATGGACCCTATTTTAAAAAATTGGCTTAAAATTTTATGTACATCTAAAAATACATGTATCACTAGGCGTCAGATGACTGTAACTCAATTCGGACCGAGAGTAAACTGAACAAGCCAACCAAGGTTTTATGTGCCTCAAGTTTCGTCTTTATATAAGAATATTTTGTCGCTGGTAAAGGGCTCATTCGAAAGAGGATGGTTGAATCTAGTGCGCGCTGATCAGGAGCTGACCAGATTATGCAGATATTCGGTAATATAAGTGTTAGAAGTAGGCCAAAAATTGACTATGTGCATGTCGTGAAATCCAAGCATTTTTATGCCATTGGATGAGTTTTCTGGATTAAATCGAGGGCAGCGCGCGCTACAAAATATTTCCAGTTACAAATTGAGCTATATCTTGTCTGGATTCTCTGTGAAATAAATCCAAAAATTTGAAGCACGTTTCTGGCATCAGAATTCATGTGTATCGATAATATAGATCAAAAAATGTGACAAGTTTAGCCACAGAATTAAGACCAGTCGGATCAAGACCAAGACGGATCTTAAGACTGTGACTGAAGGCTGTGAATGGAAATTATTAATTAAAAAGTCACGTGACTATTCCGGGCCCTTAAGCAAGTTGACGAAGTTCCTTGTGGAAAACGTGGGATAGACAAAGTCAAGGGTAACAGAGTCAACATTACAAATCGACCCGACTTACAAGCAGTTTGATTTAGTTTGGCCCGCATTAAGTTGTCAAGTGGTTTGATAGCGTGCTGGTTTGATCATCGCACAGTCAGTCCGGATCAAGTTGGTAAGTGCTTGAAGACCTGCTGGATTTGATTCATTTTGTTCCTTGATGTCAGGAATATTGAAGCTTTAGTATCATTGGATAAAAAAATTGTTATGCTGCTACGTAGTGCTTGTGAAAGTAACATTTTCATTATAATAATCGCGTTATATTAAACCAAATCGTAATACAAGTACAAAAAGTCAAAGGAGATAAAAAAATGTTAGCATTGCGAAGTCGTTCGGGGAACATGTATATTCTACCAATGCGCACAGTATAAATATTCGATGCGTAGTGATTCAGGAAAGATCATCGGCAGCCACAAATCCAAGATCATTTTTTAACCTTGGAACTATAATGCGAGGGAGGGGTGTAAACATTTACATTATGTTTATTACTTTCTTATGATTGGGAGTTTAACTTCCAGATCAAGGTCGTCTACTCGCCGCAGGTTAATTTCTCTGCGCCTTACAAAACATTTCACACTTCATAATACATTAATAATACTTTAATTTTAATTAACAGAAAAAATTAATATAATTCTTTATATTCTAATATAACAAATAGCGTTATAATTTTCGTAATAACTTTTATTAACGGTTTATAACATGTTTCTGTACATTTGTTTATCTTTAATAGTTCCGCCGGATATTTTGGATTACCAAACAAGTACAGACATGGTAGTACAAGAAGGTAGCAATGTAACATTGCGTTGTGCAGCAACAGGATCACCGGAACCTACCATTACCTGGCGACGCGAAGATGGTCAATTAATACTTTTGCCAAATGGAGATGAAGGTAAGTCGGGACTCTTATAGGAATTGATATATGTACATTCTGTATTAACGTCGTTGTCCAAATAAAACTTTAAGACTTTTTAAATTTATCTTCCTCATTTCATTACTCTCGACTGCATGCTAATTCTAATTACAGTTACCAGCGTTGAAGGACCAAGTTTCAATATTACTAAAGTAAATCGATTACACATGGGATCGTACCTTTGCATCGCATCTAACCATGTTCCACCATCGGTTAGTAAAAGAATTATGCTGATTGTGCATTGTAAGTATTATTTAATGTTCATTATGAATATTTTTGTCGCTTCTGTATATACTGTTGCAACTTTAATCGCTTTTTTATATACGCAGTGATAATAGATAATATCAGCATTTATTTTACTATCATTCTAACATGCTTCAATATTAATTGAAATTTTGTGATAACAATAGACAGGCAAAATCAAATTCGAATATATAATAAATACATATTGTATTAGATACCACTTTATTATTTTTTGGCAAATCTTCTTCTGGCAAATCGCGTGTTTTAATGTAATCAAAGACGGACATTTTTATTGTTTCTTCCAGTTCCACCCATGATTTGGATACCAAATCAATTGGTAGGCGCTCGAGAAGGACAACGATTGACTTTGGAGTGTCATTCAGAAGCTTATCCTAAATCAATCAATTATTGGACAAGAGATAAAGACGAAATAGTACCACAAGGTAGATTAAAACAATTAATTAATTAAATAAAGTAGAATTATATAAATGAATATCGGAACATAAAAGTATTCAAAGGGCGATATAATACTGATGGAAGTTCCTCTATTTGTCCGCGCTTTACAAGGGCGCTACGCACTTCCGTCTATATGGTTTTTCTTGAAACTCATTGTAACACGTTATAGGATGTTGAAATACGCACATGGTTAATCGCGAGATTTAATGTATATCTCCTTTCTATTTCACTTATTATACATATCTTTTATACCTTACTTTAAAGTGACGTTATGTTGCCTTCAAGTTTATTTATATCCCACAAATACTCGGTTGTAATTACAATTTCCGGCCGATTATAACTTTTCCAAATTTATAATTTTCCTAAACGGTTATAATAGATCTTTGAGAACAGAAGACAAACATGTGATTTTTCTTGATTCTCGTGTATCGTTTTCAAGAACTCATTTCGAAAAATGGAAAGAAAAATTTTTCAGCTTCGAAGACGTCTCGTACATACTTTCACAATCACAATTGTGCAATTATAATTTTAATACTAATATTCTGTTTAATTTCCCGAGTAAGGAGATATATTTAAATACTACAGTGTGAGTATCAAACATGTTTAAACAATGCTCAAAATTAAAAACGCGCTTTAAAAAGTGCTAATATTTGCAAATATTATTCAATTTGTATGAAAAAAATAAACATGCATTGATAGAATTTATAAATTTTGTTACGTTTACAAGATATAAACGATTTGGTTGGTAACGATTACATTCCGTGCGCGAAACTCTCCCGGGTCTGCCTGCATAGGGGTTCCCTGCCCCCAAAGGGTCCGCGCTTAGCGATGCGTCCGCAAGATGGCCACGAGCTGCGAGAACCTGTAGGAATATTGGCGCTGCCGCGCTATTCTTTTCCGCCATTTTCTACCACTCTCTTTCGGATCATCGCGGTGTATGGTCACAGACGAGGTATAGGAGTAGACCACTCACCATATGGGACTTCGTGTCTCACATGTAAACAAATGGTTTTCTTACGCCCTCTACGCTGACGAACGATAAATACTGGAACTACATCGACAAAAATGATCAAATCTGGTCAAATACAAATGATTGACGCTATCTAAATATTTGATGTTATGACTATATGTTCAAATTATATTTTTTTATTTGATGTCATAAAACATATAATATTAATTCTTACAAATACAATATTAAATAATTATAGATATCACGTTTTCAAATTATAGAAATACAATTTTCATACATTTATTTTATACAGCTTATTTATACATTTCTCCATGCGTATCATTATTATTCGCATTTTTATCATTTTTTAACACTATTAATACGCATCCATTTTGAATATATTTTGTAACTGAGTTTGAAAAAGAAACTAAATTGACATTTACTACATATTTTCATGTATATTTCATTTAAGCAATATAAATTTTAGCTTTAAAGAATCTTGCAAAATATCCATTAATATTAATTGTGAAATTCGAAAGGGTTAAGAATTAATTAATCAATAATTATGTAGTTGATTGTTTCTTCGAGATGTCAATCTACAGTAGCTCACGAAAGTATTCGAACGCTTCCAATCTACATCGTTAACAAATAAAATACACCCGTTGGGTTTAAGTTTTCAAAATAAGATTGTAAATAAAGACACATAAGAGTCTTGAGAATGTGTAAGTAAAATTACAAAAAAATCTGACAGCACATACGGGATTCACAAGGCATTGAGTATAAACATACCATTTTCGGATGTCACAAAAGTATTCGAACGTACGAATAAATCTTGAATTGTTTGATGTTAATATCTGGTTGGTCCTCCTTTGGCATCAATAACGTGTATTAACCGGCTTTCCATACTATATACAAGTTTTTCCGTTGTCTTTTTTTCAATGGAATTCCATATTTCTATTATTTTGGTTTTTAACACTTTCTTGGACGTTATGTCAAAATTCATAAGTTTTCTTGCAATTTCGGCCCATAAATGTTCTATAGGATTTATGTCAGGGCTTTGCGGAGGAGTTTGTAGTGTATGCGGGGTATTATATATGATCCATTCCTTTACAATCCCAGCTGTATGTTTAGGATCGTTGTCCTGTTGGAAGTAGAAATCATCCAATAGGTTCAATTTAATTGCACTTTGTTTCAAATTTTGTTTCAAAATTTTCAGATATTTGTACTTATCCATAATTCCGTCAATAGAAACAAGATTTCCCGTTCCATTCGCCGCCATACACCCCCATACCATCACTGAGCCACCTCCGTGTTTCACAGTTGGAATCATATTCTGTATTTGCAATGCTGTGTTGCACTTTCGCCACACATAATGCTGTCCATCCGAACCGAAAATATTAAACTTACTTTCATCCGAGAAAATAACATTATTCCAAAATGAAATATCCTTATCAATATACATTTTTGCAAACGTTAGTCTTTTCTTTTTATTAATTTTACTGATATATGGCTTTTTTCGTGGTATTCTTCCATGGTAATCATTACTCCGCAGAACCCTACGACACAATTCGGGATATACATCTTTCCCAAAATGATTTGCAACAATCCCCACAAGTTTTGGTGCAGATGTGCTTGGATTTTTCTTAATTTCACGTATAATCATTTTCTCCTCTCTGGGCGTTAACTTCTTTGGACGTCCTGTACGCTTCTTGTTTGTAATATTACCTTCAGTTTTCGACTTTTTTACTATATAATGTATCGTAGATTTACTTCGATTTAATAATTTGGCAATTTCAAGATAAGATTTATTTTCATTATGCAACTACAATATTAATTCACGTTCACATTTACTGGTTTCTGATTTTTTCGTGCTCATGATTAGAATAACTATGAAAGATTATACTCTACGAAATCTGTATGAACCACACGATGTCTCGGAATCGACTAAAGTGTAATGTTTACATTTCAATCACTAGAAATACGCTTCTTGTCTACGCGTTCGAATACTTTTGTGACGTCCGTAAACGGTATGTTTATACTCAATGCCCTGTGAATCCTGTAGGTGTTGTCAGATTTTTTTGTAATTTTACTTATACATTCTCAAGACTCCTATGTGTCTTTACTTACAATCTTATTTTGAAAACTTAAACCTAACGAGTGTATTTTATTTGTTAACCATGTAGATTGGAAGCGTTCGAATACTTTCGTGAGCTACTGTATGTGATTCAGAATGTAGTTGTATTATTTTCTTTCATGTTTGTAGAGAGAAAATAAACGACGAATGCAACAGTACGACACGTACGAACACAACTACATTCATCGATCTCGATCAGACTCGTCCAGTCGTGATGCCAAAATCATGGGACGCCGTCACACGTGGCGGGGGTGGGGGAAAACCCCTCCGCCGGCTTGGCCCCACACAGATGTACCGTCGTTACATTACCAAAATTTCAAGCGCCTGAACCGCAATCGATTCCCGGTTCGGCGAGATGCACATTTTGCTACAACTTTTAAACTTAAGAAAATATGAATGCGAAATTTGGACTAGAAATTTTTTTTTAAATCGGGTTTGATCTCGTATACTGAAATATGTTCTATATCTTTAAATAGTTTTTTTTTTTGTTGATTTTTAAGATAAATTCGAATAAGATGGTCAAAAGATCCTACAAACCAAATTAATTTTTAGTCGCACCATGCTCAACAAAAAATTACGAAAAAATTCATGAATATTCTATCTAATATCATATAAGACTGAAACTTTTTTCATAATTTTTGGTTTGCAAAATTGATTTTTCGAAATAATTCACATTAATAATCACGATGAGACACAAGTAACATAATAACATAAACCTGGTCAACTGAAAACTTCGATATCAAATCGGCAATTTTATGCTTTCGGTTTTTTTTTTAAATGGATTTTGCAGCCAAAAATTCAGAAGAAATCTCAGTCGTGTATGATATTAGGTAGAATATTCATGAATTTTTTCGTAATTTATTGTTGAACATGGTACGACTAAAAATGAATTTGGTTTGGAGGCACTTTTGACTATATAATCCGGCTTTGTCTTAAAAATCAACAAAAACAATTATTTAAAAAATTTAGACATATTTCAGTATACGCCATTAAACCCGATTTTAAAAAAGAATTTCAGGTCCTAATTTCGCATTGGTATCTTTGTTAGTTTAAAAGTTGTAGCAAAATGTGCGCTTCGTCGAACCGGGAATCGATTGCGCTAATCGGTGGAACGCGTCGAATAGTCGAGCAGGCAGCTTAGACGACGTTACGTCAGAGTGGTGGCTGAGTCCGCCCGTGAGACGACGTCACGCAATTCTGGCATCACTGGTCCAGTCCCAGAGTAGACAAGATTCGTTACCGAAACCGTTTTCCATAAAAGTTTTCAATATTAATTTAGTCTTCGTTATTCTCCGATTTATAGCGAATTTAGATTCGTTTTTATCAGAAAAACCTCCAATCGGCTCATAATATTTTCATTACGATATTTTTAATAATAAGACAGTTGGATTCTGGTTATTCATTATTAATAGGCAGTGCGTTACAATGTTGCATTTCGTACTCTCTTCCGATCGCGGTCTTGAGAATTCCAGTGGTTCATTGTCAGTCAGTCCAGCAGTTACCGGACACAACAATGTAAGCTTCTAAGCATTGCTTACTAATAAAAATCCAATTTTTGTAATAATTTATTGTCATGGTATGAAAATATGAACAATAAATTGTAAATATTTTTCTGGTAAAAATGAGTCCAAACACGCCATAAATAGAATGAAGAGGTAGTTGAGGAAGTGTGTAGGAATAAAGTGTAAATAAATATACATAATTACACGGAATATTTACCAAAAAAGTAACATTAATAATGATATATTTAAATATTATAATAGTAAAAATACATAATAATGTTTTTAATATGAATTCATCCGCATGTGTGTGAATTTGTGCTTCTTGATGATCCCTACATATACATACATACATGTACATTATATATGTATATGCGCAGATGATCTTCTAGAAAGAATACATTACAATTAGACATAAAAACATACTATTACATATGTAATAAATTCTACTAGTTATTGGGCTTTAAAAATCAAGCCATGTTACTATTAAAACCAGATTTACCATTATACGTATAATGCAATTGTACTTGCCATTCTTTCATCTTAGTTCTTCTATTACTTCCCAATGATGTAGTACATGCAGTGGTCAAAGTAATAAAGTTAACAGGATGGGCCACGTGAACATGTCATCCTGTATAGACATAGTGTCTGACTCAGTGCTAAAACTATTATTATTCATATCGGACGATTGAAAAATTTCCGGTACGGCATCTTTGCGCAGTCTACCCGACGCGTAAAAAGAATGATTAGAAAAATGTTGACTGCACACATATTGATTCTGAATTTTTTATCAGACATTTCCACCCAATCCTCTAAACCACAGTTAATCAGCCACGTTAAGCACCTATCACTATCTCTCGTTGGAAATGAATGAATAGAAATATTGTTCGTTGTAGTACGGTTTGTTAAATCACAAAAGGGGTAAGCACACTTTTTATAGTGAGTTTTCCGTTCGTTCCGCTTCATTGTATGCGAGAAATAGGATAGCAAAGTGATTAAAAAGAAAATAAGCAGATTACGGAACACTAGCTTTCTACAACAGTAAATGCGATATTTACTAAGCCCATGCAATATAAAATAATATATATGTATGCATGTATATGATTTACCTGAATATAAGTTTCCCCACGTAGAAACGTCTCCTTCGATGCACTCGTGTAACAGGCGTAACGAAATTAAAAGAACACAATATTCTTTTGTTTCATTCATCATTTATAGAATCATCATTTATAGAAGTGAGGGGGCTCTAGAGGCCCCGAGCGTGAGACAAAAAAATACATTGGGTGATTGGTCTACTCCTATACCTCGTCTATGATTTAAGATTCCGAAATTCTGGTATAGCGATTGAGTCGACATTACTCATCACAACACTCCATTATAACTTCGTCCAACGCAAATTTTGCTGTTCAATAATCGATAGGTGATTTTTTAAAGAATATATGTATGTGTTTATATTTCGAGCCTCGTTTCTCTATATTACCGATGTACAGGGTGTATACAAAGTAATGGTCAACCGTCCTAGGAGTAAATCTACACCCGCTAATGGACTAATCGAACGGCTGCTAAAAGAAGCTAAATAGTAACATTTCTGTCCAGTACGGGAGCTAGGAATGTTTTCCACAGTTCAGTATCGAGCAACACACTGTAGTGGTAAAACAGAGGAAGAGAGAATGGACACACGAAGAGAGTGTACGTGTACCGACGAGGGTTAGAAGGGTCTTTTTCTGTGGGAAAATGCTTTTCGCATACCCCGGCTCCCTAGGGAAAGCAGTAAAAACACAGCGATTAGCTTGACATTCGATCGCAATAATTTCCAAGTCAGTTAGCATTCACACTTGGCCCATTGCAGCAATAAGCCATTTTTCGTTTTAAATAAGTTTGTTGTTGTTTAGAAATTTGAGCGTCCCGCGGTCCGGGCGACTGTGGCACCATCTAAGATGCAATTTTTCAAAGTAACGAATATACTTCATCTGACTAGTGATGTCATTAAGTAATAGTTCAAGCTATAAGGAACAATAAAAATTAGCTTCAAAAATTAATTTTAACATTGCCAAATTATATCTTTAGTTCTGTTTTCCTTCATTCAGATACTGTGAACTGTAATGCTTATTTCTTCATATTGTTACGGCCTTAGACCATATATACTTATAGACCCGACATAGGTATAGTATGTGTATAGAAAAGCCGAGAATACAATGAAGCAAAGATCTCTAAATTTGTGATGTTACAAGATACTTCCCAAGATAATTTCAAAATGGTTGACAAGGCAGACCGTTCTCGATACTACGCCGTCACGCTATTATACTTTGTTAATCGCAAAAAATAGAAACTAAATTGAATGTTATTTCTTCCCTTAATGATTTTAATAGAGGAGAAATCATACATTGATCTTCTATTTTTAAAATTTTTAAACGATTTTGAATTTCATCTACTCAATTTTGCTATAAATGCAAATTGAAAATATGTTCTATAACAGAATATGCGAAAGTTGTTAATCTTTCGAATAAAATATCGATTCCTAAAATAGTTAATACATAATACAATTATTACTTCATGCTTCATTGTAATACCTTAATAAAACATATAGAATGAACATAAATATATGCCTTGAAACGTTATTTTACTACCGCGAGATAACTTGTCTGTGGCATGGCGCAAGCAATATTGCGTTGCGAAATAACTCGTCTGTGGTCATCGAACGAACGGTATTTCGTCGCAAGATAACTCGTCCGTGGTCGCGAAGTGGTTAATTAATAACAAGGAGTCTCTATATTTTTTATAAACACAAGCGGCATTGGGAATTGCGGACTAGATCGGGCGAATAAAGTAAACCCTATTGTCTAAGTTCAAGCATACCTAACGAATTTTCAAACTGGATTTTCTGGAAATTGAAGCTTCGTATGAAAAAAAAACTATATCCCTTATTTTCGACTAGATTTTATGTGAGGAATCATCCCCTTGCCGGTTTTACCACTACTTCCCAAACACCCTGTATAAGATTGAAGAAATTAGTTTACCGTATGAATCGATACTAGTGGAAACCAAAAAACCACTATTAAAAATAGTGATTTCTTACAAATACACAGCCGTTTCATTGTATTCTTCTATCTCGTACATTCTAAGAAAGGAATCGTGTAATGAATTTTGGAAATTCCTTTATGAATTTCTATTGTACTATAATAATATCTGATGTCTAGAATAAAATATATTACTTGTTTCAATTTTCTTAAATTTTATCAAAATTTTTATGTTTTTCAGGAGGGAAATATGAACCCATATCACTAGAAAATGCATACAAAGTCGACATGAAACTAACTATAAATTCTGTCAGCCCGTCAGATTTTGGTTCGTATAAATGTGTCTCCAGAAACTCATTAGGAGACACTGATGGCAGCATCAAAGTGTACCGTAAGTATTACTATTAAGTATTAAGTAATAAAATATTACATCTAACAGTATACAAATTATACTACCAACGTATATGTATAAAAATATACTATTCATTCGATGTTAGTTGTATCAACTATAGAAAATACATAGTGAGTCGTACAAAGCGTTTCAAGTTGCATTTTTTTAAATACTATGGATACATAGTATGTAAACACCTATATACATACCTACCATACCTATACATATGTATAGGGTTTAACAAAATTATTTGGAGTTCCAAACAGAATTATTCGGTATTCCATTATAGTCCAGAACAAATCTTTAACATTTTGTAATGTTAGTATAGCTGTATGAGGCCGGGCGTTGTCGTAAAGCACGATAATGTGTCGAATTGGAAATTCGCGTCTTTCCTGCTGTGACTTATTCCGACATCAGTAGCAATTTCAGCAACTGTTATATAAGGCGGCTAACAGTGCGAATTGTCTCCCCTGTTACGTTGGTCCTCAAGCGACATTAGTGATTTTAATTTTCAACACTATCTCGTCCATCTAAAAATTGTTTATGATATGCGTATAACTGAGCCTTTTTAAGGGTGTTGTTACCGAACTAGGCGTTAAACCTTCTCAAAATTCCGGACAGTTTTACGCCTTTTTTCGTGGGAAATTTGATGATGATCCGTTGCGCAACGGACACGGGTGCCGCTTGCTTTAACATCGTGCGACTGACTGAAGCCGCAGTAAGATGCGGCACCTACGCGGGAAATCCCATATAGACATACCAACTAACACTTCTACAAAGCCATAATTCCGGTTTATATTTAATCAATCACGTATAAATCATAAATATAATTCGAATACTTTACTTTATGACGATGACTTTATCTAATATATTTTCTTTCATACGTTTCAGGAATAACGTCAAATACAAATTCGAGTAGTAGCAACACGAGATACAAAGGTACAATGCTATACATTTTTTTATTATATTATAAGAGTATGAATTTCCGAAGCTTAACGATTAGCCCGAAGCTTTACCGCGGAGTGGCCCAGAAACACTTTACAAATGTCATCTGGTATCCGCCGCTGCCTTTATGGCCATAACGTTGTCAAATATGTTTCCCCCATCCCTGGGCCACTCGATTGAAAGCCGAATTCAGGTCGGCCTCCAGATGGCTCCGGTGACCCCGTCGCTCGTCCATACCAGAATAACTTACGCCAGGGACTCCCTCCGACGATGCGGCCGAGGGGGTCTCTGATCGCGGTAAGGGTCCGTCCCACGGAGGAATGCATTTCGCACACCCCGCAGGACCAGCTCCCCATCTCGGTGGGCGCGGTTAGTGCCGGCACTGTCACGCCCACAGCCCTCTTGGGCGATTCGGGCGGACTCGACTCGTGGGACGAGGATCATCCCCATGTGGATCCCACCTTAAGGGGTAGGCCTCTTACTCAACCTCTATTGGAGGAGACACGGCATGCGCGGCTGTGGCCTTAAGGGCCTCGCCTCCTTTCGCACCGGTTGACTAGTACCCGTGCACGTGACCGCTCAGTCTTTTCTCCGTACCGGTAGCAGTGACCGATCCGGTTTACCGCCTCATGTGGCCACATTTGGACCATGTGTGTTCCCGCAAGTGGTAACGGAAACACTGACTCCCGCGTTGCCTTCTTAGAGGCCACTTCCACCCGCGCTTCGCTTCTGACGGCGAACGCTGCTGGAATAATCCGGTTGGTCGCCGAGCTCGTTGAGCAGACCCGTTAGTGCCTGTGCTCCCTCTTCTTGATCCCCTTCATAGGGGATCATAGGTTGCAGATGTTCTGCATTGCTCTGTTAGCTCCTCGGCAAATGACAATCTCGCTCGCGATGATCGCGCAAAGTGAGCCAATTCCGGCCCGTTGTATACGTTTGGGGGAGGGTAGAGACCTTTGCTCGTCCGCCATGAAGCCAGTTCACCAAAAGTCAAATTGATCATACAGCAGTGTAAGTGAGTGCCTGAAAAGTGCCTGGCCCCGATACACGACGGGGCACCCTCGTCCCGTATCGGGCCCAATGACGGCCAACCCGCTGCTGCGCCCCAACTGACGCCTCGCCAGCGAGATGGAAAACTTGGAAAACAGCCCAGAGAGCATTAACAACAAACCGGGAACTGCTAACTCCCCTAAAGTCCCAAAACTGACATCAGGGCAACTGGAAAGAATGTTTAAAGACATCCTTAAAGAAAAAACAGGACAACAACCCCCATACAATCGCCGCAGCCAAATCTAGCAGCAGCCAGGGAAAAAGAGCCCCAGCGCCCCATCCCCCGGAGCACCCAGAACCCAACCGACGCTGAACACGACGACCCCAAGAGAGGCCCATGGGAAATCCCCAAAAAACCCTAAAATCGCCCCCCAATCCCATCAACACTTCAAACGCATCGCATCTAGCCAATCAGTTCCAGCCACTCTCAGACGACAACGACAGCGATCTTAATGAGAACACCCCGAACGTACAGCCATCCAGCACCCAACCCAAAACGAAAACCTACGCACCCCCGCCAATCTATACGGTAAACATAAACATAGAGGCAATAATACACACCGCACTGGCACTAAACATAAAGAAGCAAGACTTCACAATAAAGGAAATCGACAAAAACAACCACACAATATACACAAAAAATCTCCAGATCTACAAAGCAATCACAGACAATCTGGCCGAGTCAAAACCCCAATTCTACACCTACACCCCAAGGAACTCAAACCCAAGTCAATTATAGTGAAGGGCATTAAAGGAAACTTTACAACAGCCGACATAAAAAGCGAGATTGAAGATTACAAGCTACTCGACATCCAAATCATCAGCGTCACCATATTCATATATGTACGACGGAAAAAACCCGGATAAGTAACACTATCTATTACAACTCAGCCGAGAAAGCCGAACGGCAGCGATCTTCAAAATCAAATCGCTTGCATTCCAAAAAGTCAGATGGAAACACTTGAGAAACCCTCAAATTTTTCAATGCAAAAAGTGCCAGCGCCTCGGCCACGCGAGCAAAAATTACCATCTGGAATACCGCTGCGTGAAGTGCGCCAAAAATCATGGGCCAGGAAACTGTCCCCTCGCAAACACCGGCAGCCGAGACAACCTAAAATGTGCCAACTGCGACCAAAATGGACACCCGGCCTCCTACAAAGGCTGCCCATTCATCAAATTCGCCATCAAGTTAAAGAAGAATACACGCACCCAAAACGACCAAAAAACTGACAACAGAATACAAAAAATCGCTACCGCCGTCACAAACGACCGCTCATTCGCCCAAATGGTCGGAGGACCACCGACGACCCAGCAGTCACCTCAAACATCAGTACCAACACAACAAGCAACACATGCCAGCGAACCACGAAGGTCCACCTCGAACTCGACCACCTATTCCAATCACTCAAACTCTACAATGACAACAACTACTACATAATAGCCGGAGACCTCAACACCAAACGAACGGACTGGGGGGACAAAACAAACAACCAGAGAGGACGCTACTTCAAAAAATGGGAAATTAAACACGACCTGACATACAGACTCAACACAATCACGACCACCACCCTCACATTCAAACCAGGCCTATCCTTCCTAGATATCTGTCTCGCAGATTCCAGGCTAGAACTTGCAAATAATACCTCCGGGAAGGATAGTACGCTGCCCTATGACAGCGACCACCTAGCCATCACAATGGAATTCACCCTGCCCGCCAACACCCATACAACCTCACACCCAGAATCCATAAAACTAAATTACAAGGCCACCAAATGGAAAAGCTTTACTAAGCACCTAGACAGACGCTATACGTACGCTATCCCCATCAACTGCAACCTGACTACAACGGACATCGACGACAACTTCCTAATCATAACCAAGGCAATCCAAAACGCACTTGACACACACACTCCCCAATACAAGAACCGTAATAACACGACAATGTACGTCAATAGAAAAATCATCAAGCTACACAAACAAAAAAAAACATTAACAACAATACTCCACAAACTACACCTAATGGACCCCAACTCACGCCTAACCACAAAAAAAGCAGCCAAGAACACACACAAACATTAAAAAAAAAAACTAAAATCAGAATTTACAAAAGCCATAAACAAATACTGGACCAACGTTATCAAACAAATAGACCCCAGAAACTCAGTCACATTCTTCCCCAAAATCAACGCATTATTCAGACGTAAACCCCCATTCACAATAGACGCCATCCACATCAAACATAATGATAGCCAAATCCTAACTAGAAGCCAATGTAACACCTCAACCCTTCAAACAACAAATTACACATACATACTAACGACACCGACGGACAAGCTCAACGCCATAGGTGCCTATTACGAATCAATCAACTCCCCACGACACCTAAACAACGGCACACGACTAAAAGAACTAATAGACAACAACACCCACACACTAACAAACGAATTCGCAAAAGATCGACGCACCAAAAACACCATCACCCTGTTCTCCGACCAAAACAGCGCCAAATGCCCAGACGCCGATGCAAACAACGAGACAGACCCATTCTGCAACCCATTCATAGTGGCAAACATCCTTAAAAAACTCCCAAACAAAACGTCAACCGGAACACACAAAATCCCCCCAATAGCACTAAAACACCTCCCAGACAAAATAATCGTTCACTTGACCATCCTCTTCAATAACTCCCTCAACAACAAATACTTCCCAAATATATGGAAAACAGCCAAAGTTTTACCAATTATAAAAAAAAAACCCCGACTGACCCATCCAGCTACCGACTGATCAGCCTGACCCCAAGCCTAAGCAAGGTATACGAAGCCATAATAAACAGGAAAATAGCCCAACACTGCTCAACCCATAACATAATACCGGACTGCCAATTCGGCTTCAAACACAAGCATTTCACAACACACGCTATCCACAAATTCATCTCCGATATCAACCACAATATCAGTGTCAACCGACTAGTAGGCGCAGCCCTACTAGATCTCGAAAAAGCCTTTGACTCAGTCTGGCTCAAGGGCCTCATATACAAACTACACGAAAAAAAGTTTCCCAAATGGCTAATCGCCACAATATGGGACATGATCACCAACAAAAAATTCGTAACATGGGACGGAACGACTACATCAACCATAACATTTCACATAACAGAAGGCCTCCAACAAGGTACTGTCAATTCCCCAATACTCTTCAACATCTTCATCAGTGACCTCCTCAACGCATTCCAATTCAACAAACCAGACCAACAAGCAACCGTGTAAATATAGTACAAACTGAGCTCGAAGCCACAGTAAACAAAATCAACTCCTATTACAGCACCTGGAACCACAAACTGAACCCCCATAAATGTGAAACAATCCTATTCAGAAAGCCCCTCCACTACCTCTCCAATCGGATCAAAGCTGGCAGCAACAAATTTCAAATCTCTACAACAATCCCCGGCACCACAACCAAGTGCATAATACCGCACAAGAAAACAGTAAAATACCTAGGAGTACACATTGACTACCTGCTAAAAGGCAACGCCCACATCGCAATGCAACTAACCAAGGCATCCGCTGCATTCAAGGCGAACAGCCGGTTATTCTACAATAAACACCTCCCCGGGCGAACAAAACCCATCCTCTATATGCTCCTAATTCGTCCAATACTAACATATGCAGCCCCCATCTGGTGGAATTTAAACCACACAATGATGGAAAGACTAAGGATATTCGAGCGCAAATGCTTGAGAGCCTACAACAGAGTATACAGAAACATAAACACAAACTGGCAACATTACGCGAACAATACAATCCTATACAACACAGCCAACATACCCAGAATTGACACATTTATAATCAAAATAATTAGAGACTATTATAGCAAGCTACCGTATATTGAGAACAACATAACAATAGACCTCTCATACCCCGACGTAACCACCACTCAACAACAAAGAGACACAGGCTACCTACCCCCTCAAGCCTTCACCTTATGCGACTCTAACGGACTAATACAAGATCACAATAACACCCCGGTCATATACCACTGGCGGCGCAACAAGGCGGACAAAAGACTTGCACTAATCCACAACGATTACACCGAGCACCCCGAAAAATTCAAATTCTCCGCAACACTCCTACTCCGTGACCGGAATAACTACGACCGGCTTCAATTCAAAAAATACTGGTGGCTCAACGACAGCAGCCACCATATATCGGCCCTTCGCGACCGAAAAAACACCACACTCAACAGGCAGCGCGTGTAATAAACACCAACCAAAACCGAGAGGCCCAACACAGGCCCTGTATATACCCTTAGCATAAGTGGACATAGCTTACCATACATCCTTAAACATACCCTCCTTTATTATCGTTTTTCTTCCCTCTCTCAGTTTCTTAGTTTTAGTTTTGTTATTTTATCTTATTTATTTGTTACGTTACTACTTTCGCACCATCATGTTAACCTAGTTCGTAAGATTAGTCAGTAAGGATCGCAAGCAAGACTGATTCTGGGGTTTTTACACTGCCACGCAAGCAGGTTTTTCCCCCAGCGCGCCGAAAAAAAACACGCTTTCTCAACCAAAGAGACTTCAACGTGCAATCACTAGGCATAAGATTGTGCAATAAACCCCTAATCTTAAAACAAAATGACTATGTACAAGAGTTGCAGCCGCGCAACCAAGCACATACCAAACACAAATAGCTTTTGGTTAAGTTTTTTGTCTGTTTACTAGCGGTACCATAATCCTAAGTCACTGCACATATATAAACCAATAAACATATTTTGAAAAAAAAGCCTCTCCCGTATCTGCTCTATCTGAAGGCATCTCGCAACAAACGACGCGGTGCCCCCCCCCCCCCCCCCCCTCGGCCCCCACATGGGAACCCGGACCTCCGCCCAAGATGGCCGGCGGCCTCCGGGGCGGGCCCCCTGACCCCCCCCCCCCCTTCGGCCGGGATCACAATCACGCTCCCGATCCTCCGCAGCCCAAAAGAAGACGAAGCAACGACAACCGGAAGCGAGAGGTCGTGGCGAGTGTGTTGCGCCGTGTCCCGCGGCTCGCCGCAGTGGTGAAACGCTTCCTCGGCCTTCCTTCCGATGCGACACAGGTAGTCGCCGATGCACCCGTGCCCGGTCATTACCCGCGTGCTATACCCCATCTATGCCCTGCTCCACCAGTCGAACACTGGTAGGATGGCCTGCACGGCACGCCTCTCGTCCTCCCTCGTCCCGAGAAGACGGGCTGCACTCCGTCGAGCGTGGCGCCTGAACTCGTCCACCATGAGCAGCGCCTGATCCGGAGCCATGCCCGGAGCCGGAGGTCTCTGGAGCACGTGTGCACATCCGACAATACATGGGCCTCCAGCTCAAGGGGGATCAGCCCCGACATCATAATCGCCGTCGCCTATGAGATTGTGCGGTACCCCCGCACGACGCCAATGGCCAGCCTGCGCTCAATACGGCGCAGCAGCAACCGGGTGTCGCTACGCCCCCCGGCCAAAACGTCGTACGCCTATACAGGAGCTCCATATAGGACTAACGCAAGCACCACCACCGCGAACAGGCGACGCACCTGTCCACAGGGTCCCCCGAGATTCGGGAGAAGGTTCTCCGCCCGGGGCGCCAGCGTCCCAAGGTGGCGGTCGAAACACCACAGGCCGTCGAGCTCGAGTCCCAGGTACTGCATCTGGGACTCGACCTCGACCAAGCCCTCCCCCACGCAGATCCTGCACTAGGGAGGTGCCGCCAACCGGGCCAAGCGATGAAACCACATGGCTCTGGTTTTCTCGACGGACACATCTAGGCCCAGCGACCGGATCGCGCGCACCGCGCGCCACGCCCCGCGCTCCGCCAGGCAGATGGCCTCCTTCGAGTATCTCCCGGTCGGCGTAACACGTCGGGCTGACCCCGGGAGGGATCTCCTCCCGCAGGACGCGGTCGTACGCAAGGTTCCAAAATAGCGGACCCAGCACTGAGCCCTGCGGAACCCCGCGCACAACGCTCCAGCGCACCATCCCGTACCGGCCGGGATACTCTACACCCTTGTCGAAAAGATAGTCCCCGATCACCCTCCTGAGGTACAGGGGCACCTGCTGAAAGACCAGAGCCCCCATAATTCGATCCCAGGAGACGGTGTTAAACGCATTACCGATATCTAAGGATATCGCCAACGCAACACCACCCCCCCCCCTTCTAACAGGCCTCCGGGAGAGCTCTCACTCGCCGAACAGCGTCGACGGTGCAGAGACCCTACCGGAAGTGAAACTGCACCCCGCTCGGATCGGGGACCCCTCTCCCCGACAGGTGCCGGACAAATCGGCCGGTACCCGAAGGCCGAGTCCCGGGACTTGCCCCCCATCGGAAGGAGGATCAACCTGCCCGACTTCCACAATGTGGTGAACCCCCCCCCCCCCCCGTCAGGCAGCTATTATACAGCTGTCCGAGTTCGGGGTCGAGAACCACCTCCACAGCTAAGACAAACGCGCGATCCGGCACCCCATCCGGGCCCGGAGCTTGCCGTCAAGCCTTACATACTCTGGGGTACGGGCAGGTACTAATGCAGGTACTAATTCTTATCAGCTCGTACTGGTTATTCCGTTTTACCCTTGCTATCTTATGTAGTCCCAAAAACTTAAGTGTAGTCTTCATCCCAGTGCCGAATTGTGTTCATTGAATTGCAACGATATCTTCTTTTTTGTAGCTAATTGCTTCCTTACAAACCTTATCGTAACTCTGATGATTTTCCGCTTGAATATTAAAAATATTTTCTTTAGCCGCACATCTTAAACTATCGGGTGATTCATCAAACATTTCGACCGCTTGGTATTTAATCAAAGAAAGAATTTGTATGTCTTCCTTTCGCCGCATTTTTATTCGTTTATCCTCATCTTGTCCTTTTCTAATAATTTCGTGCAACTTTCAATCCTCAACCTGCTTGATTGATAATTGTTATTTGTCCGCGGTAGATCCTATTTGATCTCTCGGACTTGTGTTGTATTTGCACTGCGAGGTGCCCGCTAATAAACTATAACTAGACTCGAAGGACCATCTTCCTTGGTCGGAAGGAAAAAGAGAATGGCAAGATTGGTTTCAAGTAACTATATTTCAAAACTAAACAAGTGAGCACGCTGCTAGAAGGAGCCAAGTCACTGTCCAATCTATCTGTCTATTAGAGCTAGGCGACTTTTCTAAACTATTGGACTTGCTGGAGTGATCTGACTGGGAGAACAGGAGTTACAAATAAGCTAGCCTCGGTTCTCCCCACTACTCTAAAGTTTCAACCGTACTTCGGAGGTTTGGTGACAGGATCTAGGGGCTGGGTGCTTGAAACAGGCCCAAGGTTCGCTAAGGTCACACATGCTTGGCGACAGAACCCTGGCGTTTTGCAGACATCTGCAAACCACTCGAACAGTAGTCTCAAGCACCCGGATTCGCTGAGCCTAAGAGACGAACGATTTTAAGTGTTTTATGGCAAGGGACTGCATCGAAGAAACCCAGGCACGGACGGCAACACTATTAAGCCAAGTGGCGATGACAGGCCCATCGCCATAGCCAAATTACGAAAAGTCACGTACTGGGTCTACTGCAGAACATCAAAGCCTCTGCCATAAAACATCGCCCAACACGAGCCCCCTACAATAATACTGTTTCATGACAAATACATCCATACCGCAAGGGTGGACGACACAGTACAATTTTGTAAATCGAGGAGAGATTATCGCATTTTTTATCATTGAAATTACATAAAAATAAATTTGTATCTTCATTTTATGGAAATTGTTAATCTACTAATTCATTCAGCAACAAGTTGACTATAATTTAAGTTTAATTATATTAACAATAACTTTTTTTAAAGACCGGTTATTTTGATTGCTCACGGTAGGAATAGGTATACAAGAAGTGTCTGTAGATTTAGTGTTAATAAATACAGAATCTTTTAACTGCTATCAGTATTATTGATAATTCTAATTTGTGCGAACTATATTTTCTTTTGGCATTGGTCGTTTCGTTTTTCATATAATGTAGCGGATAAAGCAGTCGGATGAGTAATTCTAGTCGAAGAAAAATTCTACCCGAGGCTGAAAAATTTGCACTTCTTCCAATTAATAGATAAACCTTATTTTTTTCGCAATTTTCAATGTGATTTTTAAATTCTTGAACGCGTTCTTTTGATCATTCCCCGGTACGAGTAAATCGTTCATATACGTTATAACAATTTTACGCTTAACCAGCTCTAGGAAACCCTCACCTACGAAACGCAAAAAGCTCCTAGGATTGTTACAAAGTTCAAATGGTGTATTAATGAATTAGGAGTGGCCGTCGGATGTTACGAAGGATGTATACTTTTCTATTTAACTCGCGGTATGATTTTTTTCGGTACTATGACTGATGTGTTGTTTCAGTCCTCAACTACAATTAGTAAGCCGCTGAGATGCCCGCATCAAATAAAGGTAATAAATTAAATACAAAAAATAATCGGCTTCCGGATAACCGTACAACTTTTAATAAATGGTGTAAAGAACAGAGTCTAGACAGAGCCTGACCTTACGCGTTGGGTCCCAGGCCTAAGCGAATCTCGATTTCTTTAGCGACTGTCCTAGACCACAATGGGTGTATAGGACATCTCGGAATGTCTTGTACCGCAGCGGCAATGGGCCCTCTTCTTGTCGGGCGAGACGCCGACGGGAAGAAAACAAAATTGATGTTCTGGGGCCTGAAGGCAGACGTCGGAGCCTCCAGGTTTCTTGGCACGGGTAACAGCTCCCCTTTATCTCCACTATCGGCAGATTTTCTGCCCAGTCACAAAATCGCCCCTGAATCGAGTTGCATTTTGTTCTTCCAAACGGGAAAAGGCATCCAGATCACTTGGGCTCGGGCTGCAGTACTGCCATTTTCGTCGTATAGAAAAACCGCGACGAACTCGGTCTTTGCGGCTGTGACGGTGAGTCCCATCCTCCAGATTCGCCCGACAAAGCAGTTCAGGGCGGTCTGCCAGGTTCTCCTCTAATCCTCCCCCTCTGCGTAAACCAGGGTGTCATCTACGTAGAAGATGACAGCTGTATCAGGGACGAGAACAATCTGCAACACCGCGTCAAACGTTAGCTTCCACAGGAGCGCTCCGCGGACCGACCCCTGTGAAACCTCGCGGTTCATCTCCCTCGTGTATACAACACCTCTCTGTGTAGTCTCTGACCACCTCCCGGAGATAGACGGGCACCTGGAAGTACTCCAGCGCCCCCATTATCACCTGCCAGGTTGAACGCATTGGAAATGTTCAACGAAACAGCAACAAGTCGCGCATGCAAGCAAGTCGTCCATGGTGGAGCACTCCCTCTGGAATCCATACTGACTGTCATTGAGGCCGGCACCCCGTGACAGGTGCTCGAAGAATTGGGCAGCAATTATTCTTTCTAACAGCTTGCCCGCCTCGTCGAGTAAACAAACCAGCCGGTATGCAGAGGGAGACTATGAGGGTTTTCCCTCCTTGTGGAGGAGAACCAGGCATGCATTTTGCCATATCCTGGGGAAGATTACCTAGCTTAGGCTCGCGTCCAGGACGCTCCTGAAGGCCGGGGCGAGGACCGTTAGAGCCAAGGCCGTTATACCACCAAGAACCCCATCTAGGCCGGAGCTAGCAGACGTCCCGATAATCCCAATCCAGCACCATGAGCACACTCCAACATCCCCCACTAAGACTGTAGACCGGTCACGTGACGTGCCGCGTGGTGTGGAAATTCGATTCCCCCGAGCATGGGGGGAAATATCTCGATGAATATTTGGGATCACCAGTTGCCAGAGGCAACGCGCTCTCCAGAGAATACACTCAATATATATATCCGAGTTCAACCGTGTCCAATATGGAGGTTCACGTGGACGCGGGAAGGATAATTCGGGAACATACGCGTGAGGCACACTCCTAATGCGCAGTAAAAAGCACTCCGTTTACCAACAAGCGATAACGTTTATTCGAACAAGAAGACGGCGAGCCACAATCGCTCGCGGCGCTGAGAATGAGACGCAGACTACAATATCTTAACACTCTGGCACGACGACACGTCTTTACGATACCAGGAGCGTTTACGAAAGAGTAGTGAACAATGATCGGCGACGCGGTCGCGCAGGCGCAGTAGCTCTTCCTGCGCGGCGCATGCGTCGTTGTGACGCCGGCCCCACAGTATGTAGGTCCGAGTGCGTGCCGGTATCCACCGTGGCGAATACCTGAAGCCTCGGGAGGGCAACGAGGCACGTAGCCTACTCTACGTATTGGTTATGTTTCAGGAATCACGTGGATGGAACGCGAATAACGTATACTGAGTTTCGGTTCTACGAGAACCACGTTAACCGCTTTTATTGAACTTGTCCAAGATGGACGCAACTGTACAAAATGTCTGAAAAGAAGTTGTGGAATGCATGTTGCTTGTGCTAATGATCGAAGCGAAAAGAGATCGAGCGTTGGCTCGATTTTGCGAAGCGGAAAAATGTCTGACCAAGATGGTCGACTCTGCCGCTCGGTGCGGCCTAGGGGAATGGCGACGGTGGCGCCATCCACCCTACAAGTGGTGCGACTGAGGTGACACTTGGCGGTGACGGTAGCATCTAGAATCTCCGTTGCGTACGCGCAGCGTGTCTCCCATTCATCCCAGTCACCTCCGTTGCGCACGCGAAACGTGTCACATATTACTCTGCTAATCCGGGAGGAGGTACATTGTATTCCTCCCGATTTTCCTGACCTGGCGACACTATATCAATCCCTCTCGCTACCTGATCATCGATCAGTGTTGCAATAGTTCTCTGGATTCGTTATCGAATAAAGTTGTTACGTTTCACTCACGTGTTTAAAAATTATGAATACGTCTCCTAGTGGTTAACTGCAGAGTAGCCTGCATCGTAGTTCAGTATTTATTCACAGGACTCTTCAGCCTGCAGTCATCGGTTCGGAGGAACATTGGAAAATTTTTCATATCGCAACGTATAACTCCACACAATCGTATTCTGTAAAAATTTTAACAGTTTCTGGTTGACATATGTCTGCTTGACGTATGGTCCCTTTCCAACTTTTTCTCTTCTCGATGAGTAGAAGGTGTTGATGTAAAAAATCTATTTGGTTGAACAAAAATATAATCGAAATTTTTCGTAATAAGTAATGATATGTTATGTATAACACTGTGTGCAGTTTAGTAGCACTAACAACGATGACTAATAATTTTATTCTATTTTTATTGTAGGAAAATTCAGACATAACTCGGGGAATGACATTTTTGAAGGAAATCAAGACATGCTCAAGGAAAGAGGTGCGTACCACTTGTGAATTTTATATAGCAGTAATCCAGAACACTGGGAGAGTGGAACTACTTTACTTGAAAGAATGAAAACAAAATTATGTATTACAATTTTTTTCTCCAAAGTTTTACTTTTGAGAGAATTGACTTTCAAGATCGAACAAATTCGCAAACTAAATACAACTTGGCTATCGTGTCATTTATGATATTACTGGTTGTTTCTGTCTGAGTCAGTATGTATGAACGTTTACCCGCATACAAAATGTTTTTTATGTCATGACAACTGAAGGATATATTTATGTTGCTACCTTTAAGGGGACCATTCTGTCCCCAGTAATGCAAAATACATTTACAGCTACATTTGCAGATGATACTGTAATTTTAACTACATACGAAGACCTCTAAGTAACCCCCGATCTATTACAAAACAGCTTACCGTCAACGAAAGTTGATTAAAGCTAATGAAAACAAATCAGTACATGTACTCTTCACTCTGAGGAAGAAAATCTCCTCTGGTAACACTAAACAATACCTCACTCCCACAAGTTAACACGGTTCATTAACACAGTTAAAAAGAGGAAACAGCTTAGAACTCAGTCACGTAAAATGTACTGGTTATTAGGACTCAATTGCCGCGTACCTTGACCCTCACTGAATCTTTGTCGACTACTCGCAGTCTTTTGTGTTCGGTGAACTTCAAATAACGTAGTACCTACCGATACGATCATTGATACTCCAGAGACCCGAGGTTTTATCACTCTTGGAAGCAGTGTCAAGACTTGTGTCCTCACTCTAACTTCACCTTCTACTGCACTATTTCCCACGCTGCCGCCGTGGTCCGGTCATGTGACACATTGCGTCTCTGTCGTGTATGTGTCACGATGTCACGTGACTAATCCGGCACTGGCGGAGAGAGATGACAAAGAGATTTTTATTTTCACTGTGACAGGAATATAACGTGTTCATTCATACATCGAATGATCACATGTTTTTAAAATGCCACCTAATTTTATAGCAACAAATACTGACATAATAGTAACTTTATAAATTTCTTTTTCAGACTTGAAATTACGTGGTCGTAAGGAGACCGATGGCGATGATGTCGACGATTACGATGATTCTGGAGTGATGACAAAGGACAACCCTTTTATCCTGATTTTAATTTTAGTTTCATTTACTATCTATCTCCATCATCAGCCACAGTTGAGAACGTTCTATTCGGTTTAAAAAATTTGCCACCGCAGTGATAGCATATCATCGAATTCTCTTTTCGATCGCAACCCATTGAAAATTTGTAAATCCATTTAGAACTTCATCGCTCAGGGACTCCATTCGAGGATAAGTTTCATGAAATGCGCTGACCACATATACTGTATTGTATAATAACATCCTAACGTGTAATGATGTTAGATATTGTAAATTATTCGTAAACAATAATGAAATAGTCTGAAAGTGGAACGTCATTCCTTGCCGTGGAACTAATGCATAGCGATAAATAATAATTAATGTAGTATAAACGAAGAAAGACGCGAGAGGATCCTGTAGTAAAAACAATTGGATTTGTAAACTTGCACGATGAGTACAGGGAGCCTTGATCACGCTTAATTACAATCGATGATGATATTTGAAACTAGTCAATCACCAGATGAATTCCTCGCTAATTCTAGTGTAGACGTTTATGTTAAGCTGGTTAAGAAATTTACTAGAGAACGCATACGCTACTGGTAACATATCTGTGTATTTTGCAATTTACTATTGATACTGTAGACGTTTTAGTTTATAACATATTACGGCTTCAATTATAGCAAATGACCGATTTATTTGCTCCTGCGCTAACAAGGGATGATCCCGAAGTGACATCTGCAGGTCTTAATTGAACTGTGGAAAAGTCTAGTTTTTACAAAAATTTCGACATATATTTTTTAGTGACTATCGGTCATACTCAGGGATGAAAACAGCCATCAATGTTTGGGATCGGAACCGTAATGGGTCGCATATCTCGGGAACTGTTTGAGCTAGAGGAGTTGTTCAAATGGAAAATGTAAGGAATCAAGCCGGTTGATTTATATCAATGCAAGGGTACAGTTCAATCAGCGTATATGTCATATTAGAATGAAGTAATCGCGTGTGATGCAATAGAATGCTCGGTGTCGATTTCGAGTAAAGCAACATCTGAACGGTTCGAAAATTCAGAGAAGAGTGCCGAGTCGACTCTTGTCCTTGCAGGATAGATGCTCCTCATCAATCCCCAGCATGAACGTAGGTATTTTCTTGGGTTTTCCCGGGGAAAGCGGCCTCGTCTCAAATGCTTGTCTTTCATCGCAACCACCACATTTGTAAGCCATCCGCGGTGCTTTCGGCGCTAGAACTTGAGGACACCACATCTGGATAGTGTCGTTGTTTTCAGGTACTTGAGATGCCAGGGTGGCGAGGGAAAGTTTCTTCCTTTGTCTTCATTTCGTGCCGTTTGTTACACAAAGTTGTGTATTTTTTAATAAAAAATTTGGCCGCACAATGCGATTTTACATATTTTAATTTGATTAAGAAATATTAAGTTTCACTGTCAAATTTAATTTTTTTCACACTAAATGCAGTTTATAGCATTGTGAATCACTTTTCGGGCAATTAAGTAATCGATTAAATTGTTATAATCATTAGATATGTCCAAAGTTCATATAACGATATTACTTATAATAAGACACTTAGCAATCACTGAGCCAGAATAATAATCATAATCTGACTGTAAACACCGAACAAACTTATGAAATATATTACCAGTGGCTATTTACAAATACTCTGTCAATCGTAGTATTTACCCTACTTCAACTTTGTAAAAATCAATGTTACGGATACCCTAATAACCCCAGGGGAGGTAGAACAGGGTTATGTGGGACTCTCCCGGTGGTATGTGGAAACCAGGCATAACCACTAACTCTCTCACGACAACCAATCCTAGGCTACGGAGAATTACCAGGATCCGCAAGTAATTCCACACTGATATCTTCCCCACCTACATGATCTCTCCAAGGAGGAGGAGCCTCCCCCCTCTCCTTCTCTTCCCTAATCTATTTCAGACACCGCGCGGTTGCCCCCCAGCGCCAACACCCCCCACCTCATGGGCCACCCGTTGGATGTGTGGGGCCTGCATCCAAGACACCCGATGGCCCCCGGAACCGCCCTTGCTGCTCAGAAGAAGATGAACATGTCCCCCATTCCAACCAAAGTGGACGGTTCCGTCCAGGCTATTAGAAGAGCCCCATCGGAAGTATGCGATCCGCACGCACCGTGGGTCTCCTCTCTCCCTGCGGCTGGTATCGAGACTATGTTCCCAATCCCGTTCCGCTGCCTCTTTTTGTGACATCAGTCCACAGAGAAACGCAAACGCCGTTCATGACCCTCGATCCTCGATGATCGCTGCAAGGATTACCGAGGATGCTGCAGAGCCGCAAAAAAATCCATAAAAACGTCACTATCCAACGAGTTTGTTTGAAAATCTGTGGAAAGTATGCCACAGGTATAATGCTTATTTGGCAAAAATAATTTTTTAAAAAGTTATTAAACATTAGTAATGTGGGTTAATCGGAAATGGAAGCATATAAAAAATCTGTTAAGAAATTTTAGTCTTGCACTAATAGTTTTGGCAAGGTGTAATATTGAAGTAAATGTGTGTAAATCTCGGCAACCTTCGGCCACTCTTGGTTGCAATTTAAGTTTAAACATCAACTTTCTGAATTTCGAATAATAAATCTTGCAGAAGTTACGGTGTTTTTGATGTTTTAGGTAAATTTTTTTAGGAATATATCTAAATAATAAAGAAAATTATTACTTAAATTAAGTATACTCAGCGTCGTGCGTCGTTTAATGAGCGTAGCCGCTAGGTGGCACTACAAGCAAGTGTAGTTGAGCGGTCTGACGGCCGGTCCGTGAACCTCCTTTTGGTATATCTTGCGTTACTCTAATCTCGGTAGTACACTTTTCATTCAATGTATGATAAAACAGCAACAAATTTGTTGGACAGTTTCATTTTTACGGATTTTTTGCCACCTTTTGGATAAAAACAGTAGTCTAATGAACGAAAACTTTGTTTATTAAATCTTTTTAAAAAATTGTTATTAAATCTTTTTTAATAAACTATTAATAAATCGCGTGCATTTCACATTTCGTGCATTTATCCTTATTTTTTATGATGTATGCTTAAAAAATGTGACCCAAAACATCAAATAACCGTAACTTCCGCGTGATTCATTTTTCGAAATTCTGAAACTTAATATTTACACTTAAATTGCGATCAAGAGTGGCTGTAGTTGACCGAGTCTTCTTATCCAAAGTTAGTTCAATAGTACAGCTTGCCAAAACGATCAGTGCAGATCAAAATCTCTTAACACATTTTAAATATGTTTCCATAAATAAGAAACGAGCGCAACGCAAAGAGACTTCCGGTTAATCCATATTACTTAATGTTAAATAACTTTTTTGTAAAATTATTTTTCCGGTTAATAGTTTAAACTATTTGTACTAACCCACATAACATGTAGACCCTTAAGTATTTAATTGTAGGCGGAAAAATTATATAACTATCGCTCTGAAACTGATGCATTTCCAGGGGAGAAGAAGAAGTTATTTACCTTTGTAAATGTAATAACATTTTTTTTAAATTGGACTTTGGCACATTATGCCGTCATTATTAGGCAATACAAAAATAATTTTTTTTCTAAAAATCGAAAATTTATAAAATAAATTTTTTGCCGCCTCGGCACCACTATGCGTGTCCTCCTCCTTCGCGATGCAACGCAGGTACTCTCCGTAACATCCGTATTGAGTGAATATTTGCGTTCAATAAATAGGCCATTTCTTCTTTTTTTTTTTTAAGGTGAGGAAATGCTTTACGCACTGCCTCCCGGCTAGACGTTAGATGTTAGTCGCCAAGGATTGTGGGATTCCCGACTTCTTGGGATACCCGCTAATACCCCACCCCATTTCTTGGGCCCATTTTTAGTCTGCTCCGACAAAATCCGCTCTCTCGAGCGTTACCGCTGCCTTCCCAGGTCTTTTGTGATTGCTCTTCCTATGTCCTCGAGTCTAACTCCTGTCCCTCTTTCCTTTACCTCCAGTCTCTAGTCTTCTGTATGCCCCCCCCCCCCGTTTATGTCCAGTCATCCCGTGTCCTAGTCTGGACACTCAATAACGTTGTCGCCCCTTTTCTTTCGTTTCCCTTTTCCTCTGTTCGTTTCGTCTCGTTCGTTAGGCGTTGTCTTTCGCTTTCGAGTATTTACTTCTGTTTAAAACTTGGCTCACGAATTCTTTAAAAGACTTCCTCCGCTCCCTGCCTTAAGTATTTCTGGGACCCCCTCCGGAATAATTGGACCCAGCTTTCCTTCTGTGTCCCTTCTCTCCTGTCCCCAGTGGGAACACTGGAAGGAGGTGTGTTCCACACTGTCCCCTCGTTCCCAGCACATTTTACAAGTGTTGCTCTCTTCTTTTCCGATTTTGTGCAAAAATTTGGAACGGTATTCCATGATCAGTGAGGAATAGAGGCAATCACTAGTTCAGGGTGGATGGTCCCAATTCCATCCACTTTGTTTGTCACATTTTAAGGGTACATTCTCACTTTTCCTCCTTGATGTCCCGCCCTTCCATCTTTCTGCCATTTAGGTGTCCAATGCTTTGCAGTTTGAGGTAAATTCTCTTTCTTTCCCCGGCCAAGAGAGTTGGGTAGGATCTTCAATAGGAGCCCTGCTAAATTAGTAGCCCTGTCTGCCCTCTCTCAATGTGTTCTCTATATGCGCGGTTTCCTGCCATCTTAAGACCTAAGTTTTTTACGACCTGAGTTGTACTAAGGTCAAAGTTGTCCTCGGCCAGTGTCAGGTTGTGCCCCTCAAACCATAATTTTAGTCAGTTTAGGGCCTCAGTGGCTTTCTGTGTCAGTTTATCCAGGTCTTTCGTACGTGCCATAATCGCAACTATAATATGTTCTAGCACCTTACCCAGTTTGAAATGACACATATCGGACGCCAGCTGGTTTTCCGTCAACCACCTTTTTTGGGATTAGAACTAGTCTCCCCGCTTTCTAGTCCTTGCGAAAATACCGAAGTTGGAAACAGTGGTTGTATAATGAGATGAGATGAGGTCCCGTTACCCAGCGTTCATATCACTTTGGTCAGTATCTAATCCAGCAGAGTCCTCCTATTCCCAGAACTTTGCCCATGGGTTAACGACCTTCCGGCTTTTAACCGTTTTTTGAGTGACGAAGATATCTTTTGCTACTCTAACCATGACGTCCTGGTCGAGGATTGTAGGGGCCAGGGGAGGGAGTCTTTGTAATAGTGTTGAGCACCCATTTATACGACTTATCCCATGCGTCTTCGCCTACCCTGTCTACCAGATCCTGCCAAGCACCCCGAGGCTTGTGCGTTTGATTTGTCGACTAAATCCCCGACCACCTCTATGAATTCATCCACCCCTTCCTTGGTATCCCCCTTACGATCGATAACCTCCGGAGCCTACCAATAGATGGGCCTATCTTAAACACATCCCAGACTTATGCGACCGCCGCTTTGTGAAACAAAGGCCAAACAACGGCTCAATTCTTAAAATGAATAATTACCGACATCTAAAATCAGGTTGTGCAGCTCAATTCCTAATTAAAAAACATACAACCTTGTCATTTGAACTGCCCCTCTAGCTTTAATAGATCCCGATACATTCGACCCTAAACTTTGAAGGCTGTTGTTATTCCCTGAATATGAACAATGGTTGTTTAAAAAAATGTGTTTAATATTTTTGCAAGAATTACGTCCTCCTGAAGATTTATTATGATCTAGATATGTATTTTGGGATCGTCCCTTGCAATTATTATTATTTACGAAACAGCAGCGAATGTGTCCAAGTATTTTTAATAACTAAGAATATTATTTACTATTTATGTTTCGTATGACGTAGAAAAGTACTATTTAAAAGAGCTAATAAGAACAGATAGGGACAATAGTACAATAAAGAGAATCGACACACGACAATGTAAAATTTAGCATTTTGAATATTTTCCACATAATTCGTTTATAAATCAGAGATTTTATCTTCGGGACAGACCACTTACAGTCGCCATGAAAAATGAGTTACCGTTTAAATTTTCAAAGAGATTGCTTTCTTGTATAATTACAAATTTTTATTTAGTTTATACGTTAATGTGGAAACTAATTATCATTTATCGTTCATTTTTCACAATAGTTTGATGGTAACATTAACTTATTTTGCAAGGCGACTTCTATTCATAAGTAACTTCAACCAGTCTTAATTGTGAAAAATGTAATTGTAATGCTTGTTTGTTCATATTAGAATTTACTAATTAGGGTGTGTTGTACTATAAATTTTAGTATATAGGGTGGTTCATATAAAGGGTTCTATTTTTTCTTAGAATATTGAAATATATTAACGAAACTCTGTGTTTACATATACCTAAAAGTAATATATATGAGTTTATAAAATTGCGAATTGTAATAATGTTTATCCGTTTTACTGCGAATGTGTTGGATAACGCTCCCTACACGTTATACTAAATGAAGATAGCAATGCGCATGTCTCGCGTTTCCTAAACTCGCTACTTTTGATGATACACTTATTAATTATATTACCTTCGAAAACGCATTCAGTTTTAGAAGAATTTACAAACCTAGTGTACGTTAACATCTTCATTTCCAATAGTGATTACAATTAGTCGACGACTAAGACTCGTTGCATTGTAAAAAACCCGTTTCTTAAATCGAAAGTGCAGAATATTCTTGCATCCTGCAACGCATCAAGTTGCTCCTCTACAATGGCGAATATCTGTCTGTCATGATTTTTTAATTTATTTTCCGATAGTCTACGTACAGTCGTTTTCAACTAACTTTCGTATTGACTAAAACAATCGGACTCACGTATTCTCACAGCTACGCACGATGGCTGTATGCACCCGTAAAGCGGCTGTTCGTTCTTACAGGATACTTATCTCGTTTGCCCCTATTCGCCCGACATTATGTGTACCGTGATAAAATACAAGCCGCCGACAACAGCAATATTTGCTATGAACGGACGTCTGTATAATTCCAGAACCGATTGTACGGAAAGTTAGTCCGCTATTCCGGAATCCTGACTCACCCATTTTGAAATAATATTTGGCTCTCATGACTGCCAGGTCGTTACCTGTTTCAATGGGGGCAGTTGTGAATACCTCGGTGCGATGTGACCATGCTCTTTGGCGGTGGCGGCAGGAGAGGGCTTTGAGGTCTAATAATGCTTAGAAAGACCCCAATCCTGCTCGAAAATCTGAACCACTCGCGCCGGACCCAGAAACTCCTCTGGCCGAGCAACGGTTTGGGCTGGCCGTTGTGACGAAGCCCTACAATGTCCCAGACCAGCTTGTTTAGGCGGGGAACGTTGGGGCTCCGTGACAATTTCGCACCGCCAAGGCGGTGATGTGCCCTCCTGCCCAGTGGTTGAGCGGGGCTGGAGATTCGTGATCGGATGCCTGAGAAGGTTGTAGGATACTACATCTCGTCCAACAGTGGCATTACCGACTTCGGCAGATTCCTAGACTGGCTGGTTATCGCTCTAGGCATATCGCTGGTTATCACGCATAACCTGTTCTGCTTCCTTCCATCCATTCCATCCATTTCTCTTTCATTCACCAATTCATTCTTTCCTAGCAAACTCCATTCATCCAACGTCACATCATTCCTCTCCTACTACTCTCGAGATCCCAGGGGATTGCCCTCATAAGGACCTGCATCGCATCCGTTGAGACGTTTATGCACACATTCAGACTTGCATATAAGACCAATCGCTGACATCTATTTATTAACTCTCTTGCATACTGCAACTTCATAATATCACACCAGATACTCGCTCCATACATCACACACGCTTGAAATAACCATTTATATATTATTCTCAACCCTCTTTTCCTCATACCTCATTCTCGCCTTAACACTCTCCTCATCTTCTCAACCACTCCAATAAAATTTATTACTACTTCAAACTTTTAACACTACTTTAAAATGCAAGCTCTCGCTCATCCATATACCCAAGTACTTTAAACATTCCACTCGTCTCATTGCTCTCCTGCCCATCCGTACATTCGAACTTCTTGACACAGCAAGGTTTTCATTCAACATCATCATCACACTCTCACTTTCAGATACACTCACTCCCACTCTTTCCCCATTCACTCACTGTTTCCATCGATTCTGTTTCCCACTCCCTCAAGTTCTACGCGACTACGTCCTTCCACAATAAAAACTAGATCGTCCACATACGCTACACACTTATACCCCCTGTAGCTCAACTACCACAGCAGATCAACCATCATGAGGTTCCATATAAACGGTCCACTTATCGAACCCTGCAGATAATCACGGTCCACCCGATTCCGTACCACCTCATTCACTCCAGTCATATATACCGCTCGATCCTTAAAATAATCCATTCATAGCCCAACCTCCTCGCATTCAAGCTCCCATGGCCTTCCATGTCCATTTGACCTCGCCTTAACCCGTTAGGATCATAAGGAAATATGAAAAAAAAGGCCTTTATCACCAAACTTGGTTTTATTATATTTAAGTACAAAAATGGCTACAAGTAAAAGGACTTCATATTTCAGCATTATAAGAAAAAATCGGAATTACTACTTTCATTTCAACAACAGCCTCCATTTCTATTTTTTAGCTGATAAATAATGATAGAGACCAACAAAGTTGAGCGTATATATACGCTAATGATGCAAATGGGTTAATTTATCAATCACTCTACACTTACAAGTATGATTAGAACATACTTACATCCACTCTGCTCCACATACCCTTTCACCTTTACCCAAGCAGTTGCCGTTGATCGGCACGAGATCGTGCTTGGCACCGCCTTTCGAGGAAGGAGGGCGATGAGGCAAGAGTAGCCGATGTGTACAGCGAGTACAGGTTCAGCGTACAGCCCCGCGTAAAGGCGACGTATCGGCACATCGGGCCCCGGATATTAGACAGTAGTTGCGCAAGGCCGACCGCCACCTACTCGGCTCTGGGAGAACTGAAGTGCCTCTCGAAGCGCCAGCGGCTGCCGAGGGTGAGACCGAAATAACCCATCTTTTCCTTCACCTCGGCAGTGGCATCACCCACCCGGATTCAAAGCTGGGGCGCCCGCTATCTCCAAGGCGTGATGACACATCGCCTCTGTTTTGCCGGCGGAAATATTCATGCCCAGCTTCTGGATCCCATCGACGACGTAGCCCACGACTGCCTGCGCCACGCCCAAAGTCCAATCCCATATCTCCCCCTCAGTGACCTCCAGCGTGTCATCTGCATAGCAGATGAGGCTGGCTCCAAAGGGGAGAGAGGTCCGCAGTACCGCGTCATACATAAGATTCCACAGGAGCGGCCCAAGGACCGAATTTTGGTAGAGGGCACCTGGAAGTATTCCAGGGCCCCCACTATCTCATTCCAGAGATAGACTCACCGCCAATAACACCCCGCCCCGAGCTACAGCCTCAACCCGAAGTGTGGCGAGAAGACCGAACACATAGATTGTCAAACCCCCCCCCCCCCCCCCTAAATCCGAACTGGCTGTCGCTCAGATCGGAACTACCACGGAACAGGTGCTCGACGAGGCGGTCCGCGAGAATTTTCTCGAAAATCCTTCCTACCTTGTCGAGGAGACACAGAGGCCGGTAAGCAGAGGGTAAATCCGTGGGCCTTCCAGCCTTACGTAGGAGGACGGCAAAAGTTAGCGACCATCCAGCACATCCTTGCGACCGCGAATCGTGCACAAAGGCGGCTGGTCCTGTAGACCATACGAATACCGCACTATTTCTGCGGAGGCGACGTTCCTCCTCGCAGACATAAATCCCCTCCAATTTTTAACGAAGAAGAAGATGACCAGATACCGGATCGCCTGCTCCATCTGGGAGGGGAAGTTTGACCCGGACTGGGACAGTTTGAAGTGAGGAACCACCAGACCCGAATATACAGGCTGGTCCACTGGCGGCAACAGGTCTAATTGTCCGGGCCGTCCTGCCCATTTTGGAAGAATGGTGCAGGAGAACACGGTTGCTTCAGGGAGTTCCTGTGTCAGATCAAGAAGAAACTTCAGGGAGGCCCAAGACACGCTGGAAGAGTGCCCAGCGGGGACTCGCTGTGTCCTTAGGGGCATTAACGGTTGGGACTCCTCTCTGCTGGTTGTGGTCAGCCACATGGTTGGCAGCGAGCGATCGTGGAATGCGATGGCCTCCTTCTGCGAGAAACTAATATCACAGAAGGAGGCGGAGGAGGGGAAGAGAGAGCGAGATAATTTCTCAACAAGGCTCGTCGGCTCCCACTCCGGAAATCCTTGATTTGGAATGAGGGTGGAAGTTTTTCTTCCCCCGGGGTGTAATTGTTGTGGAGGGGGGCGACAAGTTGTATTCGATACGAGTTCCTCGCCGTCTCATGTTAGCTCAGGGAGGTCACCGTAGTAGAGTTAACCCATTTGCATCATTAGCGTATATATATACTGAATTTTCCTGAACTCTATCACCGGAGCCGTATGCATACGCTCAACTTTGTTGGTCAATATCATTATTCGTTAGCTAAAAAAAAAAGAAATGGAGGGTGTTGTTGGAGATGAAAGTAGTAATTGCGACTTTTTCTTACAATGCTGAAATATGAAGTTTTTTTACTTGTAGTCATTTTTCATATTTTCTTATGATGCAAATGGATTAATGGGTATACCACTTCGGAGGGGAGTCCCACAAACGCTTGTCTCTCTCTCTATCACGTTAAAAAAAAGACATCCAAAATCTGGACTCCAGCTCAAAGGACCAATATTACGTACCGTGTTCGTGCAGAACTGGACAGGTGTGAATAAGCTGGTGTGAATCAATAGTGAGCGGACAGAGTACTTACAGAACTGTTTATTTCTTCGTTTATTCAACGCTGACAGTGACAGCGTTTCACCGTCTTTCTTGTATTTAGCTGCTGACTTGCTAGTAAATAACCAGCGCAGTGAGTAGGGGTGGTTCGTTCTCATAAAAAACACGTGCACCTCGGCTATGCTCCTTTGGTGGCATCACTGGCTGTGGGTATTGCCACTGTCCCATACCGTGGGATCCGGGGCGAAAATAGGGCAAGGGGAGCGAATTTCACAGTCACTTGATTTGACACCTGAAGTAGTAGTGTTAATCTTCTCAACGAATACCGTTATGTCTGACTCAACTGTGTGCAGCGCTGTGTGTGCAATCAGATGGTTTCTTTATGAATTCTTTCGCATTCCTTCCGAGTACTATGTAATGAAACGTCGACGATATGTCGCTAGCCTTTACAGGCAGACCTGGGTTACGTGTGACCTTGTCAAATAGTATTCTTAAGACGGAACATCAAGTTTGCAACGTTTTAATATTTATTTCATAGGAGAAATAGAAAATGTAAAACTGATGATCATATTTATACGTTTAAAGAAAAATCGTAAAAATAAAATAAGTATATCATAGAAAGTTTTGTTTAAAAACTAATGTTAGTATACCATAAAAATGTACCTAAATAAATACAATATAAATACAATAATATATACCTAATACATATGTATACTTAAATACAATGATAAATATATACAAGACTACGGTTTCGAAGTGATCCGCTGACTGCTAGATCCGAAGGAGTAGCGCGCTGTACATGATGAACAAAAGAGAATCATGAAAAAGACAGATGAAAAAGGGAATAAATGTTTACTAAATAACTTCTGTATAAAACTGAAGGGTTCTGCTCGTGGAAGACTTGTGAAAAATACAATTTGGCAAATATATAACTTGAAAATGGACGTAGTATACCTTATTAACTGAGCTTTGAGATGTGGACTCTACGATTCCAGAATAAATCTGTTTCGTCGAGAAGTTTGAATCTCCTTCTAACTTTTTCGTTCCCATATTCCCTTCCTTAGCCAACAGGAAAAGTACTACCGGATTCGGCTTGAAGGTGATTGGTGGTGGCGGCGCTTCGGTAGCGTGCACAAACGGAGGAGGCGCGTGGAGATAAGTTACCGTATCAAGATAAAAGCCCGTCAAAACGAAAAAGTAGGGAATAACAAGAGAGCGGTCCGAGGTCAAAAAGGTCGCCGACTGAGAATTTGTAATTTTGTAGTTTACATGAATTTGTCTTTCAAGAGGATTTTGGAGAAACTCTTTCACATAGAAACTCTGACTTTGTATCAATGACTTTGTATCAATTCCTCGATTAGTCTTGCCAACTAGAGCTTCGTCAAGGATCTCTGTGGGAGCTCTCTCTCTCTCTCTCTCTCTCTCTCTCCCTCCCTCTCCCTCTCCCTCTCCCTTTCTCATTATTTCCTTACCTATTCTAAGCTACTGCGTTCAGATAAAATACATTTACATAAAATACACAGCTCTGATCTAAACAATACATTTCACAGTCAAATTTCCCTCCCATCGCCATTAATCGTTCATATGGTACAATAGCGCTATCATAACTACTTTTTCGTCGTTACGTAACACCTCCACCCTTAGTGAAAAGGTGTTACTATTCTATTCTTGTTGATTACACATCATATGATTTGAGTTCGGTTTTGGAGATTTTAAGA
>CM052135.1:12583123-12645803 GCA_028454255.1 Halictus ligatus | reverse complement strand
TTTATTTGTTAACGATGTAGATTGGAAGCGTTCGAATACTTTCGTGAGCTACTGTATTTGCGGGTAGGGCGGACAGTTATCGGGAAGAACAAACTCTCCCGGAATGCGCAACGTTGTGCCGTACAGGTATTCGGCAGGTGAGGACCCGGTGTCCATCAGATTGATTCGCAACCCTAACATCACGGTAGACAGGACTCGTGACCATTGTGTGGTCGCGTGACACATTATCGCGGATTGCAGGTAGCGCTGCCATCTTTCGATCATGCTGTTAGAGGCAGGATGGAACGCGGTGGTACATATCCGGTGACAACCGGATAGTTGTAATAACGCTGTGAATAATTTCAATTCAAACTGACTACCTTGATCAGTCGTTAACGTTTCTGGTGCGCCGTATCGCGAGATCCAGTGATCTACAAAAGCTCTACACACGGTGGTAGCTTCGATATCCGGCAGCGAAATGGCCTCGGGCCATCGCGAGAAACCATACGCGTCACTGCCTTTGCCGAGGGGTGAGAGAGCATGTTTGTGTTGGCGAGGTCACTTTTGACGCGATGTTTCTTCGACTCGCCGAGGTACTCGTGCAGAGGGCCTACACGCCGGCGGCGTGTCTCATGCCACGTCGGTAGAAATTGGCCTTGCCAAGGAATGTAAGAAGATCGGCAACGGTCCGAGGCCTTGGAAAATCTTTATGGCCTTGACTTTCTCAAAAATGGGACTAAACCCGTGCTGGTTAATGATATGACCGAGAAACTCGAACAATTACTTCCCGAACTCGCACTACTGGGTGTTTAGCCGAAGACAATATTCCTGCAAGCGTTGCAGGACTACGCATAGATGATCTTCATGTTCCTTTCGAGTCGAGGAAGCAATGAGAATATCGTCAATATACGCGAATACGAAGTCTAAATCCCCGAGAGCACGGTAGATGTAACGCTGAAAGGTTTGTCCGGCATTACGAAGGCCAAAGGGCATTACCGCGGATTCGAAAAGTCGAAACGGGGTAATGACCGCCGTTTTCGGAATGTCAGATGGGGCGATCGGAATCTGTTGATACGCCTGGTGAAGATCGAGCTTCGTGAAAACGGACTTTCCGTGAACGTTCACGGAGTAATCGTGAAGATGGGGGACTGGATATTTATCGGGAATCGTTACTGCGTTGAGACGGCGGTAATCACCGCAGACGCGCCAGCCCCCGATCTTTTTCGGGACGAGATGAATAGGACTCGCCCGAGGACTACTTGAAGGACTGCAAATTCCCGAGCTGACGAGTTGGAATTCCGCTTTCGCGGCGCGCAGTTTTTCCTGCGCTAACCAACGCGCGCGTTCCGCTACCGGCGGACTTTCGGTCACGATATGATGAAGGGCGTTTTTTGGCGTACAGTCATAAATCTCTGACGGCCCGACGACGTTCGGAAACTCGGATAAAATTCCGGCGAACGCGGAAGCTGGATCGAACGATTTAACATCGCGCACAGATGAAGTTTTTACCGTGCCGACGGCGGCAATCTTCGTCATGGGGTCGATCAGTTTACAGAGGCGCAAGTCAACGAGCAGCCCGTAATGTTTTAGAAAATCTGTTCATGTCGAACAGATGGAACACCGGAGTTTGGGGTCAACCGGCAGCTATCGCTGTTGTGCCTGTTCCACAGGCCTCAACGACTTCGTCGGCTAATTCGGCGAGCTACCGGGGCTCGGAAACGTTCGCCATGGCCAGGACGGCACAGACATGCGACGGTAGCTGTTCGAGAAATACGGCGCGAATTATTTCATCGCTGCAAGACCCATCGATCAGGTTGAGGAGACGCGTCTATATCTGGGCCGGTTTCCCTCACTCAGAACTTCTCCCTTCAAGAGCTGTCGGAGCTTGCTCTCGTCAGAAACTGCATAGTTAGATATGATTCGTTCTTTAATTCAATCGTATAAATCCTCTGGTGGAGGCGACATAAATAGTATGTCCTTGATCGTAGTAACAATGTCGTACTTTAACACGGCAACCACTACATCAGCCATTATTTTTTGATTGTGTATCCTTGCTGCGGACAAGGATGACTCGACTTGGGCGAACCAAAATGCCGAATCTTCTTTGAAGAAATCAGACACCTTTGGTTGCCGGTATGAATCGACGCGACCCTGTAACAACACCTGAAGGAGTTCATCCTGAGAACGTGACGCGGGGGTAGTCATTTTGCGCGATTTTGCGAACACACGTGTGTTCGAACCGGCCGCGAGTTATTTGAAACGCGCGCTCTGCGCAGACGTACGCAGTTTCACAAAGGCACGGCGCGATGCGGTAAACACGAACTACCCGGTGTCGTAGCGGTCACGCGAGTCGACGGGGGGATCGACACGGCATAAACACAACTACGCGAAGGTCGCGATGCAGTCGAATCAACAGCTATACGAAAATGGCTTCGTCGATATTTTCGCTACGAGGTACCGCGCGGCGATCACGATCGTTTACAATAATTACTCGAAATTTCGCATAATCGGAACGATACCTGCCGGCGCACGCATGGCTGGGCTCGTCAATAAACTGGCTGCAAGATGATGCTCGTCAAGGCGCCGGTGGTCGGTGGCTTCACGCACGTGGTGGCCACTCGATGTTGGGCCCTAGAAAAGGCGCCGGAGGTCAATGGCTTCACGCAATCAATGGCACTCTAGCGAGCTCGTCCTCTGGAGACGTCCCGAATGGCATCGTGCAGCAAGAGGATAGCTCGCCGCCAGGAACCAGCAATTTCTTCCTGGTGATCTCCGTAAAAATTTGCACCGGCTTCCGAGCACGTGTAACGTGGTTCTTGATTTCCAGATCACGTCGAGGTCACCAGTTCTAGGTTTAAGGGTCCCGCGGATAAATGCGGAACCAAGATGCAGCCTACTCTGCACTGAACCACTAGGAGACTTTCTTGATAATGACTAACACATGTTTGTAACGAAACAACTTTATTCGACTCTTGTTCGAGACGTCTGTCTCGATCGAGAGTCAGGCAGCGAGAGAGTACATGGCAGTTCTCTTGCCTGTGTAGCGTGGCCAGTTGACCACGTGAACATAGTTAGATATTGTATATAGTATCGATTAATGGCACGGAGAGGCCAATTTAAATGTAAGACGTAATCGCGTATTTCATTTATATGTATTTCATTTGGGCGCGACAGTTTAGAGTAGGTAAAGAAACACCGCGAGGATTCCACAGAGATCCTTGACAAAATTCGAGTCGGCGAGACTAATTGCGGAATTTAAAGAAAGTCACGCAACTTCTTAGAGTAGCTTCTCCAATTCTGCATAAATTAGGGATAGTCGAAGTCTGGAATTAGTTAAGGACAAGAGGTCATAAATTCTCAGTCAAGTACCTCTTGGAACTCCCTCGGACCTCTCTCTTGTTCGGTCCCACATGGCCCCACGTCCCTCGTTTTGGCGCGCCTTCACCCTCGTGCGTACCCCTCCCTCGTGCTTGCGCTATTAAGATCCATCCACTACCAATCACCATCAAGCCGCAACCGGAAGACGAGTCATCCAACGAATCAACGCCTAGCCAAAAGATTCTAATTTTCCTATTGGCTAAGGAAGAGAGACGAGAAGGAAGAAGCTGGAAAACGGATTCGAAAACTCCAGGACGAGACAGAACTCATTGTAGAACTGAGGGAGTTACATCTCTAAAAACTACGAATAAAATCTTTAACAGTTTTCGCCCTTAACTCTGTGTATAAAGTTTATTTGTTAACTTCAGCAGAGCGCTTCAGAGCTCCACGGGCACCCGAACCCTCAACCAAAGTCCCTATTCCGCCACACTGCGACGCAACACCTGCATTGCCCGGGGTTGGCACTGCCAACCTCGGCGGAGTATATTTCCTAGACGCGTGCCTAGGAAAATGACGCGGTAGCGCCAATATCCCTGCACTATGTAAGGGCTACATGCGTTTCTGCACCATGCCGTAGCGCTGGTGTCGCGACAATAGCCGCGTGCGAGCGGCAAGAGTGAGTCACCCCTCTTGATTCTGCGCGCTCGAAGAGTCGCGCCTGCCTTGTCTCGAGCTCGCTTGTAATAGGCTTAGTCGTGTAAAGTTGCAATAAAGTTCTCTATACTGTAACGCGCAACAGTGATTTCTCCACCCACTTACCGGTTCCTCGGCGGTTATAGACCGCAGTCTGACAATCCACTAGACCGTAAACCTACACCTAATCGCTCGTGTCGAGGATCGGGGATCGTCATTCACCCCTTCGGTAGGAACTAAATCCGAATTCGGAACAATGGTAAACAAAATAATAATTGTTGTTGAAAATTGAAATACCTATTTATGGCTATTTTTATATTGAAATTTATTCTTATAAACTGTTGTTAACTTCTTTCAACCTTCTGCTATCAAATACAATTTTGAAAAGGATGGAAAAATATTCAAAAGATTGTCAACAAAGATTTTAACGACAGTTGTTATGCGAGGTTCCATATTCGGCTCAAGTTGCGGCATGTCTGTTATTATATGTTAATATTACATATACAATTATTAGTTCTTTTTTCCATATATTTTCATAGGTTGTGCAAGAATTTATTAATTATAAGCAATAAATCTGTATAAAAGTCTGTTTATTGATGATCTGACTTATCGTTATATCGTAAAAGCTTACAGGAGTTCAGATTTAGTTGATCTTTTACCATTATTGCTATTACTTTTAAAACAATTGTTTATCGATCATAATTATCGATAATAATAGACATGTCGCAACTTGTAACGAATACGGAACCTCGCACAACAACTATCATTAAAATTTTTGTTGACATCTTTTGAATAATTTTCCGTCCTTTTGAAAATTGTATTTGATAGCAGAAAGTTCAAATATAAATAATATATTTTATAACGTTAAATTAATTTTAATTTCTGTCGTCCGTTTATTCCAATCCTACTTTTTCGTATTCAATTTTTCCAGAGTACTTTTTTTGGCATTCTTCGACACGGCTTATTAGGTTCTTTTCAATTGAAAGTAGTGTACATTTTCAATATAATTTTTTAGTGCAAGACAATGTCCAGTCTTCAAACAGACGCGGACGGACGGTGCGCCCATTGAAACTAAGTCTTCTTACCTAGGAGATTAGAGTCCCGAAATCATTGTGGCATTGGGCCCCAAAGTTGGGCAAAATATTCATCTAAATAAAAATTTCGAATAACGAATAAAAGATGCAAAATTTTTATTCGTTATTCGAAGGTTCGAATAAAGAAAGTATCTTTATTCAACGATTATCGAATAAATAATATTATTCGACGAATAAAGATAATTTTTTTATTCGAAGCTATAGAGCTTATAGGTATTGACAATCTTATTCTGATTAAAAATATAAAAGCATAAATTGCCAATGATGTTCGATTCTCCATCTGCTTACATTGTAGGCTGTTGGTCAGTCGCTGATCTTTTAAGTTCCGACCTCGAAGAGTCGCGAGATATCGATGTGAAGCAACTACCCATCCAATTGCAAAACTTCTTTATTTTTCATTATTTTTTATGGAACTTGCGCCAACTAATTCGTGGCATTCTTCTGATTAAAATGACACTGAACACGGTACAAATTGGACTGTATCTAGTATTTTTATCCGTAATTTTATTCGAAGACTTTCAATACATCTTCGGATAATTTTTGCCAGTTCGATGAATAAACGGCGACGACGCCCGACCAGCGCCGAACGTCGAAGACCCAGCGACTGACAAACAGCATGCAATGTAAAAGGATGGAGAATCGCGCACGAATGAAAGATTATACTTTTAGATTTTTCAATATATCTTCATAAAAATGTGACGAGTGAATTGATAGGATTTTCCTGATGAGAATGAGTTCAAATTCGAGTCTAATTGAACAATTTTCATTGATACGTGATGTCTAGAATTGTCTAGACATAGTGTCTGGGTCTGCACTGCGATCGAGTGGAACACTGTCATTTTCGAGCTCTTTATTGGTAATGCTGGACCCTAAAAATTTATTACGGACTTGGGTACGGCTGAAAGTTAAGTGTCCTTTTTCAAAATGGAAAAGCAGACCAGCTGTACCCCACTCAATGATAATTGACGCATCGCAGGCCCACACTCAGCGGAAAGGCGACATCAGTTTCGGGGAAAGATCCCTGAAACAAGGAATCTTTGTGCAGCATCCTCCGAGGCTCCGTGAGAAAATGAAACCACGGAGTCAGTAGGCGTTGCACACTTTTTGGATTACGCCCCAAACTGGTGATTCGTCCCCTAGTTATCCCTACTAAAGAAATTATCTCTTCCCGAGCTTTAGTAGGGAATTCCAGAAGGACTAGGAGTCAGAACGCTACGAATCTTCATTAGGTTAAGAACGTTTTAACATTTGTACGGACTTGAACCTTATATCCTTTGCCTAGAACTTGACATAGAACGCTACGAACCTTAATTAGGTTAAGAACATTTTACAACATTTGAATATTTATAACCTTTGCCTAGGTAATAATTGGTGTTCAAATTTCAAATATCTACTGATTAGAGGCTATTTATATATAACCAAGTTACATTCAAAGCTTGGCTCTGTAGTTTTTAGTAAGTTATTAAAATATTTGTTTTGTAATGTTCATGAAAATTTTCATAAAAACCATTTGCTATATAATCTACATATGATTCATATAACGAAATCTTGTTTATTTCGCATTGTTGAAAGCAATGTAGTTAATCAATAATAGGAACAAAATTATGTCATCCTATAACAATAACAATACGGTTCTAAGCAATGAATGTATTCATGTATACATTACATTTATAAAGTACATCTTAATATTTGACTGTTTACATGATTTCGAATTTTGCTGTTAAACATATTCTTTATTGTACCTACAGTTTCATTAATTTATTATTTATACCCATCGTAAAGTTTAATTAATCATAATCGAAATTAGTATTCGAAATCGTTGAAGCATTTTAGAAAACAATATTCTATTGTATTCGCGAGACTGCAGTGACTATATATAGCTATTTTTAATTTTAATTCCCACCACTAACGACACTGTCAGCAGATTTTAGTTCCAGTTGGTAATACAGGATGTGACACGAAAATGGTAATGGGGTTAAGTGACCCCTTAAAAGTGGGCCACGGAAATACATTGGCTGATAGGTCTATCCTATACATTGTCTGTGGTCTAACCCGAAACCATAGTTTTACGCTCATACGGCTTACAGCTAAAACTCACCGGTACCGCGCTATTTGAATTGAAACCTCGATCGTCTAGGTTCAGGCGACGGTGTCTATGTAGAGTAGAGGGCGGCAGTCAGGTCGACCAGCTGTGCCGATTCTCCAGGTGGAGAGTCGGCGATCTGCTCGTGGAAAGTCGACGAGAGCTCCTGGTCTGGCTCCTGGTGAAGTCTTCGTCGGGCAACGTCCGATTCGGTGCGCGGGTGAAACGTAGAGGTGCCTTCCTTATATCGTATAATAAACAATATGCAGGAGCTAGAATAAAATTGAATGATCTGTTTTCTCGAAGAGTGTACTGAACTACTGGTGGGCTGCGGGCGTACGAATGAGAACTCAGATTTAGTACGAGTAACGAAAAATGTAATTGGCGACATCACCTACGACGTATGATGAGGGTTAGAATGAATTGAGTAGTTATAATAGCAATAATTATTTAATACTAATATGTTAGCGACAGTTTGTTTTTTAAAGAAATCGAAGGCAGATAGCCCGACGCTAGTCCGCTTTCGGTTAATTTATGGTAGGATCGAGGATTCGCGTAGCCTCTCGAAGCCGTAGTTCCTGTCGACGGACAAACCCCAGATGATGTCTGGCAACTCGAAGTTGTTTAGGTAAGAAGGAGTTAGACCGCTCAGCACTTACCCCAGAACCTCGGAAAAGGGCAGTTCCTACAAACTTTTCTAACAAATAAAAAGTAATTATGTATGTGTATTTAAAAGATGGTTACACTGGCTACAAAAACTACTACTTTAGCTACGTTGACTTAGGACTTAGAAGTCGATATGAAAATAAAATGCAAGATCGCGCTGAGGCGGATATAAGAACTAGTAGGAGTCGACTGGTCGGAACCAGAGACGAGACACGAGAGAGTGTTGCTTGTAAAGACCAGAACGTCTCAAACCGATTCGACACTATGTACCGATCAAACAGCCACCAATTGACTCTGTAAATACTTTCGTCCTTGATGAGTAATACATCCGATGACTATATCAGCCTTCCCCCAAAAACCCAGCGCATCTGCAAACTTTCTATAGCGATAAAGAATTGTATTTAAGCCTGTTCAACCAAAATAATGAGAGCATCCTAACTGTAACACTAAACACGTCGTGCTATTCATTTTTCTCGCAAACGAGTATCTACAGGCACCGTTTGTCGGACGTTTTACAACTTCGTTATGCTTGCCTCGTAACATGCTCCAGCAGCCGTTGGGACCTGCTGTCCGCCAAAGGCATGGAGGTGAGGCCCGGCTGCCCCATGATTAGCCCGTTGGTAAGCGGTCGGTTGATGGTGGGAACGCTTGCTGATTGTCTCCGCCAAGTCGTGTGTGGGTGATTACAGAAGTATGTAGTGAGAGGGTTCTATCTTATCGGCTATGGTAACTATCGGCTATGATAAATGAAGACGGTAATAACAGAACCTGTTGTATCGACTTGTGATGTGTCTAGAGATTAGGGCTGTGCAAGTACTCGAAAATGAAAGTCGAGGTTAGCTCGGCTCAATTGTGCGAGTCATAACATGATGCGAATTACAGCAAGAAGATCAGCACATCGATATTATCAAGTATTTCTGGGATGTTTTATTATATATGTGAAGAAGGTTCCAGTGCCCACAGATGAGCATAGATGAAACTGCGTCGGCGCAGCCGGTTGCCGCGAGTCATTTGTTTTCGCGCACCAGCGTTCCCGCTTTTATATAGACAAAAGAGTATAGAGCGTCGCGACAGCATGTAAGCATGCGAGCGTATAATGTATCGGGAAAAACCAGTGTTTGAGTTCTATTAATTATATTTATGTGTTGTAACTGTTTCCATATTTATTAACCCCACCCCCACAACAATGGTTATGGGCCCAGGACGCAAATAAATGCGCTGCATTGCTAAATAGTACACATAACATAAAAGTGAACACGTGGGGTTGTAAAGCAGTGCATACATACTAGGTACATAACGATAGATGTCTGCATCAAGGATGGAGAAAGAAAGTGATAATAGRGTATCCAAATTAAACAACAATAACTATCGTTCWTGGAAGATTGAGATGAAATGGTATCTCAGAGGCAGAGGCTTACTGGATAATGTTCTAAGGAAGGTAGAGCTTCCTGCAGAGGCTACAGAAGCGCAAAGGGGAATGCACAATGCAATTGAGAACAAAGCAATTGCAGCAATAGGTCTCCACGTTGAAACAGACCAACAGGTTCACATAGAAGACTGTGCAAGTGCGCATGAGGCATGGACGATACTAGAGCAAGTCCATCAACCAAAGTCAAGGGTACGAATAATGCAGTTGAAGAAAGAATTCTACCATTTAAAAGTGAAGGATGATGAGAATATGCCTGCATACCTTGCCAGGGCCAAAATAGCTGCAACGAACCTGCGAGAAGCAGGAGCAGAGGTAGGTGACGAGGATCTTGCGTACACATTATTATCAGGTCTTCCAGACAGCTACGAAAACCTCAATATGACGTTGGCAAACCTACCAGACGATAAGTTTACTTCAGCGGGGGTCCAAAGGGTATTATTGGCAGAGTATAACCGAAGAGCATCGAGAGAAAATGCTGACAGTGAAGCTACTCCCAAAGAAGCCTTATTCGTTAAAAAGCCAGAAGAGAAGAAATTCAAACAACCTTGGAATGATAAAGTCAAACCTAATCAGTGCTTTAATTGTAAGAAGGTTGGACATATGGCCAGAGACTGTCGGTCAAAACCCGAAAGAGGAAAAAAGAGGTACGAGCCAAAGCCAAGGAAGGATTATGATGCATTTCTTGTGACAGTGAACAATGTGGATATGGATGATGCTTGGTTACTTGACAGTGGATGTACACACCACGTATGCAGAAACAGAGAATGGTTCACAAAGTTCTATGAATTGAAATCAGAAGTAGTAAATACTGCGGCGGACCCAAATAAACAAACCAGTGCAACCCTGAAAGCGAAGGGAAAAGGGAACATAGCCTTAACAACGTTGGTGAATGGTAAGAAAAATTCCATTATATTACACAACGTATATTACGTTCCAGATGTGCGACGCAATCTAATGTCCGTTTCGCAAATCGAAAAGAGAAATAAAGTACTACTGTTCAAAGAAGGGAAGGTCATAATAAAAAATGAAACGACCAAAAGAATAGTTTGCGAGGCTGAGCGAAAAGATGACTTGTATATAGTGAAGGCCGAGGTGGATGTGACCGAGTCCTCAGGAATAGAATCGCATGCGCTGAGCCTAAATACAAACGAAATATGGCATCAGCGTCTTTGCCATACAAGCCACGAAATTATCAAAAGAATGGCAGAAGAAGACAGAGTGAGAGGGCTGACTAACGCGAGGGATGATAAATTTGCGTGCGATGCGTGCTGCGTTGGTAAGGCAACAAAACTCCCATGTAAGAGACTCAGGGAGAGACAGACACGACAGGTATGCGAGTTGATTCATTCTGATGTTTGTGGTCCTATGCCTGTGAATTCAATCGGTGGCAGTAAATATTTCATTACCTTTACCGATGACTTTTCTCGAAAAACAATTGTTAAGTGTATGAGAAGTAAGGACGAAGCTAAGGTTCACATTAAAGAATACATATCCAAGGTGGAGCGTGAACAAAATAAAAGGGTCAAAAGGTTCAGAACAGACAATGGACTGGAATTCTGTAATAGAGAACTTGATGGATATTTCAGAGAGTTGGGTATACGGCACGAGCGGTCAAATGTGGAAACTCCGCAGATGAATGGCGTCGCAGAAAGGATCAACAGAACGTTACTGGACATGACCAGGTCAATGCTCGTTTCAGCCGGATTGTCACAGAAGTTTTGGGCCGAAGCGGTAACAACTGCGGCGTATATTAAAAATAGAGTGTGTCACACCGGGATCGATTATGAGGTACCACTGGCCGTATGGACTGGGAATAAGCCAAGCGTGTTGCACTTAAAAGTGTATGGTTGTTTAGCATACGCACGAGTTCCTAGACAAGGAAGAAATAAATTGGACAATCGAGCAGTGGAATGCATACTGGTAGGCTATAGTAATCGCACGAAAGGTTACAGATTGTGGTGCCCAACATTAGGAGATGTACTCACTACCAAACATGTGCGTTTCGTCGAAGAGAAGATAGGATCCGAATGGATATATAGGAAAAATGCACAGAGTTGGCGGTTCGACGAAGCCTGGTCGGAAACCGAGTCGGAGAATGAGAGCTGCATTACAGCTTCGAAGCGAGACGATGGGCAGAGCTCGTCGGAAAGGCCTGGACGAAATGGAGTAAGTGAGGAGATAGTGGGGGTCAACACTCCCAACACAACCAAAAAGGTGGGTAGGCCCAAAAGGGTTATTAGAAATCCATATGGGCGCAAAGGAAAACCGAAGACGTCCGTCAGCGAACACGATTCCGAAAGTAATAATGTCGAAAGCGACATTGAGGCAAATTTTGTGGAAATAGTGGAACCACAGAACCTAACTGAGGCCTTGAACTCCCCGCAGGCAGAAGAGTGGAAGGAGGCAATGCGAGACGAGATAAATAGCCTGGAAAGCAGGGAAACTTGGAGAATAACCGAGTTACCTGAAGGGAAAAAGGCTATCGGCAGTAAGTGGGTGTTTAAATTGAAAACCGATGCAGATGGCAAATTAGCGAGATACAAGGCAAGGTTAGTAGCCCAGGGATTCACGCAGAAAAGAGGAATTGATTACGCAGAAACGTATTCGCCAGTTGCGAGTTTTTCTCTGATCAGAATACTACTAGCATTAGCAGCGGAATTCAACTGGTACACTAGGCACGTGGATATAAAATGTGCGTACTTGTACGGGGAGCTACAAGAGGAAATCTACATGAGAATCCCGTCATTACACAAAAACGAGGCAGAAAAAATCGCAAGATTGCTACGCCCAATTTATGGTCTGAAACAGTCTGGAAGAAATTGGAACAGGGAACTGGATGACTTCCTAACCAAACGTGGGTTCCGGAGATTGAAATCATCGAGCTGTACTTACCTTAGAGGACAGTGGACAATTATTATCGTATACGTAGACGATTTATTTATGTTTTCGAGCGAGTCAGAGTCGATAATGCAAGTCGTACACGAGTTATCATTAGCATATGAACTGAAAGACCTTGGTGAGATGAGTCATGCACTAGGGGTGAAAATAGAAAGGAATGACAAAGGAGACATACGCATGTCACAAAGACAATACATAGAGACGCTACTACAGAAATATAGTATGATGGAATGTCGTGGAGTGTCTACACCATTGGATCCAGGAGTCATTTTAACTCTGAATGATGGACCAACTACGCAAGAAGACAAGGATGCGATGGCGCAAACGCCATACAGGGAACTAATTGGCTCACTGATGTTCTTAGCTTTATATACGAGGCCAGACGTCCTATATGCAGTAACGAAGTTATCGCAGTACAAAGCGAACCCAGGAAGGGTACATTGGGGTCAAGCTAAGCACGTACTTAGATATCTGTCAAGGACTAAAAATTATGGTATAGTATATGGGAAGAACGGAGACACGAATGTTAAACTATTTTGTGATGCGGATTGGGCTGGAGATCAAGACCATAGACATTCATTCTCCGGTCTTACCATGTACATTGGAGGGAACATTGTTCATTGGCGTTCATGCAAACAAAAATGCTTAGCAACGTCGACTATGGAAGCGGAATATGTATCCATGGCGAATAGCGTAAAAGAAGTCACATGGGTAAGAATGTTTTTTAAAGAATTAGACTTAAATAACTTTGTTGCAGGGGAGTGCAAACTGTATTGCGACAACAGGTCCGCAATAGATTTTTCGAAGAGTAGAGTCGATAACCATAGGACGAAACATATCGACATCTCATACCACATTGTCAGGGAAAGTTTGGAAGACGGGTTGATAAGCCTGGAGTATGTTCCGTCTGATGAAAACCCGGCAGACGTATTAACTAAAGGGCTGAAAGGAACATCCCACCGCCGATGCGTGGAAAAGTTAGGTTTGGACACTGGAAAGTGGGGGATTGAAGAAGGTTCCAGTGCCCACAGATGAGCATAGATGAAACTGCGTCGGCGCAGCCGGTTGCCGCGAGTATTAACCCCACCCCCACAACAATATGTAAAGAGAATATACCTCTTTAGTTGAAGTTGGCGATATGACGCCGGGTCTGGAAATATCGATTGTGGTAGAGGACACATGATTGGGATCGAGGTAGAAGAGTTGAGAAGATGACCACGTGTGCAGAGAGAACTGAGAGAATATGGAAAGGATAGATAAAAGGGAAATTGACTAATGAAGTAACATAAATGTCGTTTCTCTTTCAACAGGACAACGAACTGTGATTATTTCAGAGTGAAATTTCATGCGGGATTCGATAGAATCTTATATATATTTTGATATATAAATATATACAAATATATGAATGTTGATTCAGAATTTGTATAACCCTTATTGAAAATAATTATGCAATAACAACAATTTCCTAGATGTACGTAAATAACTAGACGTGATCTGTAAAGAACGTTATTTTATATATTCCTTTATATTATACTCCGGTTTAGTGTACTGTCGTAAAAATGTGTCATCGCAAAATTGTTTATAATGTTGAAAATTAACATTACACTTCGTTAAATAGTTTTCGAAAAGAATGGATATATAAATGTTGTATAATATTGACATGTATTTACACGTATTCGTGCCAATATGTACCAGTCTACAACCTACCGATCTGAGGTCTACGTTCAACATTCGTGATACTTTCTGTTTAGTTAATATTGTAATGTTTGTAAAAAGTTTACTGATTTTCATCTCGAAATCTTTTTTTAATGCAATAATTTTTAATGCAATTTTATACGTGGAATTTAATCGTTTGAAATTAATAATATAAATATACAATGATAACACTTAATAAAATTTTTAAAAAATGGCGACCGCCATATTTGATAGCGTGTCCCTGTCGCGTCTAAGCATTTTTTTTATCGATCCTCGCCCATTTTGCGTTTGCGCGTACTCTGCGATTTTGACGGTTTGAGTCGCACGGTCCGCGTAGTAAAGTTCAGATTTTGCATTGTGCAAGCTCGTGTTTCGCGTTTGCGAGCTGTGTTCTACACAGCTCATGGTTGTGCTCAAATTCCTAGCACGTTGCGTGACCTTGTTATTGTAACACGCCCGAGCATTATTGTGTCTACCTGTTTTTCTTCGCCCTGAGGCGAGTGAGGCATGCGAGTGTCATTTAGACCAGCTCGCCGTCTTTGTTCGCGCATGCTTAAATATTGTTGAAGAACGGTTTCCGTAAAAAGATGAACATTTTTTTTCTATCTCTCTTCGCTCTTGCCTGCGTCTGCGAAGGGCTTTGTATAAAGTCTTATCTCTTTCGGTTTTATATCTGTTGGAATACAGTTCATGATGTCTACCGAAGGTGGAGGGTCGGCACCTGGGGGAAACGATGACTCAAACCATATGGAGAGTTACCGCGTTCCCAAGATGCCCCCATTTTATCATAATGACCCGGTCTTGTGATTCGCATCAGCGGTGGGTACGATGAGGACAGCCCGCATCACTACCGGAGCAATTATGGCCGATACTATATTGGCAGTAATTGATTATGATGTCGGGACTTGCGTCAAAGATCTTCTTTTACTCTTTCCACGTCCTCCGGATATATTTCAACAAATTAAGCGACGTATGGTCCGTCGCCGGAAACCAATCTTCGACGGTTATTGAAAGGGCAGGTATTGTCTGACGACAAGCCGCCCCTTATCCTGAATCGCTTGCGTAATTTAAACCATGTCACCTGTTACGATGCCGTCGTACGTAGAGTATTCTTTAACCATTTACGCTCCGGTTATCGCGCAATCCTTGCATCGATGGGGTTCACGGATTTAGACAAGTTGGCCGAAGTGACCGACAAAATAGCTGAATCTGCCGGTCCTTCTGACCGTTCTATCTCTGTTGTGGCTAGTCAGGCCTCGTTGTCCTGCGAGGCTCGAGCTTCGCAGTCGTCTTCCTTGTTCTCTATAGGGAAAGAGGTAAAGCGTATCTCGGCGGATATCGTCAAGCTACTGATCGACGTAAATAAATTGCAAAGGCAGAGGTCACGCTCAGCAACACCCGCGCGCCGCTGCCGTTCTAAATCACGTGATCCTCCTGCAGAGCCAAGGCTGTGCTATTCGCACAGAAAATATCCGAAGAACCCTACGTCGTGCAAGGCTTGGTGCGACAAGTTCAGTTCGTTCCAAGCGGGAAACTGAGACAGTCTTCAGCATGAGAAATTACTAAAGCAGCTGGCGTACACACAAATATACGTAATGTGCAAAGGATAATAAAAAAATGTCCGCACTTAGTTCGAATGAAATTGAAAAAAACCACCTTTAACCGCTCAGAATACATCAGAGCGTCTGAAATTTGGACTGGAGCATATACATTGGAGAAAAAGTGGCGTCGTGTTATTTCTAGTGATTAGAAAAGGTTTAATTTAGATGGGCCGGATGGTTTCTCACACTATTTTCACTACCTACGGAAAGAAGAAAGGATGTTAAGCCGCAGACACATGGGTGGTGGAAGACTAATGCTTTGGGCCGGAATTGGGTATCGAGGGTTGTGACGGGATACCCTTTTCACCGCGTGGGAAGGCGAGAGCGGGGCCCCTCCAGGAATTTACGGGCACAGAGGCCGGGCCACGTACGGCCGTGAATACGCGGTCCTCCCGGTACAAACGGGGTCCTGAAGGTAGTTCGTATATCGGGGAAGGAGACTGCTGCTCGGGCGCCAGGCACCTTAAGTGTACCACGCGAGACGCGAAAGAATCTCGCCCTCGGCCAGAGCTGAGGGCGGGAGTCGAACCTTCGAGGACCGCGAGAATGACGAGAGGCGCAAAAGGGTCGGGGTTCAGACACGGGAGTAGCGAGGACAGCCCTCACGGCAGGGCGGGCCGCGCGGGCTGAGAGAAGTTAACGACAGCGTTGGCTCTACAAATGTTTATTAGTGTCATGGGGATAATAGAAACGCGCGGCCACGTGGCCGCCCCGAGAGCCCGCGCTCTTCATACAATCTTGGCAAAAGGATGGAAGGATCGCAGAACGTAGTTGTCGGTGGGTAAAAGGACGCCGCGCGTGTGCGGTAAATCGGAACGCGGAAGGGCTCGCACGCAGGTGAACGTTTCGCGGCACGCGGATGGTCGGCGCGAATACAGTACGACTGTCGTGGCGCGGTTTCGGCCCCGACTGGCGGCGGCGGATCGGAAGAAAGGTCGCTCCCCGACTTTAAAGTCAAAAACCAACTCGCGAGGAATAGTTTAGTGAGGAATCACTGCGTGGCTTACCGCTTCGCTGGGGTCGGTGAGTCCGCCTCGTTCCCACTCGGTTCGGTAGCGGGCTGTCGTCGGGATGGCCGGGACGTACGAGATGTTAATCCCCGGAGCCAGGTCGGCCGGTATCCGAAAGAGTGCACAAAACGGTAGCCCTGCAGACTCGGGCGGCCCGAGCCGGGAATCGGCAACCCGCGGCGACAAGATAATCGCACACGCGAGAAAGCGGGAACCGGGAACGATCGAGTTCTCGTTTTTCCGTAACCAGTTCGGCCGGACTCTACCACGACAGTGATTCCCCGTGAGACGGTACGCGATGGCAGGGTCCTCGCTATCACCACCCCCCGCCCTACTACGGTTTTTCCCTAATTGGGCGCGCTACTCGCGCGAAAATCGTAGAAGGCAGGGCCGTACCCACGCCTGGTCCTTGGGCCCCAGACCATACGCGAAAATTATCCCTGTCGCTCTTGGCGGCCGGGGAACTGAGGCAGATCTCCGATCCCCCCAGGTATGGAGGCCTACACCACCCTCGCCGAGGCCCTATTGCAAGTGGCTGGGTGAGGCGACGGCAGGACCGCGAAACATGTTGTCGGCTGGTGGACAGAGGCATTCGTCCCGCTTCGTCCCCTCCGGGTTGTCTGGTCCGTGTGTGGCGTCGCCAATCCTCGAAATTACCGGTGCACCGGATTTTCTGCAATGGCCATGGTTCGTCCGTGGGGTAGTCCCTTGAGCGAGGTGCCCCCTTCGTCTCGTTCGCTGCATACGGGGGTGCCGCTAGCCTGTCCGAAACTCGCCGGGCTCGGCGCGCGTGAAAGTCGTTAAGATTCCAAACTTTGGTCGATCCGGAATTTCCTCAGGAAGCGTTTCCTAGCCTACCGAGCCGACGTGACCTCCGCGCTAACGTTAGCTACGGCAGTCCGGTGTATTCGCTTTGTCGTTCGCCGCGAAAAAGGATCGCTGCACGTTTTGCAACGTCACAGGGTAAATTGTGCTATGCAGCACAATTGCCGAGTCTGCCGAGGAGACGCATGCTCAGAGTTCTGCGCAAAGGCATAAATGAGCGGCTTGTAGTCGGAGTAAATGTTGAACTCGTGACCCTCTAGGAACTGGCGAAAGTGGCGCACAGCCTCGAATACGGCAGTAAACTTGCGGTCGTAAGTTTTGGGAAACGGCTGATGGCCTCAACCTTGTCGAGAGTGGGTTTGAACCCCTCAGAATTAACCAGGTGCCCCAAAAAGACTGACTCGATACGCCGAATCGGTATTTGTCGAGATTCACGCGCAGATGAAAATCGCGTAAACGCTCCAGGACGATAGCCAGATGAGTCTCATGCTCTTCCGGAAAGGAAGAGGCGACGAGGATGTCATCGACGAATGTAAAAACGAATTCAAGGTCGCCCAGAGCGCGGTTGATGTGCCTTTAAAACGCTTAGCCAGCGTTGCGAAGTCCAAAAGTCATCGCACAGTATTCAAAAAGGGCGAAAGGGGAGATAACGGTAGTTTTTTTAATATCCGTATCTGATGATACGCTTTATACAGATCTAGCGCCATGAAAATGGTCTTGCCATGAAGGTTGGCCAGAAAGTCATGCTGGTAAGGCACGGGGTACCGATTGGGTACCGTCACGCTGTTCAAACGGCGGTAATCACCACAAATCCGCCATTCACCAGACTTCTTTTTGGCTAAATGAATGGGACTAGGCCCAGGGCTGTTAAAAGGCCTGTAAATTCCTGCTTCGATCAGGTGATTAAACTCGGCCTTCATGGCCTTGAGTTTATAAGAAGACGGACGTCGAGCGCACTCTGCGACGGATGGACCCGTGGTGGAAATGTAATGAAACACACCGCGCGACTCAAGAGGTGTCGGTGGCTTCAGTCCAATGACTTGAGGAAAACGAGCTAATATGCTCGAGTATTTGGGCGACAGTCCGAGGACGTTCACGGATGAAGAAGGAGAGCTTGCGATACCTACCGATACGAACAAACGGGTAGCTCCTATGATGGAATACGGGACTTCTGCTACACAGAAATTCCACTCGATTGGGCTACCCAATCCCAAATCGAGGACAATGCGAATATCACCGTACGTGTTGATACGGGTGTCGTTCGCGGTATACAATTTAAACATACCAGGACATGTACACGACACGGCTAAAGCGGGCAGCAGAGACAAGTCCGAGCCTACGTCGACAAGAAGGGTACGGCCCGATTTACGGTCGCGTATATGGAGACGTTTCGAGGACATGGGACACTCTCCAACAGTCTCCGAGGAGGAAGGTGGCCTCAGTTTTCCGACACTTGAGGAGGACCGGGCCACACACAAGGCCTAATACAACGAAACGCGCGCTCGCCAAACTTTGCGTAAATACGGCAGAAACCAGAAAGGTGAAGACTCAGGGACCGTTTCCGAGTTCTCGAAACATTTCTCCCGGTGCTGCGCTGGCGTGTCCGCGAGCCACGCTCGATCGCGGTGACCAGCCTGGTTACGTCGCGGGAGAGTTTGTCGATTTGCTCCTGCATGGAGCTCGAGTCTGCATGAGGTCTGGCTCGGGAGTTTCGAAACGACGCTACAACCTGGCTGAACCACAGCGCAGGGCCGTTTTTGAAAAATACGATGAGCCTCGAGCGCGTCGGCATCCGCCACAGAACGTAGCCGAAAGTTAAAGCGAAACGAAAAACGACTTTAAAATGCGCTTGATTCACCACGATGGTAGCTTTCCACGGCGTCGGCAACGGCATCGGTAGCGGCACGTGGCGACAGCAATGGCGTCGATGATGGTACCCTCGTGGCGATAGCAATGTCGACAATGATGGTACCCACGTAGCGTCGATAGCTTCGCGCACGGCGTGTTATTTACACGGGTTCCGAACACGTGCAGCCAGGTTTTTTGGTACGAAAAACACATCGGCGGCTGTACAACGACAGCAACAGACGATGTCCATTCCACGAGGCGTCCAATGCCTCGTCTCAGCTACAAGAATTTTCCGAAAACACGACGATCACGTCGGGGTCACCAAATGTAAGATTACAGGCTAGTGAATAAGTAGACTGCGGCCTACAACCGCCGAGAAACCGGAAACTGGATGAAAAATCACCGCTGCGCTTATACGCACAGAAACTTTATTTTAACGTGTTGCTACAACCGAGGCTGATACAGAAGCCTGCGGAAGTGCTCGACGGCGCGGCGGCAAATCCGCCGCGGCTCTTCGAACATGCAGAGTCCAGAGAGGCAACTCTCTCTTGCAGCTCACATGCGGCTTGTGCCGACGACGCTAGCGCCATGGCAAGGTGCAGAAACGCATATAGCCCCTACACTGATTTTTTGAACAGTCGATATTTCAGAACATGAGATATGAAGTCCCATAAGATAATAGGTCTATCCTTATACCTCGTCTGTGGTAACACAATCCTAAGCAGGATACCGATGAGGCAATACCAGAAAGAAAATGATAGTGCTTACGCTCGGGGTTTTAGTATTCCCACTTTTCCTGCATCGTCTTCTTATCCTGGAACAAAACCTGCATTAGTCTTTTTAGCCTGTATTAGAACCTGCATCATCTTTTGACGAGTCTTCTTTGTTACACGTTTCTCGAGTTATAACGACGTGTCGCCGTGCCAGTATATTTCTGTATCTCTTTCTGCGTCTCGATGTGAGCGCTGCGAGTTGTTTCAGCTCGCCGTCCTCGTGTTTCAATAAACTTTGTTGATTTTGCTAATGGAGTGTATTTTTCTGCGTGTGAGGTGTGGGCCTTCCACGCACGATTCTCGAACGAACCTTTCCACGTCACGTGGACTCCATCTTGGACGACGGTTACATTTAAACTTATAAAGTGTTCTCTCGTGAGAGCGCGTTGCCTCTGGCAACTGATGACCCCTGAGCATTATCATACACCCCGACGCGTGAACACTCGCATTTCCTCTCTGATGAAACTTTACTTTTAATTATTTCGTTACGAAATCTTTATCAGTGTATTGATGAAATTTTTCTGATTAAAACAAGACCAAACACGATAGAATTTCAATTATATTTACATATATGTATTATGGCGAGTTATGATCACTTATTAAATAAGTAAATATAATCGAAATTAGACCATGTTTAGAGTCAGTTTAATCAGAAAAATTTCGCAAATATGTTGGTAAAAGTTTTGTAAAAACAAGAATCAAAAATAAAAAACTTTCCTATTTGCATTTACACTGTAATCATTTTAATATAATGGATACGTAGCCTTTTAAACTTGTGCCGGACGCCTCGACCCTCAGTTCCTTTTTGTCGTCTGTATGTTCCTCTCTATGTTCGATAAACTTCGAAAAACGTAGTGAAAAAGAAACGACAATAAAATGTTAATTATATGAATCATAGTTTTACTGAATAGTTATACGTCAAAACTTTTGTGTTTTACAAGAAAAAAGTTCTTTTTTTCATTTTTTTCACAAATATCATTGTTGTTGTACAAGACTGCATTAAAATTTAACATCATAATAGTGTCTTAAAATATGTACATTTACATAAAAACTGTATGATATAATTATATTGTATTTCCGAGAGCAATGAAGAAATTGCAATAATAATACGCTAATCGAACGTGTCTATTTATCAATATAAATTTCTAACAGTTTTTACAAGACAAACAAAGAATTTTATATACTTTTATTTATAACAACGACCTTTTATTATTTACTAATGTACAATATTAAATATCAGAAATTTTTAGATGTAGTTATTGTATCTGGCAGTGAAACAATGTGATACTTTACTAATCCTACTTGTGAATCCAAACTCAGTCTATCTCATAGTATTTTATTGTTGACAATGAAATATATATATATACATATACACACGTATATGATATATGAAGTATGCCTTCAACGAATGCATTTCATTTTCTTTAAAATAGGCAGTATAATATTTCCACGGTTGTCGATAAATATCTACATCGATGAACAACTTAGAGTATGCCCTGCTCCGGAATAAGAAGAAACATCTTTTAATGAACGTTCTTCCTTCCTTGTATTTATTTAAATCAATAAACATATTTGTATCGGTAACTTGACTCGGGACAATGAAAGAATGATAAAGCGATCAAAATCGAAACGATATTCAAATCTCGAGTTCTCTTTCGATGATCTTACGGTACTCGTCGAAACCTCCTTCGATGCATCGTACAGAACCCTCTCCGCATACCCAGAGTTCAGTGCATACCATGCGAATTAATCTTTCGTCGTGCGAGACTAGTATCACACCAGCCTGAAATTAGTACAATCTAATTAACACGTTTCTTTTTTAAAAACATGTCTTACATTGGATAGAGCTGTTTATTATCAGAATATCCAGATACGATATTTCAAGTTGATCCTGAAAATGTACAGGATGTCTCAGTTAAATGAGTAGATCACCTAAATATGTATATTATCTGGCTGAGACAGCCTGTATTCGGGTACTCGCGTATATCGAGCGAGTATGCGAATACTCGAATCTCAATTAATAGTAAAAGCTCCAATGTAGAACAAAAACAAATTGAGGAGAAAATTTTACTTGACAGGTATTCAGTGCTTTGCCCAAAGCTTCGATTGACTCGATATCAAGATGATTCGTGGGTTCGTCCAGAACCAAGAAATTTGGCATGGCCGCGCACATTAATGCGAATGCAACTCTCGACTTTTGCCCGCCGGACAGAGAATTGATAGTTTGCAAAGCCAAGTTACCACTAATGCCAAAACTTCCCAGCATTCTCCTATATTCCTCGACAGGTTTCCCTGTTATACAAAGCAACAAAGTAATATTTCCAATAACTAACAATAGCTGATTCGTTTCCGAAAGCGATTCATACCTGGAAAATGATTCTGCAGTAATTCGACTGGACAAACTCGCATATCGAGTTGATCAACGTGGTGTTGACTGAAGTATCCGAACTTTAAGTTTCGATGAACGTGCACTGTGCCTTTGGTCGGACTTAAAGAACCTGTTATTATTTTCAAAAGTGTCGTTTTACCTGCGCCATTCTCTCCTACAATGCAAATACGAGATTGCAAACTAGCTGTAAGATTTACGCCAGTGAATATCGTATTTTCGCTTCCTGCCACATAACTAAAAGATACTTCGTTGAGTTGTAATATCGGAGGACTTAGTGGTTCGACATCCGGGAATCGAAGTGTCACTTCCCCCTCTTTCTCCATTGGCTTCAATTCCGGTCTATTAATAGTAGAATAAGATTTTTACTTGAAAATTCTGCTGTCAATTCTTTCTAGACCACGTATCATCGAATATCGTTCAACTTACAGTTTCTCCAGCATCTTTATCTTACTCTGTACGCTAGAAGCACGATTGGCATTATATCGAAACCGATCGATGAACTCTTGCACGTGTGCCCTTTTCGCTTGTTGAGCTTCGTATTCTCTTTGCTGATTTCTCTCGCGTTCTCCTTTGGTCTTCGAGAACTGTTCGTAATTGCCTCGATATGCTTCTATTTTCTGTCCGCGCAAGTATAGTATATCGGTGGGTACCTAACGCAAAATATATTTTTTATACTACTCCATTTGATTCTATTCTGTCGTATTGCGTTATGTCCTGTTTATAGTCAACAATAGCATTTGTTCAAAAAGTTAATGTACCGTGTCCAAAAAGTTTCGGTCGTGTGAAACAACCAGTAATGTGGTCGGCCACGATTGCAAATACTTTTCCAACCAAAGAATCGCTTTGATATCAAGCATGTTCGTCGGCTCGTCGAGTAACAAAAGGTCTGGTCTGGAGAACAACGCTCTCGCGAGAGCAAGTCTCATCCTCCAGCCACCGGAGAAAGATTTAGTTGGCCACGATTGTCTTTCAACAGAAAATCCAAGACCCGATAAAATAGCGCTCGCTCGAGCGGGAGCTTTGTCTACTTCGGCTAATTGCATTGCTTCGTATACTCTAGCTAATTCCTCGCCTAAAGCGTCCCCCGTCTTACCACCATCTCTCTCTATCGCTGCCTGTAACTCTGTTTCTTTGCTGAGCAACGTACTTCGTTCATGATCACATTGTAACACAGAGTTTAGCGCGGATGTATCGTCTCCAGCAACTTCTTGTTCGACGTGTAACACTCGTATATGAGATGGTATTCTCAACTGTTTGCTACGAATCAAACGAGACAACGATATTAAACCTAGTCGGCTCATTTTCTACAATAGAAATCATACTACAGTAGAGGAGTTTAATACCTAGATATCATTCTCAATAAAGTAGTTTTACCAAGACCATTTCTACCGATAAGACCGTAACGTCTACCAAACGCTAGGGTTAAATCGGCCCCTTGTAACAAGATTCTGTCCCCGTATGCTACATCAAAATTCTCTATCCTAATGTCCTGAGTTTTATTTACACCACCCTTGGTCTCCATGCGACTATCCTTTTTACTTGTCATCTGACTGGCACTCGCGGATTCTATACTTTGAATGACATTATTAATACGTCCAGATGACTCGTTGTTGACACGCTTTTCTTGTTTCTGTTGTAATTTTGCTTCTGCCTTCTCCAACTTCTTTGCATCTACTTTCTGATGAATAGACACAATGAATAGACACGCGATGATGTAAACACATAATATTTCTTATTGTTCGTTTAACAATCAATGACTAATGACTCACCATAGCGTCATCTCGAGTGGTAACCCATATACTCTTAATTTGTTCCACCTGAGCTTCTAAAGTAGCAGCCATTGTACCCAAATGAACAGGTGCATTTAATACCTTGTTTACCCCATTCTTTCTCTTTTCAACAATTTCATCGTTTGAACCACCCTTTAATATTTCCAATAATTTCACGCATATTTGCCTGCGATATAAATTTCTGAATTCAATATTACATGGACCAAAATCGTACAAAGATAGAGCAGAATGAAGAAATAAGTAGAATAAATACAATTGACCATTAATAATGACAAATTTAATACCGTTTGTGATACAACTGGTCTGCGGATGTTCATGTAAATACAGATTTTTCCATACAAAAAGTGATCAAACAAAAATTTGATCAGACACCAAATGTAATAAAAATTCGGTAAATTTTTAACGGTTCTTTTCGGTATTGAATTTAAAATAATTAGATTCGCTACAAATACATAAACATGCCTAGTTTGGTCAATCATTGTAAACATAGAAAAGTGACAAATGTGAACACGTTTACAGACCTAACCTCATTCTCTGGTTTCTGCGCGACTTCGTGTAACACTTCTCCAATGGCTTCGTACACTTCATCAGCATCCTCGAAATCGTCTTTCGAACTGTCTAGGATACCTTTACGCGACGAAACATTACATATTTCAGTTGAACAACACGAACTAGATGTATAATTTACAGGTTAGGTTTTTCGTTACATACCTTCCACATATTGATACAAATCATCGTCTATCGTTGGAAATTGACTGCGAATGTATTCGCCACAGACTGCCATGCCAGTTAAACTAGTGATCGAATATATTGAAGGGAATCCGTTTGAAATACTTGAAAAAACGACCGCAGTTGACAGAATGGACGTCAAAGTTCTCTTGAACACTGTGAACACATGTTTACGCCATTTTGAAATATAGTACAACCGCAGTCGAGTCCGAACGGTACATTTGAATTTAAAGAAATTTTTAACTCGTACAACTCGTGTACGGTTTTGAATAGTGTTCTTCTCTTTTTATTTTTTTAGGATCGTGCATCGATATCTTACGAAATTTCTGAAAGATGCACACATTTTCCTGTTCCGTGTTGCATCCAAAAGCGAAGTAGCCATGTTGAAGCTGTCAAAAGTGATTCTTGCTGTTTGATTGTGTGTGCGGTATACGCTTTGTACGTATTCTGACAATCGGTGTCGATTACTGTTTAGTTTTTCTATTTTTCAATAGTTCAAGTACAAAAAATCAATATAGTTTCAAATGTTAATGCAATTTAACAACTAATTTCGAATTTTTAACAGGCGTTTAATGCTCCTAGAGAAATGGTGAAGGGTGCCGAAAGCGCTACTAATTTTCACGACGAAATTCTTAATTATCTATTAACGCGTGTCCAATAATATTTCTGTAAGATCCAATTAATATATTTTCGATCATTTGAAAAAGCAAATTTCGGTTGGAAGCATTCTTGTATAGAAAATTCGAAAAATGGCGACCGACATCGAGGAATCTGACATTGATGATCACGAAAGACCTGCTCCACCGAAACGACAGTGTACACGATTTATCAAAGTCAACGAGGCTGTCTGGGAAGAGGTAATTACGCGGTGTAATCGAAGTAATTAATACAACAATTAATTAAATTACTTTTGTTAGTCAATGCGTATATCGTTTGTTTTTCTCGATCTCTCTCTCAGTATTATTTTATGCGATACTAATTAGTTAAAATATGTTTATAGAATAAAAATTTAGATGCAAAGGAAGGCACGATACAAGACTCGGAAAACATTGAATACGACGAAGCAGAGAGATACACAAGAGAAAGATTAACGCAATGGCAGATGTGTCAGGTGGCCAAGGGATTCCTAGATAATACTATTAACAAAGTATTGGAGAATTATATTATGGGAGCACCCTCTTCTTATCCCTTAGAAGAATCCAGATTTCAAACGATCAGAGGGAACGACATGGAAGATACTGCAGTTTTAATGGCAATTCGTAGTCACGGTTTAGCTAGATCCATGGAGCTTGTATCTCAGTCGAATGGATTTTACAGTGGAAATTTTGGAAATTTTGGAAACTCTATCGCCGCTACATCTACAGATTCCATAAGGTTGAACAATTCAAGCGACATGGAAGAATACAACAACTGGGATTTGGACAAAGTTGACGACAATGACCAACAGGAAAACTTTTTAGAACGAGCTGTGGCAGAAGCTATTAAGAAAAAAGGACTTATCGCGCTTAGTAATAGTTTAAAATATTAAAATAGTAATAGTTGAGAAAAAGTATAACGCATATAATTTTTTATCTTTGCAAATCTATTTCGATTTGTCCGATCGATTTCCTAGATGATATTCATCAGAAGTTGTTCAAATAATTCTAATCGTGGAATTGCAGTTTGCTAAGTGGAGAAAAGTTCTGATGATTATCTATTTCTTTGGCTCTCGAATACAGATCAATTTAGCTACACACGTAGAGGTGCGACAATGCATATACGTTATAGTAAAGTATCTATTGAAGTGCTGGATTTTATTGATATGTAATAACGAATGAATGTAGTACAAAATTGTGTTGACTGAAATCTATGAAATCAAAAATTATAATTTTTGGTCATAGAGGAAAATGATGCTTATTTTATCTAGTTTACTAAGAGAAGTATTATAAATGCAATTATAAAGAAACTGCAGTCTTCAGTTGATGCTAACCACTGCAGATTCTCCAGTGAATAACTAAATGATACAAAAATTATATATTAGCAAGACGATTAGTTGTCTTTCTATGTATTGTTCGGTGGTCCTACTTCATTCCGAGCAGCATTCTATTGCTTTCGTCCATTCCTGAAGGTGTATGGCTTACATCCTTCTGTAAATTGTAACTTATGTGTAATACATCAAACACATTTATCTTTTAGAATTAGCGACATGTAATGTATGTATATCTCTCTTTTAGAAAGAAGGAGGAAGGTCGTATGTAAGAATACTATAGGATTATTTTTCCCTTTTGTATGCAACATCTTCGTAATATGTGTATCTCATATTTGTAAATAGATTGTTACGTATAAATCGTATAAATAAATTTTCATTTATGTTACACACCAGTATGTATCTCTATACAAGACATGTAATACATTCTCGATAATTCGTAATTTCTGGTAATTATAAATAAAGAAATAAAACTATGATATCGTGAGGTTCTTTGAGAGATTTCCATGCTTTTCCAGGGTTCCAGGTACCTGGCACCTGGCACAAAGTAAAATTCAACAAAACGAGACAATTGGCAGTCAGCGACTAGGGTGATAGTCAGAACAATTGAAAGGTTTTCGCGGTACGATTTTTGGTAGGTAGAAAGCAGGACTCTCTAGAAGCTGTATTTGCGTGTTGAAAGAAAGACCAACTTTATACGGCGCCTACAAATTCTGCTAGAAACGGTAGAAAGTATATATATCTATGTATACATATAGCTATCAATTACATTTCAACGATTTAAACGTTATCAGCCGTATCCTTATTGAAAACGCATATTACCAGGTGTTTTAATATATCATAAACAACGAGCGGTAATAATTCATGTATTTAATAATAATAATTCCAGTTTTCTTTTGCTCATCGAACTTGTATTGCGTTATCAATACTGGTGTATCGACAACTCGAGAATGTCGAACACGCAAAATCAATAATACATATGCATATTACGGCAATTTCTTAAATGAAGAATAAGCTGTGCATTCCGAAAAAAGTGATGCGCATCGATTACGTTCGGTTATCTTGTCGTTATCGAAAAGGCTGACACACGAGCTTGAAATGTGCGTGCGTATAGATTATATTATAGATGGTCAGCTATTAATTGCATCGCAAATTCGTACACGAACACCACGGCAAGCTGCAACTCTCGCGATTTACATCGAGCTAAAATGGAGGAATTCTCTGAATAATAAATCGTCAGCATCTGATTGAAATGACATTATTTTTACAGCGAGATGATCTGCGTTCGATAATGTTCCTACCTATATGTATAAACAGATTCAGCAACTTTTATTTCTCCAATAACGTAACAATAAAATCGATAATTATTTTTAATAAATTACGAAAAATTAATTCCATATACCAGAGATTCTCAACCTTTCTGCGCGACCAGTTCTTTCCAAAAATTACGATACGATACGAACTGTTTGTCGAGTTTCCTGAAAATCATACATTTTCGAACTATTGGTCAAACAATACTTGAAGGAGAATCGCGTTTAGAACAACAAAAAGAAACTGGAAAGGGGGAGACGCGTGAATGAAATCAAGAAAGATAGTACAATATAGAGTTAATGTAACGAGCGACTCCATAGCTCAGAAGTCCATTGAGATTGATGAAAAAAAGGAAAGAGAAGAAAGATGAAACAGAGAGAAAGAGAAAAGCAGAGAGAGAGAGAGAGAGAGAAGGCGAATCTTTTTGAAAAAAACTAAAAAGCCTTTTCTGAAGATGCAGTAGAGCAGAGAGCGAGCCGAGGGCTAAGGAAGGGTAGGCGGCTTCAGAAAAAGAAATAAATGCAACACGGTGGAGCCATTCGCGTACATTCAACGATTCAGTTACAGAACATGTAACGGAGGGAGGAGGAGCACGAGCACGGGACAGAACGAAACAAGGGGTAGAGAGGAGAAGAGAAGAAACGAACTCGAACTCTCTCGCACGAGCAGAGAGGGGAATTGAAATCGGAAAATAGTGGGGGAAAGAACGAGGAGAACCGACGAATAGCGCGAGAGAAGAAACGTTACGGCAGTAGGTGCACATCGGTGCACGTACGCGATAGACGAAGCGCGACCGCACGCCGAAAATCGAAAGAAACGGCGAGAAAGAAAGCGTCGAGTGATCATCGCCGACGAAATCGAGCCTCGTTTAATGTCGTTTTCGTTTACAAGGTGTATTTCTTTCACGTGAGAATCGTTACTCTCGACCGGTCTTTCCGAAGCGGCAATTTCCATCAATCCGTGGCTTTAGAGCATGGCGTCCGACGAGGAGGTGGACGAGAGCTACGCGGGTAAGTACACGGCCACGCTCGCTCATGAATACTACCGGAAAGTTATGTGTCTTCGTAGCACGCAGGACGCGCGCTTTTCGTACGATGGCTGCCATGTCAATCGGTTCCCATGTTACTTTTCCCTACCTTTGCTGTCTCTATAGCATTTATCACCAGTTCCTCATTCTATTTTACGCTTTCGTTATTTCCTATTTCTCAATCATACTTTCCGTGTCCAGTCGCATTAATTATTCTAAGTATTGCTCGACCTCCCTTCGACGAATATCAATCTACTATCCAACGAAAATCAAACTAATCTTTGAATTGTCAAATAATTATCGGTCTCTGATCCCCGGGTAAACGCGACGCGTTCCCTCCTCGTGTATGTATATGTAGAAAAACATCGGCAGTTATAGGTTATTGTTTACATCCAACAGTTGCATGGAAATGTTGGAAATCGCATGGTTTACCGTATCCCGGCAGTCTCCAGTCGTTGTCAGCGTTAGAACGTATTTCTATAGGTAGATGTTGTTCGCCCAAATAGCGTTCCTATCGTTTGTTAAGAATTTTCGTCAAACTATCTCGAATACTCCGCATCGTTGTGCATCGTGTACGACTCACGTTGGAACGAATAATTTTACGTTAGGCCAATGAATCGCACAAGTAATTTTGATTTTTTGACTAGAAGCAAATCTCTCATCTTCTCGGTGTGTACGTATGGTGAAAAATTGGGAGGCACGCGCCCTTTGAACGCGCGGCGCGTGTCTAGTACGATCACAATCTAGTTTGGTTGTTTCGCTCGCGAATAATTATTATGGATACTCGCAAAAATTCTGTTCAATATTGAAACGTTTCGATCTTTCTTTTTATCTTGCACCTATTGCTTTAATTTTTCAATCATTCGGTATGCCTTTACGTATAGACGAACCGTCGTGCACGCATACATACACATACGCGCGCGCGCGACTACACGTTCATTTGGTCTGCTTTTATATAGAGGCGCACTTATGTATACGCATACATATAAATATATACATGTACATCGCACGAGCGAGCGTGGAAAGAAAGAGAGAGAGAGAGAGAGAGAGAGAGAGAGAGAGAGAGAGAGAGAGAGAGAGAGAGAGGAAAAAAAGAAAGAAAGAGATTCCGTGTTCTGAAACTTTTTAATAATTTCGAAAATGTCATGTGATCGAAAAGAATCGGTTTGCCCTCTCGCGATTCATTCTTGTAACGAAAAGGTAATATTTATTAATTTTGAGTTCCGCTATATTGTTGAACATGAATTATAGACAGCCAATGTGGTGTGAGCCCTTTTGAAGAAAATGGCGGACGCACATTCGCACAAAGCATTCACCGATCTAGTGAATTAGTTCGAAATAATTTATATCTTCGAATTAATTCCGCCACCGATATTTCCTCCTAATGATGTTCGATCATGCATACTTTATTGTCTTTATCGAAAACTTTTGCGATTATTTTATCAGGTTGATCGATCTTTATGAATAAAAAAGAATTCGTTTTTTGCAAACCTTGCTATTGATTTAATGATTATTAATATGACGTTGTTCGGTGCACAACACTTTGATGACACAAAATTTTCGATGATTACTGGCACATTTTCTTTGTTATTACTAGCATTTTTACTTTATTTTCATTTATATTTATTCAGCAAATATTGATTTCAGAATAGAATTCAAGGTCAAATTATTATGAATTTGATATTTACTACAATTTGTTAGTGCCAAAATTTAAGTAATGTATCCAAATGAAAATGTATACAAAATTTGTATGTACATATATATTACAATATTATTGGATACACAATGTAGGAACAACAGTATTAACAGCTCTATTACGAATACATAATAGTAAACTAAAAATATAAAATTTTACAAGACCCAGTATTCTATATTTATTCTTGTATATATTACTTTCATAGGTGAAGATGATTTAGATGAAACTGGGGGTCAAGTTTCTAATGTTGGCCAACCAGTGGATGGATCGTCCGATGCGGAAGAATCTCAGAGACTAGTCAGTAAAAGTTGAATACTTGATTTTAGTAGACTAAGTGATTGTGTAACAATAATTTTGAATACAGGAAGAAGATGACGATTATGAACCTGAGGAGAGAAAGAAGAAGAAAGGAAAGAAACGAAAAGCACGTAGCGAAGACAAGAAAGGAAAGAAAAAGAAGAAGAAGAAAAAATCTGATTCTGGAGATGTAACTATTTTACTTGGAAGTTTGTTGGTATCATAGGAATCATGTTGGTAATGTACACTGGTGATTTGTGGGTTTTCTTATTGAAATTACAGGAAAGCGACTTTGGAGGAGGCGGTGAGACAGGTGATGTTGGTGGAGATGATAGTGACTATGCAGGGAATAGAAAAAGCAGAAAATCTTCGTCGAGAAAATCATCTAGTCACACCACACCAGCTCCTCCGAGTCAGGAGCCTACCACGGGCATGCCAACTATCGAAGAAGTTTGTAACACTTTTGGATTGACAGATGTACAGATCGAATACACAGACGCAGAGTTCCAGAATTTAACAACATATAAATTATTCCAACAACACGTCAGACCTCTTCTAGCTAAAGAAAATCCAAAAGTAAATATTGTTTCATCATGAACAGACGTAAGATTACATACTCTTAGAATTAGTTAATCGCCGCTCTGTTGCTCTACGATATAGGTACCAATGTCGAAGCTTATGATGTTAGTAGCCGCAAAATGGCGAGATTTTTCTGAATTGAATCCTCACACTCAACCCGATGCGGACGTTTCGTCCGCTAATGTGGACGAAGATAATAGAAATTCAAGGTCGAATCGCGGCGGCACGGTACAAGAAGGTGAAGACGAAGAGGATGACGACGAAGACAGCGATAGAAAACGAAAATCGAGAGGATCGAGGGCTAAGAAGGGAAAGAAAGCTTCCAAAGTACCCACGTTGAAAATCAAACTTGGAAAGCGTAAACGAGGAAGCTCGGTAAAGAAAATTTGCCACTCTTAACATTTTACTAAAAAAAGGAGAAAGTTTTTCGATTCGAAATATTGAATGCTGACAATTGGGGAATTAATCGGGGAACTTCTTATTTGTTACGTCGTTGTTTAGGACGAAGAAGCAGAAGGTAGCGCAGCCGGTACCGACAGAGATTCCGATATGGAATTCGAGCAAATGTTGGCCGATGCGGAAGAGCCATCTGGCGTGGACGGGGTGAGTAAAGGGGCTGCCGAAGAGAGCGGTGTCGAACCCCCGGCAGAGCCACCCGTCCGCAGGAAGGCAAAAACTAAAATTGGGAACAAGACAAAGAAAAAGAAAAAAACGAAAACCACGTCCAAGTTTCCGGATGGGGAAGAGGGTCTCCAGGTACAGTCGCAAACGGTTTTTATTAGGCGCTCGTACTATTGCATTCTACTTCCTTTCATTTTCCCGTATCGGTAATAATTTTTTTTTTATACAGACCGATCATCAGGACTACTGCGAAGTATGTCAACAAGGCGGCGAAATTATATTGTGCGACACATGTCCCAGAGCGTACCATCTAGTGTGTTTGGAACCCGAGTTGGAGGAGACACCCGAAGGAAAATGGAGTTGTCCTCATTGCGAAGGAGAAGGTATTGCAGGTACCTCCCTGAGAGTCCTACTCCTCGCATCCTTCCCCACGTGATCGTCTAGCGTCTAGCGTCTAACCGTGTAGCGTCTAACGTTTAACGTCTAACGTTTAACGTGAATCGATCGGTGAATCAAGGTTTTATGCGTAACCCTGTTTTAGGCGCAGCAGAGGATGACGATGAACACATGGAGTTCTGTAGAATATGTAAAGACGGCGGTGAATTGCTGTGCTGCGATAGTTGCACCAGCGCGTATCACACGCACTGTTTAAATCCACCGCTCTCCGAAATTCCTGACGGTGACTGGAAATGTCCGAGATGTTCTTGTCCACCTCTATGTGGCAAAGTCGCCAAGATTTTGACGTGGAGGTGGAAAGAATGCTCGGAAACGCCGTCGGAGGAGCCTTCGACGAGTAAGGCTGCTCCGAAGCAGCGGAAAATACGGGAATTCTTTGTGAAATGGGCTGACATGTCGTACTGGCACTGTGATTGGATCACAGAGTTACAACTAGACGTTTTCCATCCGCTCATGTTTCGAAATTACTCACGAAAGTACGATATGGACGAACCACCGAAGCTGGAAGAGCCGTTGGACGAGAGCGATTCTCGTGTGAAACGATTGAAGGAACAGGACGGTGCTACAAACAGAGACGAGTATAATTTAGAAGAGCGGTTCTATCGTTACGGAGTCCGGCCAGAGTGGCTCGTGGTGCATCGAGTAATTAATCATCGACTATCGAGAGACGGCCGCGCGACCTATCTAGTTAAGTGGAGAGAGCTGGGATACGATCAAGCTACCTGGGAAGACGAACACGAGGACATTCCGGGCTTGAAACAGGCGATCGAGTATTACTTGGATCTTAGGGCAGCGAATTGTTGCGACGGCAGTTCCTCCCGCAAAGGCAAAAAGGGTGAGAACAGTCGGTTGATCTATCTTTCTTTCTTTTCTTTATTGGGATCGGCTTCGGTCGTCGAACTAATCGTGTACGTTGTTTTACGTTTACCAGGCAAAGGTAAAAAGTCGAAGACCCGTGAACTTATCGACGACGAGGAAAGAACACCTAAAAGATACACTCCGCCGCCCGAGAAGCCTACTACCGATCTCAAAAAGAAGTACGAGCGTCAGCCAGAATATTTGGATCAGACGGGAATGCAGTTGCATCCTTATCAATTGGAGGTAAGTATAGTCGTCTAAGTAATCGATGCGGTTTTCGAAACCGTTTCGATATCGTTCCTCGACGATTTCTTAATCTTATTGTTTACTCTGTACCGTAGGGTTTGAATTGGTTGAGATATTCGTGGGGTCAAGGAATAGACACTATTTTGGCGGACGAGATGGGTCTTGGTAAAACCATTCAAACGATAACTTTTCTGTACTCGCTGTACAAGGAAGGCCATTGCAAAGGACCGTTCTTGGTTTCCGTTCCTCTGTCAACCATCATCAATTGGGAGCGTGAATTTGAAACCTGGGCGCCTGACTTCTACTGCGTTACATACGTCGGTTGGTAACCGTAGATGTCGTATACGCATCATTTCTATAAATTAAACACACTATAAATAATCGATAATTACCGATTGTGGATTTTGTGGTTGCAGGTGACAAGGACAGTCGTATAGTGATCCGCGAGAATGAATTGTCCTTCGAAGAGGGCGCTGTACGCGGTGGTAGAGCATCGAAAATTCGCTCGTCTCAGATCAAGTTCAATGTGTTGCTTACCAGTTACGAACTAATTTCTATCGACTCGGCGTGCTTGGGATCCATAGATTGGGCCGTGTTGGTGGTAGACGAGGCGCACAGGTTGAAATCCAATCAGTCCAAGTTCTTCAGGCTTTTGGCGTCGTACAATATCGCGTACAAGTTGCTGTTGACCGGTACTCCGTTGCAGAACAACCTCGAAGAGTTGTTCCATCTGCTGAACTTTTTGTGCCGCGACAAATTCAACGACCTTGCCGCGTTTCAGAACGAATTCGCGGATATTTCGAAGGAGGAGCAGGTGAAAAAGTTGCACGAATTGCTCGGCCCTCACATGTTGAGGCGATTGAAGGCCGACGTGCTAAAGAACATGCCGAGCAAGTCGGAGTTTATCGTCCGCGTGGAGCTATCGCCGATGCAGAAGAAGTACTACAAGTACATTCTGACGAAAAACTTCGAGGCGTTGAACCCGAAGGGAGGCGGCCAACAGGTGTCGTTGTTGAACATCATGATGGACTTGAAGAAATGCTGCAACCATCCTTACTTGTTCCCATCGGCGTCTCAAGAGGCGCCGACCGCGCCGAACGGTAGCTACGAAACGTCCGCGTTGATCAAAGCGGCCGGTAAGCTGGTGCTGCTCAGCAAAATGTTGAAGAAACTGAGGGACGACGGCCACAGAGTACTGATATTCTCGCAGATGACTAAAATGTTGGACATCCTCGAGGACTATCTCGAAGGAGAAGGTTACAAGTATGAGAGAATCGACGGTAACATTACGGGCGCCCAGCGGCAAGAGGCTATAGACAGATTCAATGCTCCCGGCGCCCAACAGTTCGTTTTCTTGCTTTCTACTCGCGCGGGTGGTCTGGGTATCAACTTGGCCACGGCCGACACTGTGATCATATACGATTCCGATTGGAATCCGCACAACGATATCCAGGCGTTCAGCAGAGCCCACAGGATCGGTCAAGCGAACAAAGTGATGATCTACCGATTTGTTACTCGCAATTCCGTGGAGGAACGGGTCACTCAAGTAGCCAAACGGAAAATGATGCTGACGCATTTGGTCGTTAGACCCGGAATGGGCGGGAAGGGCGCCAATTTCAGCAAACAAGAACTGGATGACATCTTGCGATTCGGCACGGAGGAACTGTTCAAGGAGGAGGAGGGTAAAGAAGACGAGGCCATTCACTATGATGACAAAGCTGTCGCTGAACTGTTGGATAGAAGCAAGGAGGGTATCGAGCAGAAGGAGAACTGGGCAAACGAATACTTGAGCTCTTTCAAAGTCGCATCGTACGTGACCAAGGAAGGTGAGACGGAAGAAGAGGCGGACACGGAGATTATTAAACAGGAAGCCGAGAACACGGATCCTGCTTATTGGATCAAGCTTCTTAGACACCATTACGAACAACAGCAAGAAGACATTGCCAGAACTCTCGGAAAAGGTGAGCGTCAAAAATAGACGATAATGTTCGCCAGCAGGTGTATCGTTTATCATTTATCGTTTATCGTTCTAAACGGTTTTCGGGTTTTAATCCGTTTCAGGCAAACGAGTACGCAAACAGGTCAACTACAACGATGGAGTCGTAACCGGGGAACAAGGGACAAGGGACGATCAACCCTGGCAAGAGAATCTGTCCGACTATAACAGCGACTTTAGCGCGCCGAGCGACGACGACAAAGAAGACGACGACTTCGATGAGAAGGGCGACGGAGATCTATTGTCTCGCAGAAGCAGACGAAGATTGGAGAGGAGGGACGAGAAGGATCGACCTCTGCCACCATTGCTCGCCAGAGTCAACGGAAATATCGAAGTACGTCGATTTATTCGATCTGACTGACTGATTCTGTTCTCTAATCGAACCGATTACGCTAAAATACGAACGCTAACGCTACCCGTTACCTTTAGGTGTTGGGCTTCAACGCCAGACAGAGGAAAGCATTCCTAAACGCGATCATGCGTTACGGCATGCCGCCACAGGATGCGTTTAACTCTCAGTGGTTAGTCACTCGCTCAGAATACAATTCTCAGTCAGTTAATTTAAAGTACTGTTAAAGTATATTGTCGCATTTTAGGCTGGTGCGAGACTTGCGAGGTAAATCGGAGAAGAACTTCAAAGCTTATGTGTCGCTGTTCATGCGACATCTCTGCGAGCCTGGCGCCGACAACGCCGAGGCGTTCGCGGACGGCGTACCGAGAGAAGGTCTCAGCAGACAACACGTCTTGACGAGAATCGGCGTAATGTCATTGATCAGAAAGAAGGTAAGAATCTTTATAGCATACATCGTGCCAAGGTTCTTTCGTTTTATGAAATCGTCGATTCGTAGGTTCAAGAGTTTGAGCACATCAACGGGTACTACTCGATGCCCGAGATGATTCGGAAGCCGGTGGAACCGGTGAAAATGGAACCCGGTGGTGATGCAGCAACTGGAACCAGTAGCACCAGTGCCACACCAGCCACATCGAATGCTCCTAGTCCAAGTCCTGCTGCAACCCCCACCCCTATGTCCGCTCCCGGAACCGCCGCGGATGCTGCGAAAACAAATTCCGATGCGGTTGAACCGAAGGAGATTAAGGAAGAGCAGAAGGATAAGGAGGTTCGTCGTATTGTGTCGCGTTGTTGAGAATAGTTATCAATTTGATTCTATAATATTGTAGTATACAATAATACCGACAAGAATCTTGCAATAATAGAGAGGATATTATGTTTTAGAGTCCAGAAGCGAAAGATCTGAAGGACGAGTCCAAAGATTCCAAGGAAGACGAAGAGAGTAACACCGAAAAGGACAAGGAAGACGTAAAGAAGGAGGAAAAGGACACGGAGACAGAAACCTTGGACAAAGACAAAGATAAAACGGAGACCAAGGACGAGAAATCCACAATGAAAGAAGAGAAATCCGAGGGTAACGAGGGTAACAAACCAAAACAAGACTCCGAGGAGGATGTGGTAATCGTAAAAGACGACGAAGAAGAGACCGAAAAGCGCGATGACAAAGACAATAAGGAAAAAGACATAAAGGATTGTGATACGGAGGTATTGAAGCCCAAACGGAAGTTTATGTTTAACATCGCCGACGGTGGGTTCACGGAATTGCACACGTTATGGTTAAACGAAGAGAAGGCTGCGGTGCCTGGTCGCGAGTACGAGATATGGCATCGGAGACATGACTATTGGCTCCTGGCCGGTATAGTTACCCACGGCTACGGCCGTTGGCAGGACATCCAGAATGATATCAGGTATTACAAGGTTCTACGATGAAAGTATACATGCCTACGTGTTGGTTTGACATATCTCTTGTTTAACACCTTCTTTTCGCAGGTTCGCCATAATTAACGAACCCTTCAAGATGGACGTAGGCAAGGGAAACTTCTTAGAAATAAAAAATAAGTTCTTGGCTCGACGGTTTAAGTTACTGGAGCAAGCGTTGGTGATAGAGGAACAGTTAAGAAGAGCCGCGTACCTGAACCTAACGCAGGATCCTAATCACCCGGCGATGAGTCTAAACGCGAGATTCGCCGAAGTCGAGTGCCTTGCCGAATCCCATCAACATCTTAGCAAAGAGAGTCTTGCCGGCAATAAGCCAGCAAACGCTGTGTTGCATAAGGTGAGTTGGATCCATAGTTGCATACAAAAGATATGAGATAGATTGTTGACCGCAATCGGTCAATCGGTTATTCTCGAATTAATCGTTTGACTGCGCCGTTTCGTGCAGGTACTAAACCAATTGGAGGAACTGTTGTCCGATATGAAGTCGGACGTGAGTCGCCTACCGGCGACTTTGGCTCGTATTCCACCTGTTGCACAGAGACTTCAAATGTCCGAAAGATCGATATTGAGCCGTTTGGCCGCGACTGCACCCGGTGGTAGTAGTTCCCAGTCTGGACAAGCAGCACTATTAGCACAGCAATATCCTGCAGGTTTCTCTAGCGGTCAGTTGCCAGCCACTTTCGCGGGGCCAGCCAATTTCGGCAATTTCCGACCACAATACTCAGTACCCGGTCAACCACCGCAAGGATTCACAGGTTCGTTGAAACCTAAAATCGTTCGCACGAGAAACCTAAAATTTGTTACCTGTTACCTATCGCGTTGTTATTTGTTGAAAGCGTGTTTTAGCAAGAGTCGATTACTTATCGGCACAATCAATTTTTGTTTCAGCTTGAAGAGTGAACGGTTGACGAACAGTGGCTCAATCCGAATAACACGAGGTAGCACGGAAACGGGACGCTGCTTACCTTTACACGAAATCGTCGTGTACACTGTATTATTTTTCGTAAATTACGATTTCTAGCTGAATTTTCATTAGAGATGCTACGATTGCAAAGGAAACGTAATAGGCGACACGTATTACACAAGACACGGGTGGGCGCGTAATATCTTAACATCTAAATTACATTGATTCTTGTATTTATTGCAAGCGTTTAGCACCGAGGGTTTCATGTCTTTTTCCTTTTGTTGTATTTATACGTACGGTCTCTGCAGAAAGACGCGTAAATTATTTTCTTCGGATCAATCAAGAGCATAATTTATATTTCTTCACGGACCGGTGTATCGTCAACCTTAACGATAACGATACCGTTTTACTTAAGTAAGAGAAAAAAAAACAACTTATTTAAGAGACGAATAGTTTTCACGATTCGCGGAAGTCTTAAGTGTGCTGCGGTTTATAATAAGATGCGCTAATTTAAACGGTCGTTTGCATAATTTATTCGCAACGTTCTGTTTGTTTCATCGACGATTTAATTTTGGGATCACATGCTCGTACAAAATGGCGAGAACCAATGACAGAGTACAATGGCAATCATTTTAGTTAAGACTGACGTTGCAAATTGTATCCGAAAGAAACAAGAAAAAACTCATTTCGTATGCCGCATACCGACTGCTATAATGCATGGGTTTATAAAATATGAACGAGAACTCGGTCAAGCTCATTATCCCCCCTCTTCCCCTATTTCTTTTAATTCTGTAATATTCTAGCGAATCGCGAACCATGAAAGTGTCAGAGACCCAAAAAGAATCCGTTTGATACTTAAATGTAACAATGCACATGGTGTATGAATCAATATATTATACATATAGAGACTACATACATACTACACATTTGACATCGCAGGAAAAGATTCTTTTCCTCGGAATGCACGAGAGTAGACACACAGCGAAGTAAATAGGTTTTACATAATCTTTGTACATACTGTCGTTACATTCTATTTGCACCGTATGTCGATACACGCATACGACCACACATAAATACATACACACACACAGAGTATCATATAGTAATCAATAAGAAAAAGCGAAAGCGCGTGTCATGCCCCATGCATTATATTAGTATTATGAACGATTAAATGTAATTAACGACGCGAAACTACGTAAACTGGTCTTTGAGCAAGCATATTAATTGTTCGATCTTTTCTACCCCGGGGTGCGGAAAGTATTAGAACATTTTTTAATTTCTTTTTTGTGTTAATCAATTCCGCCAAATTACTGCGTTGGCATATAATAAGTTTTTAAGGGTAACTTTAGGTCTTATCTAGCTAAGAAATTCAAACGAGAGCGTGAACAAGAATGAGAGCGAAAGAGAAGAGTGACTGATTAAGTATAAAGTAAATCAAACTACGGAAAATGTTGTATGTATTAATTCTCCTGGAATAAATGAATAACAATTAGAAACGAACCGCTTGCAGTTTTGTCATTTAAAACCGTCTATGCCTATAAGGTTTATATGTCATTTGTACGACCAAATAAAATCCCATACATATTGTCAAATGTCTATGTTTAAATGCAGAGTCATTTTATTAATTTATTATATTACAAATAATGTAAAACCGACTTGTTGCGAATACAATTAACGAATCTATGAAAGGATGCAGATCTATTGTAAAGTGCTTTCAAAATAAATAAGGACAGTACAAAGAAACCGACCATTAACCAGACGTATCTTTATTCTGCTTTTGATGAATCATTTCTCTAATGTTGTTCTCACATTCTTTAAAGTTTTTCTGCAAGTATATTTTGTTGTTCACTAGGGTCTCCATTTTCTCATCTGCTGTCTTCGTTTGCTTATCCAAACCAGCTTTAATATTCTCAACATCATCTAGGAGGAACATTCTACCTACGGATTCGTACGTCTTGGTATTCTCTGGATACGAGGTTATCTCTTTGAGCGTAAGGTCAGCGAATAATTTCGATCGTTTCAATTTTTCTATCTGCATATCCGCTAATTTTAACTTTTGAGTGGTATCGATCATTTTTTCTTGAAGCTGAGAAAACGCCTTCCTTAATCCCTCATCCGGTTCCCTTGCCATTTTCTTTCAATCCTACGACACCGAGATATAGGTTAGAATATAGAAATACAGAGGCCATTGATAATATCTATAATAATATTACTCAATGTAATAAACAGATGTATGTGTACGTTGAATAAGCTTCGACCGATGCTATTCGATGTAATGCAATTTGAGAAGAAAATTTTAAAGATTTCAAACAAATAAAAATACTTTCTACCTTACGATATATGTAGCGTGTCAACGACAGAAGACAGAACTTGGTATGAGTTACTTACTTGGTAGATGTACGATGTATTTATATGTATCTCTAAAGAAGTATATAAGCACAGACGAGGTATAGGAGTAGACCAATTACCATATGGGGCTTCGTGTCTCACATGTAAACAACTGGTTTTCTTACGCCCTCTACGCTGACGAACGATAAATGCTGAAACTAGATCGACAAGAATGATCAAACCTGGTCAAATACAAATGATTGACGCTATCTACATATCTGATGTTATGACTATATGTTCAAATTATATTTTGTTATTTGATGTCATAAAAAATATAATATTAATTCTTACAAATACAATATTAATAATAAATACAACATTAAATAATTATAGATATCACGTTTTCAAATTATAGAAATACAATTTTCATACATTTATTTTATACAGTTTATGTACACATTTCTCCATGCATATAATTATTATTCGCATTTTTATAATTTTTTAACACTATTAATACGCATCCATTTTGAATATATTTTGTAACTGAGTTTGAAAAAGAAATTAAATTGAAATTACTATATATTTTCATGTATATTTCATTTAAACAACATCAATTTTAGCTTTAAAGAATCTTGCAAAATATCCATTAATATTGATTGTGAAATTCGAAAGAGTTAAGAATTAATTAATCAATAATTATGTAGTTGATCGTTTTTTGCGAGATGTTAATCTATGTGAATCAGAATGTAGTTGTATTATTTTCTTTCATGTTTTTAGTGAGAAAATAAACGATGAACCGGGAATCGATTGCGCTAATCGGTGGAACGCGTCGAATAATCGAGCAGGCAGCTTAGACGACGTTACGTCAGAGTGGGGGCTGAGTCGGCGGAGCGGATAAACCCCCCCCCCCCCCCCCGTGGGACGGCGTCAAGCGATTCTGGCATCGCTGGTCCAGTCTCAGAGTAGACAAGATTCGCTACCGAAACCGTTTTCCATCAGAGTTTTCAATATTAATTCAGTCTTCGTTTTTCTCCGATTTATAGCCAATTTAGATTCGTTTTTATTAGAAAAATATCTCCAATCAATCAAAATAATATTTTCATTACGATACTTTTAATAATAATACGGTTGAGTTTTGGTTATTTATTATTAATAGGCAGTGCGTTACAATGTTGCATTTCGTACTCTCTTCCGATCTTGGTCTTGAGAATTTCAGTGGCTCATTGTCAGTCAGTCGAGCTGTTGCCGGACACAACAATGTAAGCTCATGGTACGAAATATGAACAATAAATTGTAAATATTTTTCTGGTAAAAATGAGTCCAAACACGCCATAAATAGAATGAAAAGGTAGTTAAGGAAGTGTGTAGGAATAAAGTCTAAATAAATATACATAATTACGCGGAATATTTACCAAAAAAGTAACATTAATAATGATATATTTAAATACTAGTAGAAATACATAATAATGTTTTTAATATCAATTCCTCCGCATGTGTGTGAATTTGTGCTTCTTGATGCTCCCTACATATACATACATACATGTACATTATATATGTATATTCGCAGATGATCTCCTATAAAGAATAGATAACAATTAGACGTAAAAACATACTTTTACACATGTAATAATTTCTATTAGTTATTGGGCTTTAAAAATCGAGCCACGTTACTATTAAAACCAGATATACCATTATACGTATAATGCAATTGTAATAGCATGTCATTCTTTCATCTTAGTTCTTCTATTACTTCCCAATGATGTAGTACATGCAGTGTCAAAGTAATAAAAGTAACAGGATGGATCACGTGAAGGCGTGAAAGAAGGTCTTATCCATCCTAGAGTACATTAAATGTTTACCAAATCAGCATATGTATACAAACGTATACACCACAATAAAACATACGATGTTATATATTTACACATTTTATTAAGTAAAAGAACATTGAGTGTACTCCGAATCGTGAAAAGAAGAATAAATCAAGCAAAAAAATCTTTAAGAATATAATACAAAGTCTTTGCATTATAATAAAACATACAAAACAAAACTGCTACAATCACCATATTCCTTGAGCCAAAGCAACTACAAATGTATTCCAAATATTACATTGCAGCTGTATATATTTCTTAATTGCTTCTATAAAAAAGTCATTTACAAAATGTTTATTGACCTCGTTTTCAGAATTTCATATACACGACGTATATGCAAATCTCTATGCGTGAAATTCTGGAAGTATGATTAATAACTTAGTTTGATGAATTTATTATAGACATACTTAAAAAGTATATTGAAATACCAACAGGATTATCGATAAAAATGAAAAAATTTAAACATGTCTGAAATGCGATAATTTGGAAAATGTTTTCACGGAATTTTCTATACACCTAAATTTCTTGCCGAGCCATATCTTTCTTATGTTCAGCGCATTCGTCTTGATTAAACCAGTTTGAACACAAGGGTGCAATTTTCATGTAAGATTTTAATTTTATCGCGTTAAATAAAGGACAATTTCCTGGCCAAATGTCGATTTCCCCGAACCATTGACTAATTGTGGATGGACTTGGCAAATGAAAACCAAAAATGTCACGCATTGTATGGTACAAAACGGGAGAAGTGTAATGCATTGTCATGCATAATTGTTGTTCCTTTTTCGAAAAAATTTGCAACGATTTAGGTTTAAATAATATGAGGATAACAAATGTCAATAAGTACCCGGAAATTCTTTTAAAAATTGCTTTTTTCAAACATATATCATCGATATTGCCCCAAGAAAGCTTATCTTGCAACCGGTTTATTGCCTTACACTTTGCCTGCAATTGCAATCGAAGAGTCTTAGATTTTTTCTTCTCTTGCTTTAATTGCACCTGGCTTTCCATTAGCTGCTGTTCCAAGTAATTACAACTTTGTATTGATGACATGTCATCCTGTATAGACATAGTGTCTGACTCGTAGCTAAAACTATTACTATTCATATCGGACGAATAAAATATTTCCGGTACGGCATCTTTGCGCAGTCTACCCGACGCGTGAAAAGAATGATTAGAAAAATTTTGACTGCACACATATTGATTTTGTAATTTTTTATCAGACATTTCCAACCAATCATCTAAACCACAGTTAATCAGCCACGTTAAGCACCTATCACTATCTCGTGTTGGAAACGAATGAAAAGAAATATTGTTCGTTGTAGTACAGTTTGTTAAATCACAAAAGGGGTAAGCACACTTTTTATAGTGAGTTTTCCGTTCATTCCGCTTCATTGTATGCGAGAAATAGGATAACAAAGTGATTAGAAAGAAAATAAGCAGATTATGGAACAATAAAATAATATATATGTATGTATATGATTTATCTGAATATAAGCTTCCCCACATAGAAACGTCTCCTTCGATGCACTCGTTAACAGGCGTAACGAAATTAAAAGGACACAACATTCGTTTGTTTCATTCATCATTTGTAGAATCTCCGACGTGAGATTTAAAATTCTATCAGCAACAGCGCCGTTGTAGAATATTGGTTCCGCAATACAAGATCTGGCTGATACGGTAGGATGTGACACGGAATGGTAAGGGGGCTCTAGAGCCCCCCGAGCGTGAGACAAAAAAATACATTGGGTGATTGGTCTACTCCTATACCTCGTCTGTGGTAGAATGCTCGCCTGCCACGCGGGCGGACCGGGTTCGATTCTCGGCAGAGAGAGGGCGCAACCCTCGTAACACTCGCATGTGTTTTAAGGGGGCCGGCAGGCATTTGACCTTGACTGTCACGCCAATTCTCGAACGGTCCTCGAACGGTCAGTAGGGAAAACTGATTGTGGAATGGTTAAAATTTTTTTTGTGGAACTACGTCGCGTCTACGACATATCGGTAAAGAAGAATATATGAAATGCCGACTTGAGTACTAGCGGAAGAGAGAAACGAAAATTGAGAGAGAAAGCTAGCGACTAGACATGGTTGCCACATATAATCCTTCGCCTCACTGTTGCCATGTCACCAAATCCATAAATGTACAAGCGTTTCGAGAAACTGATTTCTGCCTCGTGAGCACGATTCGGCCCACCAACACATGCAGCCATGCTAACACATATATATTGCCACGGGCGCGTAGCTATACGCAGGACTCGTTGTCACATTACCTCTGCAGTTTTTCGCTAATATCTCTGAATTGAAACTCGAATGGCGGTCACGTGTATGCAAAAGCTAAGGAAATCATTTGATTTATATTAAATTGAATCAGTTTATTCTTAACATTATAATAATTTTATACATATTTCCAGGACTTCTTGAAAATGAGCCGGAATTTACTTCCTGTCAGAAAGAAAATTATATTCAAATATCATTTAAATGAAATCTTTTTTTATGCCACGAAGCGCATAAATGTAATAATATATATCATCTATCTAATGCCGTATTTTTTCTAAACTAGAAGAATTGTTGTGGAACGACGGTAGCGTGCCAAGTTTTCACCTAAATAACCAGGGTTCAAGTCCTACCTGCTAACACATTTTATTATGTTTTATGATTATGTATTTATATTTTCATTTCACGCTTAAAATTGCATTTTGAATTATAAATAACATGTCTTTATTTACTAACAACGGGATTATTTAATATTATTATATATTATTATTTCTATAATAAATATATATTAAATTTTATAAATTTTCTGTGTTTTCCGGATTTCGAACAAGTTACTATTACATTTCTGTGATGTGATATAAGTTCATCTACCTTTTCTTGAACAAGTGAGGTTTTTTCTCCCTTATATGATATTGTCCAATCGAACGTTGATTGATACTGACATCCTGTCTGATCCGTAATTAGATTTGCGAGGTGATATATTTTACTACTTTCCGATCATTTTCGGCGGCCTGTTATATTTTATCAAAATGAAATCGGTACTTATAAATATACAATGATAAAACATAATAAAGGAAAAAATGCGTTGGTCGACAGGATTTGAACACTGGTCGTCCGGCTGAAAACTTGGCACGCTGCAGTCGCGCCAAACCGAATCTTCTTGTACCTCAGAAAAAAAGGCATTACATAGGAAAGAATGAAAATCCTCAATCTACGTCTGTATAGAGCCCAAATTTCGAATTTATACCTCGTCGTTGAGTAATTTACAATATTCGGCAGCATGCCGCGAAGCGTTCGAGGCAAGACTGACGTTACGAGACGCGTAGCGACACGTGCACGGGTCAAAATCTATAGAAACTGCAGCTTCAATATTGCAATGAGCAGTTTATAAATGGTCAATTGTCTTTCCCAAAGGTTCAATCTACGTCTGTACAGAGCCCAAATTTCGAATTTATACCTCGTCGTTGAGTAATTTACAATATTCGGCAGCATACATATCTTACATACGTAAACCTGTACTATCGATCTGCATTATCGACCGTATTCTATCGCAACGTACAGTGTCTGCCGCGGAGGGACCGTGGCGCTACTAAGCGGAACCGCAAAATTGTGATTTTTTTTCTATACATTTTACGTCTTAAATAAGCAAGTAATCAATTAAAAATGCATACCACCGTGTTTGTACATGTCTTTGTTACATCTATACAGAGCCTTTTTTTCAATAGGAACACTAAATCTCTCGAAATTAAGAGAAACTCTCAGCGGCGGCCATCTTGTGACGTCATACTTGCTTCAGAATTCGAATTTTCTGCCGAATATTGTAAATTACTCCACGATGAGGTAGAAATTCGCAATTTGGGCTCTATAAAGACGTACATTGGACTTTTAGGAAACACAATTGACCACTTCTAAACTGCTCATTGCAATATTGAAGCCGTAGTTTGTATAGATTTTGACCCGTGCATACGTATATGGTTTTCAAAGCATGACAGTCAAGGTCAAATGCCTGCCGGCCCCCTTAAGAGAGTGCTACTAAAAAGTTTGTGTTTGCCATAAACAGGCTTCGACTGTAATGCAAAAGTGGGTGGGTTAGTGTTAAACTTTTGGTGATAAACATTCACATGGGATAATAAGTTCGTGTCCATAACGTGTGATTATTGTGTACTTCCGTCAAATATTGCTGCCCTTGTACGGAGGGTTAGGACGGCCATCTTGTTTATAGTACATTGTGTGACGCATGCGCCAACAGAGCTAAGGAGAGGACCCAGCATGCCTGTGCGCCCCCCCCTCTCCTGTCTCTGGTTCATCATGAACGAGAAGGGAGAGGGACTCGCCTCTGATACTCCTGCCCGCCACCAAATGTGTCACCCTAATGACCATAGCCGGCCTGGCACCAGCAAAGAAAATAGGCCGCCTAGGCCCGCTAACACGAATATCAAAATAAGATCAAACGTGTATCTGAACCAAATGCTAAACAAACCGTTTTCAGCAGACAAAGTAGCCAGAGCTGCATTAAAGGAGCTCAACAACCGTACATCCTCCACTCCCCCTAACTTAATTGGCAAAAAAAGGCCACTAACACAGTCCACAGAAGATATAGTAATGCAACCAAATACGCACAAGATCACGGAAGGGAATCTCCCGAAGAAAACCTTCAAAACACAGCAATCTAATAGCTAAGTAGGACTGGATTCCATATTAGCTAATAATATGTTCGCATCACTAGACAACCAACGGATGCAAGCATCTCCTCTAGTCCCCAAACTGCCAACCCTACTGCTGACACAGCAGAAAACTCTCCCAGGAGTAACAAATCAACCAACAGCCGCAAGCCACCATCCATATACGTTGTTTAAACCGTTCGACTCAATCAACCAATTCTCTGTCAAGCAACAAGAGAAATTGGCACATACCATATTCTGCAAAAGTATTGACACATTTAACAGAGCCAAAGATCATCTAACGCAGAATAATATAAAATACTTCTCATACACACTGAATTAGCTAAAACCAAAGAACCTGATACTAAAAGGAATCAACGGAAATTTTACTGAAGCCAATCTCCTTAAAGAAATTGCAGACCTAAATCTAGCTCAGGTTAACATCCAAAAAATAAACAAAATTAACTTCAACAAGCACAACCGGGACTAATACAGTTTCCTAATCCAGTTTCCTAATCCAGTTGACGACCGGAAACACCACTTCTGAATTAACAAAAATTAAAACCCTATTACACCAAATGGTAAAGTGGGAACTGCTCAAGAAAAAGGATATCCACCAATGCAAGAAATGCCAAAGGTTGGGACACACTAGCATCAACTGTAACTTCGGATATAGATGCGTCAAATGCAAAGACGCCCATAATCCGGGGGATTGCAAAGTGCCACTGAACTCAGACCGCTCATCAATATATTGAATAAACTGTGAAGCCTTTGGCCACCCTGCCTGATATCGTGGATGCCCTTACTACCAGTTTTTCTTGGATATCAAAGCCAAGGATGAACAAATGAGGCAACTCAAAAGAGAGGAAAGAATCCAAAAAATCCAGCAAATCGCCAATCCGCAGACCATGCAACGTAATAATACTACAGCCTCACAAAAGGTCAACAGCGCAAACTTCACAGCAGCCTCACCAACAACGAACGCGTGGCTCTCTAATGCCAACAATATCCAGCACCTTTTCTCAAAACGAAACTCCAACCATAACTTAGGACACAATGCTCAACCTAACCTAAGCTCGAATAATATAATGGAGCAAATCAGACAACTAATCGTAGAAATTATAGGCTCACAATTGGCCCCCATAATCCAAGCAGTCAGCAACAACTCCATGAAGATAAACGAACTATACGAAACATTCAATCTCCATGATGAATAATACACCCTACAACACCCGTATAATACCAGAGGTCAAAATAGCTGCCATAAATGTAAATTCACTCGTCTCCCTTAATAAACGATACGATCTGCTGGAATTCATCAACACCAATGACATCGACATTGCCCTAATATCAGAAACTAAGCTCTCAAGCAGATATAAAATACAATTCTCAAACTACCATATAAACAGAAACGACCGACAGGACAATAATGCAGGAGGAGGTACTGCCATCCTAATTAAAACACACATACCATACGAGACAGTCTATACATCTTCGTCCAGAAAGAACCAAATTCTAGAATACACCATTATCAGAATTAAACTAAAGCATAACCTATGTATATATATTATTGCAGCATATGCCAACAATAAAGACAAAACTGTCTATATCGAAGAATTAAATCATCTTTTTGAAAAGCTCAAATTGCACGAACACAACCTACATACTACATACTAGCTACATACTAGCAGGTGACCTTAACTCAAGGCATACAATATGGGGTGATAGAACCACCAATAAAAAAGGTGCAATGCTCAAAAATTGGGAAATGTCAACAGCAGCAATCTTATACCGCATAAGAATACTCCCCCCTGAGGCACCAACATTTCCTAGTGCTAATACATTTCTGGACCTAGGCATAGTTGACGGAAGACTGGACATCCCTGACCTCTCCAATAGGAAGATAATGGCTGCACATTACAACAGCGACCACCGAGCAATAGTTTTTACGGTTAAACTATCCGGCAGCACAGAAACCATTGATCCAAATGATACGTACAAATACATTTACAAGAAGACAAGATGGAAACAGTTCAGCAAAAAACTGTCAAACTACAACACGGACATACCGCACAACAGGAATCTAGTAATAGAGGAAATCGAAGCCTACCTTGCAGCAATGGAAACACTAATCAAACACACTATTGCAAAAATAGTCCCAAGGTATAAGCCCACTGATAACATACTCAATTATACTAACACCAAGATCAAAAAGTTACACAAATATAAATCCTTCAACCTAACCTCATTACACAGAACATACAAACACATGCACAACAATATTCCTTACCACAATACAACATCCCTTAAAGAGATATTAGCAAAAATTAACTATTTATTAAAACTTGAATACGCTAAATCCTACACAAAGTCCTGGGACTCCTTAATCAAAACCATAGACTATAGAAAATCAGAATCCTTTTTCCCTAAAATAAATAGATTCTTCAGACCTAAACCGCAACTAAAATTAGACATCACTGTGCAAAAAGAAGATGAAAATCTCTTTTGCAGATGCAACTATCAAAAAGAAGAGTTTATATTCCACAATGATAAATATTACGTACAAAATCCCATAGACGTTCTTAACATATTCGGAGCTTACTATGAAAAGATCAATTCACCCAGATATACCAACACCTCCAATCCCATAAAAGAAAAAGTAGAGACAGATGCATCTAGATTAATCAATACATTTAATAATAACCTCAGAAGTAAAACAACGATAACAACTTTCTCAGAGACCAATTCAGCGATTAACCCTGATAATACAGCGAATTCTCTCTTTTGCAATCCATTCTATACTAGATACATCTGCAAATACCTCCCGAATAAATCCTCATCAGGCTTAGATGAAATCCCTCCGATTATATTAAAACACCTACCTGGAAACTTTATAATCGCATATACAATTCTGTTTAATAATTGCATAAACAACAGATACTTTTCTGAAAGCTGGAAAACAGCTAAAGTCCTTCCAACTCCTAAATTAGGAAAACCTCCAGACGAGATCTCCAGTTACAGACCCATTAGCCTCACCCCAGCCATAATCAAAGTTTTCGAAGCCATTGTACATAATAGAATCATCCCAGATACACAATTTGGGTTCAAGAACAAACATTCTACCATCCACGCAGTACATAAAATTATAAATGACATCACTACCAATGTACACTCTAACAAAATACTCGGGGCTTGCCTTATTGACATAGAAAAGGCTTTTGACTCTATATGGATAAAGGGCCTGATCTATATACTCAACAACCTCAACTTTCCCACTGATCTCATTGAGATAATATGGAGAATGGTTACAAACAGATGCTTCGTCACCTGGAATTGTAATCTATTTTCAACAATTTCATATGCAATAAAAGAAGGTCTTACACAAGGAACAGTAAACTCTCCCATATTATTCAATATCTTCACACATAATATCACTAATCTATTTCAAATGAACACCAACAATAATACATACTCTGCAGCATACGCTGATGACCTAATCATACTAGTTGCAGATACACATCCTAATATAGTACAAAATAAGCTTGAACACCTGGTTAACCAAATTAACCAGCATTACCTTAAATGGAATTTAAAAATTAGCCCAACTAAATGTGAGACTTTTCCATAAACCACTCAGATTCCTCAATAGCTCTAAACGACACTACATTAACAATTTCAATATAGCAATACAAAACAACAATAACTCTCACTCAATACAACATAAAAAAAAGCGTCAAATACCTAGGAGTACATCTCGATTACCTCCTTAAATTCAACATACATATTACCACACAATTACAAAAAGCCACCAACACGTTCCGAAAATATAGCAGACTCTTTTTTCATAGGTCACTATCACACAAAGCCAAAATAATTTGCTACCTTTTAATAGTCAGACCAATAATTACTTATGCTGTCCCGATCTGGTGGAATGTGAACTCGGCAACCATGGAGAAAATACGTAAATTAGAGAGGAATTGTATACGGGCGGCATTACACATATACAGGAAAACTAACAACACCACTTCATAAACAATAAAACACTTTACAACCTAGCCGATATACCACGCATTGACAACCACATACTTCAACTAATACGTGACACAGATAACAGTATCCTTATAGAAATAATGAACACAAATACAACAGATATAGAAGAGAGTATGATATCAGGTTATGTCACCCCACAAGCATTCACACACATAAACAAAATAGGTTTAATTCAGGATGAAATGAACATCCCGTTAATATACCATGCTGCAAGGAATAGAGCGGATAAGATCTTTAAATATAATCACACCACGAACCCCGCAATTATAAAGTACTCTACCGCGATACCTGATAGAGACAGGAACAATTTTCACCGACAAGTACTGGTGGTTAGTAGAAGACGGCAAATTCATTGACGAGCTAAGAAGGCGAAGACGCAGGAGACATGAACTAGGAAGTGCCAACTAATGCAATATTTGTAGACAAATAAGACTGAAGAGCGCAATTATGCCTGTGCAAATTAATATCTAATAAGTAGTAGGTAAACATAGCCAAATAACAAATACATAATCATAACTAAGCTGTGAGTTGCTAGGTTATTTGTATTCTAGGTTAAGTACACACCTCTCACACATGTATATAGTCACACACACACACGCACACACACACACACAACGGGTTTTTTCACAACGTTTTTAACCTGTATTTAAGCTCCCGCCCACAAAAAAGACCCTTCAAAAATCGATTAACCCCCCCCCCCCCCTCCCTCGCACTGTGCAATACCCCTCAACACTTTGCCGTCCGCACGTTTCGTAAAACTTTATTCGCTTGGCGCCGGCAGCTCTAATTCGGATTACTTGGCTTGTCGCCGGCCGTTCTTGACATTATCGGGAAATTATAAATTGTAAAGTTTTAATAAACTCATCTCTAGTTCTCATGAGTTCTCAACCCTGTTCCCTTACTTTCATGAAATTTCGAAGATGTATGTTACAACGTGTTTTTCAACGTTGTCGCTTTTAATATTTTATACGATACTATTTATAATATTTTGTGCGCGACACCACTGTGGTGTCGCCGGACGGGATAGTGTTAATATTATAGTAACTAGCTACTCGGGGCGTGCCTTCGGCACGCCCTTGCAGCCAGGCCCTCCGGGCGGGTTGCCCTTGCGGGCGGCGCACAATGCGCGCACCAATGACATTACAACTTTTGAACGACTGGACTTTAGCAATTAATATCAATGCCTCATTGTGAAGTTATTTTTGTATTTGGTCCACAAATCAATCGGTTTTGATGGGAAGCATGTTGCGATATCGTCGAAAACAATGTTCGTATTTGATGAGCGTTTGACGAAAAAAATTGGAAAAGTTGTAGAACGATGTAGAACGATATCACGGGATTTAAATTTTCACCAACGACGACAATGGCAACATCATCAATTGTTGGAGCATTGAAACGTCTTGCGTGTTCTCCCGCAGGCGTATTATCGGCTCTGATTACAATTTTGTGATTATCAGATGGCATGCGCGGTCCAGTGCGGTTTTAAACAATGCAATCAATTCATTGTGTTGATGAAAAAAAGTTTGCAGCTGTTCCACAATTGGTCTTTTCACCGAACTGTTGTGTGCACAACGCTGATCTACTTCTTGTGGTGAATTTCCCATGAAATAAATCTGCAGAAATTTATAGTCTGCATCCAGTTATGGCAGACGCGAACCTGCTCGATGATATATTTGACCTTGAATCTTGAACCACATTTGTTGCGCCAAATGAAGTCATTTGGAAGCAACTACTGTATTTCTGGATTTGTGTCAGGAAATGTGTGGAATCTGTTCTTGTTCCAGAAACTAATGAGCGCAATGGCTCTGGTGGCGGGACCAATGGCGCCAATTTGAATTTGCCACTTGCGCAACACAATCCAGCTGTTTCATTTTTGTATCACAATGCCTTTGTCACGTCCCGCGGTCAGGGTTCGCGTTTTTAAAAACTACGCGGACTCGTTACGCGGTAAAGAAACGCGATTAATTATTTTACCGATTTCGGTCCACGCGGCACGTTACGTCCGTCGTCTGACTCGGGATAAATTCACGTCTCGCGGCTACCGGTTGTTACCTGCGCGTCCCTTTTATTGCCCTGTTGCGCTCGCCTGGTCGGGTCTAATTCAGGAATCTCGTCCAACGTATAGAACACGGCGGGAAGGCTAACGGCCGTAAGTTATAGCCTTGTTTACTGATTTCCTTCGGCTCCGTGGTAGAAGTTGAATGGCAAGGCTCTGTCCTTGCGGCTGGCCGTTGTGCAGGAGGCGGCCTTGCGACGACCTTGATTTTACTACGAAGCGCGGTGTCGCGAATAATGCAAGGTACCGGCCGTACCCCGATGTACGGGCTGAAGCGATACGAAGAGACGTCGGTCTCGTACTCGCGTTTTAGTTGGTATTTTCGCCCGGCGCGACGAGGCATGAAGCGTCTCAATTTACACAAGCTCGGTACGATATAGCAATAGTACAAGATAGCCTTCCGTTGGCGTGCCGAGACTGCCTGGTGGGCTCTTGACACACGCAAAGGGAAGGGTTATGATTTAACACACGATATTCCGTCAATGCACCGAGACTGCCTGGTGGGCTCTGGCGTACACTGAGGGAGATAAAGATTTGATGCAATGCTGGACGCGGAACACTTCACGTCACGTTAGAGGCCGAGGAAATAAGAGGAACTAGTAACGGTTAACATTAATTTAATTATCAAAAATATAAGAACGATACAAAAACTACGAATACTAAATATAATTTAAGTTAAGAATATGATGTTAAGAATACGATACGAGTGGATATAAGAACTAGAAATAGAATATAATATAAGAAATAGTAAGACTCGGAATAGAAACACTTGGAAATAGTAATTACTCGGAAGGAAGCCACGAGTTGTTGACGGGACTCGAGCGCGATCGAGAGTGACTAGTTCTGGCTCTGCTCGGACCTCCTTCGCTCGGTGGTCGCATGGAGGGGAGCATGACGCAATTTCGCTGTGGTGGGGCGCGTGACGTAGGCCACGCGGTACACTGGAGGGGATCGCCAGCACGCGGTGACGTAATGCCGCGCGCCTCGGAGCGGTTACGCGGTCGGAAATACGGACTTAGAATTATTTCATATGATACAGTATATTCGGAAGTATATACGTTATAACATCGTTATAAATATTAGTAAAAATATAATACTGTGAAATATATGATTAAGAGGTACTACGCTATCGATTATGTAGTATAAACAATATATATATACGCTTATTATTAATTTATAACTATTTAATCTAAGATGCGTCTCGCGTGACGTCATCGGCAACACGTCGGAGCCCGACGTGACACCTCCCCCCTTGGGAAAAATAATTTTTCCACGGAAAAATTATTTCTCATCCTCCGATTCGTAAGATAATGTCCTTCGAGTCGGTTTCTTGAATCGATGAAGATTGGGAAATAGAGAGTTTTGTTTCGGGTGATGGGGGTGGTGGTACGGTTATTCGGGGGGGTTCGCAACGAATAGTGTCTAATTGCACTTCGCACATGGGAATACACTCTTGTTTTTCACCGTGGTTCTCATTCACTGCATGACTGTCTTTGGTTTTCAGATATAAGCAGAAGTGGGTGAGGGCGCCCCATGAGGCTGCAAGGAGCTGGATGCTCCATCCGTACGCCGCGTGTAGGGCAATTCCATTAAGGACGACGTTGATTACTAGTTTGACGATTTGGAAGGCCACATAAACTCCTATGAGGCCGGAGATCACCGAGCCGAATTGGATGAATCTTTCCCAGATTCTTTGGCCCGTTGATTCTGCTATCTTCTGGAGTGTCTCCTGGTCCATTAGATTGTATAGGGATGCTGATCCCTCGGCATAGCTCCTGCCTGATGCTCCTTGTGCCAAGGAATTAATGACTGCTGATTTCTCAATCGGAAACATTATGTGCTCGTTCAGTTTCGAAATATCTTCCGCTGCATATATGCCTCCCGTAGCGATGTTCTTCGGATCGACATACTTCCATGCTGATTTAGTTAAAGGTTGGATAGGAGGGTACGAGATGCTTTCCACTGGCTGTGGTAACATCTTGTACCAAGTACCTTGGAGCTTGTATGAGCGGCTGGAATGAGCTCGTTGCATCTTCGCTTGGTGCCTATCATGGTGAGAATATGGTTTCTCGGAGTGAGGAAGTACGATGTATTGCGGTAGGTTACGGGTAATTCTTCATAACAATTTTCTGTTTTCCGGAGCGTGCAGTCGACAGGTATGCATTTAATTAAATGTATTACTTCGCCTGCTTGGATCGCCATGAATCCAGTTTCGCGAGCGAGCGTAGTAGCTACTTCTGCCGGGTCGTTGTGGATTAGTGTCAGTGCGTTCTTAAGAATCTGTCGCTCTAGCTTGCACTTTTACTGTAGGATATCTCGATACATAGCAGTTATTTGGTTTTTCATGTGCCTTTCTAGGTACACAAATTTAGCGTTGACATAAGAAAACATGTCGAGATTGTTAACCTGCATCGGTTCAGCTTCCTTGAAATGCCCATCCTTTTCCGTGTCCAGGATGAGGAGTTTCGGGTGTTCAGTTTTTATCAAGGTATAACCGCAGATTGAGGTTCTTCCGGAGGTGGTTAAGGAGAAAGCGGTTTCATCGGCTGTTACTGTGTATATGGTTGCGGTATTAGAATCTGGAGATCTCGTACGAATAGCCTTTCCATCGTAGAGCACTTGATATTGATTGAATTTACAGCGGTCATTGGGAAGGCTGTTCCAAAAAGTATACCCATCTTCAGCGTCGAGACACGATTCCCGCTGTAAGCTGCAGCGTTGCCCCGATGGCAAGTAGATTTCATTTGAAGTGGTTTTTACAGTGGCTGAGAAATCTTTCAGTGTGATGCGTATGACCGCCTGGACGACCACATCGGTCCAGGTACCGAATGGGTCACTGTAGGTGCCTCCGTTACAGGTGCCGTCGTTTTGAATGGCGCCTGCCAAGGTGATGCTGCGAGTCGTAGTTCGGTTTTGTGGTAGGCCGGTGATTTGCATAAACGGCGGAAGGTAGAATACTCCAGTTATTTGCATCTGGCGGCAGGTTTCACGAGGCGTATTCATGATGTATTGCTGCCTGCCGTTCTGGACGATTGAGACATGGGAATACATGCCGCAATGGTATATCGTCCGATCCATTTCGACTCTGCACTGGAAAGCTTCTGTCTCCTCAAAGTCTGTTACTTGTAGGAGCTGTGTATTTTCGCTTCTTCATTGATAGGTACGGCGTCTGAGGAGTCGCAATTCGGCTTATCTATTGTTGAAAAGGTGGTTACGTTCAGCGTCAAGCCTCCACAATCGTAACCGATGATGGCTGCAGTGAAATGGAATAAGCTCACGGAGAGCAGGGTTGCTGTTGTGGTCTTCATAGTTGCTCTGTCGACGATGGACTGATCTTCTTGGACTGCTCCCGCGGATATACACTGTTCCTTATCGGGATTTGGAGTAGTGGGGGTTGACGATAACAAATTTGTCCTTTGGACCCGGGGAGGTGGAGCGTGTTTTAACTTGTTTACATGTACGGTTTGAAGTCCGTTCTTAAAACTAATTCTTACATTATGGTCGGACAGTACTTCAATGATCTGGTACGGTCCGGTATACTCGTCGTCGAACTTTCCCTTTCTCGGTTCCTTTAATAAATACGCTTTATCCCCGACGGCAAAGGTCTCGGCGCGGATTTTACGATCGTAATAGGATTTGGATTTGGTTTTCGCCGAATTTAGGTTCTCGCGAGCCCTAACCGTCGTTTCCGCTATTTTATTCTGTAATTCTGTTAGGTAATTTGAGTACGATTCGTCGGTCAGAGTACATTTATCAGGGTCGGCGGACGGAGCTCTCGCTAAATTTCCGAAAACCAACTCGTGTGGGGTGAACAGAGTGCCTTCGTGTACACTCGTATTATAACTGAATGTGGCGTAGGGAAGCCACTCGTCCCAATTGTCCTTGCTGATAAATTGTTTTAGATATTCGGTTAGTACATGATGCGAGCGTTCGATCGAGCCATAGCTCTGAGGCCTGAATGCTGTAGTTCGAAATTGTGTGATTTTGAATTTACGGGCAACGCTCTTCATCAAAGAACTTAGGAAATTTGTGCCTTGATCCGTCAGAATTGCCTTAGGGGCTCCGAAACGGCAGATGAGATTAACTATGAATGCGTCCGCGATGGATATTGGTATAACCATTGGGAGTGGTGGGGAGGGGACCGACAATATCCATCGAGACTTTATCGAAGGCTCGACCGGGCGTGTCGGTGAGGACCATTGGCTGGCACGTTTTAATTCTCACCAGTTTCTTTTTCTGGCAAGATACGCACGCGTTGACGAAGTTCTGGACATCTCGTTTAAGTGTAGGCCAAAAGTACTTTTCGCGGATTCGTCTGTAAGTCTTGGTTATTCCTTTGTGACCGGCAAAGGCCGACACGTGGTTTTCTATGAGGATGTCCTCTCGTCTGTCTGGAGTCGGAATAATGACCTCGTGTGAGCAACCGAAAATCTGGACGTTTGTACTCGAGAAAAATGATAGTAAAAGATTCTGAAGCGCGGGCCAAGATACGTCTTCTACCGCGGATTTTGAAATGCTAAATGTTTCTAGTTGGAGTTCGGTTACTACATCCAATAGTGACCGAAGACATTCTACTACGTCTTCGTATGACGCTGAGTGTAATGTAGACGTTAACCGGGAGAAGAATTAGTTTTTTGGAATTCTAGTTCACTACCTTCGCGCGGTGAAGGGTGATATCTTTTAGAAGAGGTATCTTGTTATTTAATACCAAATCGATAGTTCCGGTGTCTAAGGGGTGGCAATCTTGCGTTATGAAACCGACCAGATTATCGTTTCTCATAATCAGTCTGTCTCGAGTATGAATTAGTGTCCGTCTTGGCGTATCCGTCATTGGTACGGTCGCCGGTTCGAACAAAACTTCGTCGCTGTCCTCGTCCGAATCGAACTCGTCTGCCATATTGTCGGCCGCGGAAAGGAATTGTTTGGACGAGGCTGGTGAAGGAAGGGTGTCGTGAGAAGAGGTGGCTGGCCTATCGGGGTTCGAGAGGCCAGTGGTAGGAGGAGTTAGCGGTGCTGGAGTGGGAGAGCGCGATGGCGGTGGTGGCGTTCGAATTGGGAGATGATTGCCATCGCTGAGCGGGAGAGGCAAAACCTGGGAATTAGGTCGCGGGGTATTTTCACTCGCTGAGAGGAACGGTGGGGAGATGGTGGACGTCGCGGATTGGCGGATAGGGTCAAATAAGAGGAAATCAGAGGAATCCGAGGCGGTGGAAAAAGGAAGTACTGTGACTGGATTTCGAGATAATGCATCTGCATTCAAGTTAATTTTCCCTGCCTTGTACGTGACTCGGTAATCGTACTCCGCGAGTTTGAGCCTCCATCTCAGGAGTCGTGACGTAGGATCCTTAACTGAATTCACCCACACCAGTGGTTGGTGGTCGGTGATTAAGTTGAACTTATGCCCGTAAATATATGGCCGAAAATATTGGACACAGTAAATTATGGCCAGGCACTCTTTTTCAATAGTCGAATAATTCAGCTCGGCACCGTGTAACAACCGTGATGCGTATGCGATAGGTTTATCCTTGCCAGGATTTCCCTGACTTAACACGCCGCTGATGGCGTAACCTGACGCATCAGTCGTGACATTGAATTCTCGCGTGAAATCTGGGTATTGTAGTAACGGAGTGGTTGTTAGAATTTCGCGGAGTGTGTCGAACGCGGACTCCTGCTCTGGACCCCATTCGAATTTCTTATCTTTCTTCAAGAGATTTGTGAGCGGTTTTGAAATCTGTGAAAATTTATCGATGAAACGACGGTAGTATCCCGCGAGTCCCAGAAATTCGCGGACCGATTTCACGTTCTTTGGTTGCGGAAACTCGCGTACCGCGATAATCTTCTTCGGACACGGTTTGACGCCGTCCTCTCCGATGACGTGGCCAAGGTATGCCACTTCTCTATATAGGAATCCGCACTTTGACGGTTGTAATTTCAAATTTGCTTTCCGCAATCTTCCCGCTAATTTCTCGAACTTTGAACCGTGCTCGGAAAGACTTCGAGCGTAAATTACTATATCATCCAGGTACACGAAAAGTTCCGGGCCCTGGAGACCCGAAAGAATGTTATCCATAAGTCGCTGGAAGGTTGCGGGTGCATTTCTTAAGCCAAAAGGCATTCTTTGAAATTGATAATGACCATAAGGGGTCGAAAAGGCTGTTTTGGCCGCGTCCTCAGGCTCCATGCCGATCTGGTGGAACCCATTGGCCAAGTCGAATACGCTGAAGTATTTCGCACTTCCGAGCTGATCGAGAATCTCTAAAATGCTAGGTAGTGGATACGCGTCTGGTATAGTCTTTTCGTTTAGAGCTCGGAAGTCGATAACCATGCGCCATCTCTTATTGCCATGCTCATCTGGCTTCTTGGGCATGATCCACAGAGGGCTGTCGAAAGGCGATTCAGAAGGAACAACCACGTCGCTGGCTAATAGTTCTTTCATCTGATTATTGCTTTCCGCTCTGTGAATCGGCGGATATCTATACTGCTTTACATGCACGGGCATGGGATCGGTTGTCACGATCTTGTGGCGCACGGTATTTGTTTTCCCCAGGTAGTCGCCTGGAAGGTGGAAAAGGTCATGGTGCGCCTGGATTATGCCTTGTACATGTTGTCTCTCCTCCTCGCATAAGTGATCCGTACTAATTATGTCGGTAATCTCCTTAATACGGGAGTTGTGAGAGCTGGATTTAGAAAAAGATTTGGAATTGGAAAAAGAGTTAGAATTTGAATAAGCGTTCTCGCTTGGATTCAATATAGAAAAAATTGGAATTGAATTTGGTTCCGCGGCATCCATGACCTGGTCAACCTCTGCCAGCTCCATGATCGGCATGGGGAGGTCGACGTCAGTCTCCGTGGTGTTAACGACCTTGATGATCGCTTTGCCGTCGGAAATTCGCACAAGACAATGCGGGATTAGTACACCGGGTGATAGCTCTCGCCGCGCGATATAACCGTTTTCCGGTCCGGTGGCCGTGAACGCCACGTACGCGGTCGTACGAGCCTTGAACAAGATTTTGCCCGGCGTGATAAAGGGGAGTCGCTACCCGCACCAGGTCATTGAATTATCCGGGTAGGAGATAACGGCTCCTTCGCGTAAAAAGACGGATCCGATTAGTCGGTCGGAATAGGGAAAGAGTCGGAGACGACTTGGAAGTCAATTGTCTTCCCGAGGCAGGTCAATCGCGTTACCCCGAGAGAGGTAATCGTCCCCTCGCCTATCCCTTCGATGGTGACGCGTTTTGTAATGTCGATTAACGCGTCGGGTTTTAGTAATGGCAACTTAACTATGTTGGTGCACGCACCAGTATCTACTAACAGATCGGCTTCTGCTTTTAATTCAGGACTATTCATTTTAATAACTAGCACGTCGTCACCCGGCCGAATGGTTATTCGTGTGACGCGTCTGGTTTGTTTGTCTCGGGCTGGGCCGATATCGCGCGAATCGGCTGGTTGGCTGGAGCTGCCTCCCGTCGAGAGTTCGCGGCGGACGGGAGGGGCTGGCCGTTTCCTGATTGTTCGCGGAGTCTGTTGTTGTATTTCCGTTTTCGACATTCGTGTATGTCGTGTCCCGGGGTTTTACAATAATTGCAGTGTTTGGTCGGCGGACGCGATCCCGCTTGATTTTCGTCGCGTCTTTGAGGCGGTGTATAAATATCTCAGGTCGGTCAAGTGTTGCTATTGTTTACGTTGCGATAAGCGGAATTGCAAGGCGGATCAATCGGTCTTTCATCGCGCGGTCTGTTTGTGTACGTTGCCGGACGCTGGCGGTAACCGGACTCGTCGCTTCGGTGTGACTCAGCGCGGCGTGAATCATAGAAGTTGTTTATGTGCGGCTCGTTCTGTTTACCGTTGCCGCGATAAGGAGATGCCGATCTCCTTAAACATCCCTATTGAACGCCTGAGAGTCGTAATTCGAGAACCTGACTTGCTTATGCCCGAACCGAATTTTGTCCTGTTCAAATTCTTTGTAAAATGCGATCGTTTCATCAAATACAACGTCTAACGGTTCGTTACGCATGTGACGTACTTCGGTGCGTAATTCTGGTGTCAACCCGCGGATAAAACTCCTGCGTGTGAGGTTATCTATATTATCGAGGTCCGCGTCGCGGTCGCAATCAATTATTGCTGTTCGGAGGTCTTTGACTCTACTAATAAAATTGAGAATATGCTCGCCGGACTTCATAACTATATTCGTCATTTCGCCACGATAGTGGTCAACCGTGTGATCTGATCCGAACATGCTTTTTAATCTGTTACAAATATCGGAAACAGAGTTCAAGAATTTGTCTTCGACGGCGGAGTATGCGGCGCCTCGAAGTTTGTTAATTATTAATTTGGCGAGTGTTCTCTCGGCGTATGCTGGCACTAAGTCGCGGGCGCGGTTACACGCTCGTGTAAATTGCAATACCGACAGATTGCTCCCGTCGTAGTTTGGAACGGCTTCTGTGGCGGCTTTAATCAGGACGTTCGCGTCCTCGCGATCCATCGAGTTGCGGCGATCTCGCGTTTGTGGGTACTGCGGAAACAATGGTACTGGCGATTGATTCCTGTCAGCGCGATTTGATTCATCGGTTTTGGGCGCGTCGCGTTTTAATGCTAAAATTTCGCTTCTTAAAGAGTCAAGCTCTTGTTGAGCGATTTGTCGGTCTCTTTCTGCGCGGCGCTCCATTTCTTCGCGTTGGTGCAGAATTTCGGCACGGGAACGTTCTAATTCTAACTTTGCGTCATTGAATTCATTTTCGAGCTGTACTCTGTGCTTTTCGATGGCGTTAGACTCGAGATTGAGGCGTTTTTCCATGGTCGCGAGCTGAGTTTGTAAGGCGGCTATTTCGTCCGCGGAAAGATTCGAGTGGGAGCGCGTACTAACTCCGGCGTGCGACATGGTGGATCTCGGTATATCCCACCGCTGCCACCAATTTGTCACGCGGTCAAGGTTCGCGTTTTTAAAAACTACGCGGACTCGTTACGCGATAAAGAAACGCGATTAATTATTTTACCGACTTCGGTCCACGCGGCACGTTACGTCCGTCGTCTGACTCGGGATAAATTCACGTCTCGCGGCTACCGGTTGTTACCTGCGCGTCCCTTTTATTGCCCTGTTGCGCTCGCCTGGTCGCGTCTAATTCAGGAATCTCGTCCAACGTATAGAACACGGCGGGAAGGC
>CM052135.1:12523117-12583023 GCA_028454255.1 Halictus ligatus | reverse complement strand
AATATTCTAAGTGTAACCCCCCTTTTTTTCCTTTGGCCATCCTTACACAATTTTAAAAAAGTTACTCCGCTTGGAAAGGTGTCAACATACTTTCCGCGGCGACTGTATATATATATGTATATATATATATATATATACTGTTATACCTTGCAAATAAAAACTTAAAAAAAAGGGTTCAAATCCTGCCTACTAACGCATTTTATTTTAAAATTGTTTTATCATTATGTATTTATATTTTCAATTGATTAAATTTCACCCATCAAATTGCATTTTGAATTATAAATAACATGCATTTATTTACTAACAACAGGATTATTTACTATTATTATTGTTTAGGGTTAAGCGTAGATATAAGTTAATTTTAAGTCTGTTCGAGACCACGCGCTTCGGGCCTGGGGAGCGCCCCGTGCCCCGCATACCATGTCGTCTCGATCCTGCGAATCACCTGTGCGCGACGCCTTTTGTTTTCGGCGTTTCTCGGAATCGCGCGCAGCCGATATGCGATCACGCGATCGATGGGAATCACCGGTGATCGCTTCATTACCGTAGCCGTGGGCGTCTCGCTCTGTCTCGTGATCGACACTTGTTGACACACACACACTCGCGCCCATCTTTGGTTTTACTAATTTTTTGTTTCTGCTTCTCGGCATCCGATTTCACGCTTATCTCGATCGCGTCAAGCCAACTTGATTATCCATCTTATTATCGTTTCCGCGAGTGTGTCAAATAAACATATCGTCACACGTGCACAGTGAATCTTCCTGCTCTTCCTTCGCTCTCTCGGCCGTTCTATACCGTGCCTTCCCCCACACTTTTCACTCCTTTAAATTTCCGAACTCCCTCCTGTGTTCGTATCCGATCCTATTTCCCATACAGTCCACTCACCAAAATTCTAGTCCCGGGTTCCCGAACAATTATATATTATTATTTATGTAATAATTATATATTAAATTTTATAAATTTCCTGTGATTTTCCGGATTTCGAACAAGTTACTATTACGTTTGTGTGATGTGACATAAGTTCATCTACCTTTTCTTGAACAAGTGCGGTCTTTCTTCCCTTATATGATATTGTCCTATCGAACGTTGATTGATACTGACATCCTGGCTGATCCGTAATTAGAATTGCGAGGTGATATATTTTACTACTTTCTGATCATTTTCGGCGGCCTGCTATATTTTATCAAAATGAAATCGGTACTTATCATTATCATTATATCATTATATTGAAGTTTAATCAAAATTGATAATATAAATATACAATGATAAAACATAATAGAATTTTTAAAAAATGCCATGTTTGACAGGATTTGAACACTGATCGTTCGGCTGAAAACTTGGCACTCTGCAGTCGCGCCAAACCGAATCCTGTTGTAGCGTAGAAAAAAATTGATGCCAAAGATGGCATATGCCATCTAGCGAAACGTGCAAGGGTCAGAAACTTTTTCAAATTGCCGCTTGCAACGAGCAGTTTTTAAATGGTCAATTGTCTTTCCTAAAGGTTCAATCTCCGTCTGTATTGTGCACAAATTGCGAATTTCTACCTCATCGTGGAGTAATTTACAACATTCGGCAGCATACATATCGTACATATGTACGTAAACCCGTACTATCGATCTGCATTATCGACCGTATTCTATCGCAACGTACAGTGTTTGCCGCGGAGAGACCGTGGCGCTAGTAAGCGGAACCGCAAAATTGTGCCTTATTTTCTAGACATTTTACGCCTTAAATAAGTATGTAATCAATTAAAAATGCATACCACAGTGTTTGTACATGTATTTGCTACGTCTGTACAGCGCCTTTTTTCGGTACGAACACAAAATCTCTCAAAATTAAGAGAATCTCTCAGCGGCAGCCGTCTTGTGACGTCATACTTGCTTCAGAATTCGAATTTTCTGCCGAATATTACAAATTACTCCAGCATGAGTTAAAAATTCGCAATTTGAGTTCAATACAGACGTAGATTGGACTTTTAGGAAACACAATTGACCGCTTCTAAACTGCTCATTGCAATATTGAAGCGGCAGTTTGTCTAGATTTTGACCAAATCCCGGTTGTGGAAGCGGATATGCACAAAAACCGCGATCACTACGCCATTCGGGTTATTCGAATTCCCGGTGATGATGTTCGATCGCCGAAACGCCGCGCAAATGTTTCAACGTTTCATGGACGAAGTAGTATGCGGATTAGACTTTGTATATGTGTATATAGACGATGTGCTTGTGGCGTCGGACTCGAAAGAGCAACACCTCGGACATTTGGAATAGTTGTTCCAGAGGTTCGCCAAGTTCGGAGTGGTGATAAATTCGGCAAAGTGCGAATTCAGCGTGCCGGAAGTTCCTTTCCTCTAGTCGATAAGGTGGAGGCCATCAACCGTTACCCCAAGCCGGTAAACCAAGCCGAGCTCAGCAGGTTTCTGGGCATGGTAAACTTTTGCGGACATTCAAGCCCCACTCGTGGTTTGCCTGTCATCAGGCAAGAAGAGCGAGTCCGAGGAGTGGACACCCGGCGGCTTTGGCAGCTGCAGCCACACTGGTGCACCTCTCAACCAAGGCCAAACTGGCCATGACGGAGGATGCCTCGGACATCGCGTTGGGAGCAGTGCTGCAGCAGTTCTGGCATGGTACTTGGGAACCGCTTGCTTTCTTTTCCAGGAAGCTGAACCCGGCGCAGCGGAACTACAACGCGTATGACCGAGAGCTGCTGGCGATGTACGCGGCGGTGAAATATTTCCGCCACGCGGTGGAAGGCAGGAATTTCACCATTTTCACCGACCACAAACCGTTGAACTTCGCCCTCAGCCAGAAGCCTGAGAAGTGCACACCGATACAGTTCCGCTACCTGAACTATATCGCGCAGTTCACTACAGATGTGCAGCACATAAGAGGCACAGATAACGCCACCGCCGATGCCCTATCGCGCAACGAGGAGGTGTTTGCAACGGTGGATTTTCACGAGCTCGCCGACGTGCAAGGTTGGGTCTATGAGCCCCAGCAGTTGATGGTAGACCCCACAGGCCTGGTCATCAATAAGATCCACCTCCTGCAGCCCAGCGTGGACATGTACTGCGACATTTCCACCGGCCAGGCACGTCCACTGGTACCGGCAGCCTTCCACAGAGCCATTTTTAACAACCTACACAATCTGCCGCACGCCGGACCCAAGGCAACCATAAGGCTGGTCACGCAGCGCTTCGTCTGACCGTCCGTCAAGAAAGATTGCCGCACCTGAACGCAGACGTGCATGCAGTGCCAACGGGCGAACAGTTCACCGCTCCCACCGCGCGTTTCGCCCACATTCACGTGGACATCGTTGGACCACTGCCGCACTCCAGGGGCTATACACACTGCGTGACCGTCATCGACCGCTTCTCCAGATTGCCGGAGGCGTTCCCAGTGGCTGACATCTGTGCGGAGACCGTTGCGTGAATACTGTCCGCGAGATTTCGCGCTACGGCGTTCCACCGAGGATAACGACGGACCAGGATCGACAGTTCGAGTCTGTGTTGTTTAAAACATGGGAACGAGCGTTGGGAGCGGAGCACCATCGGACGACCGCCTACCACCCACACGGGGCAGTGGAACGAGTATACCGGCAGCTGAAGGCGGCCATCATGTGCCACCAGGAGGAAACCTGGTCGGAGGCGCATCCGGCAGTCCTGCTCGCCATTCGGGCAGCAGTCGAGGAAGACAGCAGGACGACACCGCGTCTACCCGGCGACCTGATTGCGGACAACGACCAAGCGTAGCTATCCATCTTCGTGGAGCAGCTGCGAGACCACATGAGATCGCTTAAGCCGGCTCCGAATGCGCATCACGGTCATCGCCGAGTGTTTGTGTTTAATGAACTCGACACGGCATCGCATATATTGCGACGTGGCAGGAAACAACATTCGTCCATACGTACCAGGTACATTGCGGAGAAAAATTTTTATGGCAACGCACAGTCTCGCCCATCCCAGGGGTAGGAGGACAAAGAAGGCTATAGCGAAGAATTTCATATGGCCAGGAATGAATGCCCAAATTAAAGGGTAAACCAGGACGTGCATCACTTGTCAGAAAAATAAAATTCAACGATACATTAAGAACGTTCCAGATAAAGACCACTTCCAGTGGTCCTATTAAAATCTTAGGGATATTCTTACTGCTTGACAATGATCGACAGTTTCACAAAATGACCAGAAGCTTTGCCAATTAAGGACATTTCTGCTGATATGGTTGCAACAACGTTATACTCCACTTGGATATCTAGGTTCGGAGCACCTTTAACAATAACAACAGATCAAGGCACTCAATTTGAATCCCAGCTTTTCAATTCTTTAATACAGCTGGTTGGATGTTCAAGAACCAGAACTACCTCATACCATCCAGCAGCCAACGATTTAATCGAAAGGTGGCATCGTTCTCTAAAAACTGCAATAGCATGCAAAAATAATCCAGATTGGGTCAAGATTTTACCCACAGTCTTACTAGGACTGAGAACAAGCTTCAAAGAAAACATAAAGCTTCCGCAACAGAGATGCTCTTCGGAACACCTCAGCGTCTGCCAGGAGAATTTTTCCTAAAAGAAGAATCATTCACAAATCCACAAATATTTATAGACAAGTTCAGGGAACATATAAGGAAAATCCGACCTGTACCAACAGCGCACAACATTAAACCAGCATCTTTCATATATAAATCATTATACGATTGTACACATGTTTTCGTACGAGTAGATATAAACGACCTTTGGAAGCACCGTATGAAGGACCATTTGCTGTTGTTGAAAGGCTTACGGATCGAATTTTTAAGATTGACTACAAAGGAAGACATATATGTAAACATCTCCAAAGAACGCCTAAAACCGGCATTTATTGAAAAAACTCAAGAGACTGATTTGCAATTAAGAACTTATCAAAGACCAAAGAGAGTTACATTTAATGTTTTAATTTTTTTTTGCACCTTAACAACCAAGTGTTTGTTCCGTCACGTCCCTTATTCTCAGAGTTCATATAGAGAATAGAATACCGTGAAAATCCGTCACACCCTCTTGTTCAGTTACGTCATCTCACAGAGTCAAGATTACCATGATGTATATACTATAGACAGAGAGGATAGGAGAGTGCTCACGCCCGGGTTTTCGGCGTTCCCGATATAATGATGACATCTGCTCAGCCTTAGCATTGCACAGAACCGGTCCGTCTTTCCTGGAACAGAACCGGTTCGTCTTTTAGCATGACACAGAACCGTGTCGTCTTTCCCGGAACAGAACCGGGCCGTCTTTTAGCATAAAACCGAACACACATTATTTTTTTAAACGGGATTAGAACGTACAGCTTAATTGTTTTATATGAAATATGTAACTAACATATAAATCTTGTGTATAAAATCTCTAATTAATATAAATTAAGAATAATATTAATTGTAATGATACATATTTCATTTTTTTCCAAGTTTGTAGTTGCAAACTCTAGTTGTAAAAAATGGAAAATCCGGAAAAATTCGAACAAATACAAATCTCATATCGAAGTTTAAAAGCGACCAACCTGAATATTAATTTAATAATGAGCTATTGTCATCAACATTATCTTAAATTTTTTCATATATTAAGCTACTGTTATTATTAATTTAAAAAATTTCTCTTTCATGAATAAATGTTTTTTCCGCCTCAGCACCATAAGATTTTTACTAGATGACTTTAAAAACACATTAGAACTATTTTTAGATAATTTCACTCGAAAATATTCTACTTTACTCTTTATTTCACCGTTCTACTAATTTTTTATGGGCTGCATTGCAGCTCTGGTTAACACTCTTTTACAACTCAATACCATGGTACCATCCATATTCAAGGAAGAACAATTTTTTGCGACGATCATTGAAAAAACAAAATTGTGTTTCCTTCATCTCAGTCCTTTAGTGCGTTGGTGACGTAGCGCCCAGCATACCTACCTGTGTTCTGTGTCACATCTGGAGTTTTATGGTACTGTTATGCGAGACAGCCAATACTTATCTGTTAGAATAGATAAGTTACATAAATAGATGAGTCAGAACTCACGGGCTTTCTCATCAACTAGACTAACAAGGGAACATATTCAACTGCGACACGCCGATTTTGATGAAACTTATGGGAGCTATAGTTCTTTGAAAAATATTTGACACGTATTTTTTTTATCGGCAGACATCCACTTTGAAGGGGTGAATACAGCCCTCAAAGTTGGGGGTCAAAACCATATTTTTTGAGATATCTCGGAAACCAGAGGTCGAAAAAATTTAAATTTTTTTTAAATTGTGTGTTTTTCAATGGGAAATGTACTCGCGCAAGAAAATTTTAACAAAAGTTTTTTGTTTAAACAATATATTAAAAATTTGATTTTTTTTGCAGTTTCTTTTATTTATTGGTAGTTCATTTTAATGTAAACTTGGGTGTGTGATCTTTGATCCAAAATAGGGGATACATGTTTCAGGATTTTCTTTTTTTTTTGCCATTTAACAATAATTAAGCATAATAGAAGATAGTCTTGCACCTGGCGTGCGTAGGAAGGAATTGTGGCTTGTTCCATCGAAATGTAAACATTTATTATAAGCGTGTATAGTATTTTAAACAATACCACTGTGTTATGTGTTGTTTATTGTTTTATTAGTAGCTAAAGAAGGCGGCGCAGTTAGCAGCGTGACGCGGTGCTAATTACCGCGGTGGAGTAAGGGTACCGACTTTTATAGCCAATATGCGAGAAATGTGTACATAAACTGTATAAAATAAATGTATGAAAATTGTATTTCTATAATTTGAAAACGTGATATCTATAATTATTTAATGTTGTATTTATTATTAATATTGTATTTGTAAGAATTAATATTATATTTTTTATGACATCAAATAACAAAATATAATTTGAACATATAGTCATAACATCAGATATGTAGATAGCGTCAATCATTTGTATTTGACCAGATTTGATCATTCTTGTCGATCTAGTTTCAGCATTTATCGTTCGTCAGCGTAGAGGGCGTAAGAAAACCAGTTGTTTACATGTGAGACACGAAGCCCCATATGATGATTGGTCTACTCTTATACCTCGTCTGTGGTCATGTTAAAACACGACACGGTTCTGTTCTAGCACAGACAAGTTATAGAAGTAGACCAATCACCCAATGTATTTTTCTGTCTCACGCTCGGGGCGCTCTAGAGCCCCCGTACCATTCCGTGTCACATCCTACCCGTAGCATCCAGAACTAATATTGTGGAACCAATATTCTACGATGGCGCTATTGCTGATACAATTTTAAATCTCAAGTCGTGGGTTCCAGTTCAGACACCGCCTATAGGCCCTATAGGTTCAGGATGGCCTATATGATGAATGAAACAAAAGAATGTTGTTTCCTTTTAATTCCATTACGCCTGTTACGCGAGTGCATCAAAGGAGACGTAATGTAATAATAATAATAACGTAACGTCTCCGGTTGAGAATATTTTGGTCCCGGATGGAATCCCGCATGGAATAATGTTTTTTCGTTAAACACTTTTCTTGTTCTTTCTACCACATCAGTCTTCTTCCCTGCGTAATTATAATTACAACAGTGTAATAACATAATAATAAGAAATTAAATTAGTTCAATATTAGCCAAATTAAGAACGTAGTTTAAATTTAATTTAAAGAAATACGACGTTAATATCACTAATTTCATTTGACTATTTAATTGCTACTGTTGTAGCTATGTCATAAACGGCAGTTTACTTAGATTTGCGGGGTTGTAAACGGACCCGTCTCGATAGTGGCGTTAGAACCGTGTTTTCGGTGGGCACGTGGCGGACAGACGGCCCGCCTAGGTCATTGTTTCGCAAGGTGAGGGCGCAGGTAAACCAAGGACAGACCGAAGACCGTCACATGACTTGGTGCGGAGGAACGCGTCTCAACAGCTACCTATTTAATCTACTTCTGATATTGCTTTTCATTTGCAGCATATACATTCTAATAAATTTAATGATTTGGGATTGAAAAAAGATTGAACAATAATATTTATAATAAGTTGTTTTAAACATTTTTTAAGGATAATTAAATTTAAGAAACAAAAAGAATTATTTAAAAATACAAAATATATTTCCATATATACCATTAAACCCGATTCTTTTTAATTTTTTCAGTTTTTTCACTTTGGTATCTTTTTTAGTTCAAAAGTTATAGCAAAATGTGCGCCTCGTCGAACCAGGAATCGAGTGCATAGCGCATTCCAGACAGAGTTGGGCACTATTTAGATAACAAATTATTTAAATAACGATTCGAATAAAAGATATTTTATCTTTAGTCGTTATTCGAAGGTTCCAATAAAAAAAGTATCTTTGTCGAATAAAGAGAATTTTTTTATTCGAAGCGGATTTATTTGAACTTGGAATAATTTTTTCATCTTTTATCTGTACCTTTTATTGGAAAGCTTCGAATAAATCTTCGAATAACTTTTGCCAGCTCAAATAAACGGCGACGAGTTCCGTCGAGCACCGAACTTCAAAGACCCAGCGACTAACTAACGGCATACAATGTAGGCAGATGGAGAATAGTGCAACGAATGGAAGTTTAAACTTTTTTCAATATACCCCCATAAAATTGCGAAGAGTGAATTGAGGGGCTTTTCACGATGAAAATGAATCCAAACACGAGTGTAATCGAACAATTTTATTGATACGTAATGTTACGATAAAAATTACAATCTTGTTGAAGATAGTCCAAATAATGTCGTGTTTGGACTCATTTCCATGGGGATAAGCTCTATAACTTATTCATATTAAAAATACTATTTGCATCAAAAATATAAAAGCTTAAATTGCCAATAATTCTCGATTCTCTATCAATATTAAGTATCAATAAAAATTGTTCGATTACACTCGAGTTTGGACTCATTCTCACTAGGAAAATCCCTTCAATTCACTCGTCACAATTTTGTGAAGGTATATTGAAAAATCGATCTCGAACCAAAAGATTCTCAGCCGGAGACGTTACGCCCTGCGCCAACCGAAACTGTTGAGAGTCACAGTGATATATTGAAATGTAACACAAATAAAATATTTTATATTGCAGTTTTAAGTTTCTACACTGTTTTCCTGAATATAAAAATGTTCAATATTACGGTCAGAAGGCATCGAAAAAATTGATTTTGTTATTTTTTTAACGACGATGCAATTTATAAAAAATTCTGAAAAATTAGAAAAATTGTTTCAATAATGTCTAACTACTGAATTTTTATAAAACTGGTATCTTTGAAACTTCAATTCGAAATGTGCACTTTTTCCAAATGATTGGACATCCAATTATCCAATTTTCTTAAAAATGTTGGCATAATCTGGAAAATCTGTAAAAAATACACATTAATAATCACGATGAGACACAAATAACATAATAACATAAACGTGGTCAACTGAAAACTTCGATATAAAATCTACTTTCGGATTTGTTTAAAAATCGATTTCGCATCCAAAAATTTTGAAAAAATCTCAGTGGTATATGATATTAGGTAGAATATTCATGAAATCTTTCGTAATTTTTTGTTAAGCATGGTACGACTAAAAATTAATTTGGTTTGGAGACACTTTTGACCATTTTATCCGGCTTTGTTTTAAAAATCAGCAAAAAAATTATTTACAAAATATAGAACATATTTCAGTACACGCCATTAAACCCGATCTTTAAAAAAGGTTTCTAGTCAAAATTTCGCATTGATATCTTTTTTAGTTTAAAAGTTGTAGCAAAATGTGCGCCTCGCCGAACCGGGAATCGATTGCGGCTAAGGCGCTTGAAACTTTGGTAACGTGAATTCGGTGGAACGCGTCGAACAGTCGAGCAGACAGCTCATACGTAAGGGGGCCGGCAGGCATTTGACCTTGACTGTCATGCTTTGAAAACCATATACGTATGCACGGGTCAAAATCTATACAAACTACGGCTTCCATATTGCAATGAGCAGTTTAGAAGTGGTCAATTGTGTTTCCTAAAAGTCCAATGTACGTCTTTATAGAGCCCAAATTGCGAATTTCTACCTCATCGTGGAGTAATTTACAATATTCGGCAGAAAATTCGAATTCTGAAGCAAGTATGACGTCACAAGATGGCCGCCGCTGAGAGTTTCTGTTAATTTCGAGAGATTCAGTGTTCCTATTGAAAAAAAGGCTCTGTATAGACGTAACAAAGACATGTACAAACACGGTGGTATGCATTTTTAATTGATTACTTGCTTATTTAAGACGTAAAATGTATAGAAAAAAAATCACAATTTTGCGGTTCCGCTTAGTAGCGCCACGGTCCCTCCGCGGCAGACACTGTACGTTGCGATAGAATACGGTCGATAATGCAGATCGATAGTACAGGTTTACGTATGTAAGATATGTATGCTGCCGAATATTGTAAATTACTCAACGACGAGGTATAAATTCGAAATTTGGGCTCTGTACAGACGTAGATTGAACCTTTGGGAAAGACAATTGACCATTTATAAACTGTTCATTGCAATATTGAAGCTGCAGTTTCTATAGATTTTGACCCGTGCACGTGTCGCTACGCGTCTCGTGACGTCAGGCTTGCCTCGAACGCTTCGCGGCATGCTGCCGAATATTGTAAATTACTCAACGACGAGGTATAAATTCGAAATTTGGGCTCTATACAGACGTAGATTGAGGATTTTCATTCTTTCCTATGTAATACCTTTTTTTCTGAGGTACAAGAAGATTCGGTGTGGCGCGACTGCAGCGTGCCAAGTTTTCAGCCGGACGACCAGTGTTCAAATCCTGTCGACCAACGCATTTTTCCTTTATTATGTTTTATCATTGTATATTTATAAGTACCGATTTCATTTTGATAAAATATAACAGGCCGCCGAAAATGATCGGAAAGTAGTAAAATATATCACCTTGCAAATCTAATTACGGATCAGACAGGATGTCAGTATCAATCAACGTTCGATTGGACAATATCATATAAGGGAGAAAAAACCTCACTTGTTCAAGAAAAGGTAGATGAACTTATATCACATCACAGAAATGTAATAGTAACTTGTTCGAAATCCGGAAAACACAGAAAATTTATAAAATTTAATATATATTTATTATAGAAATAATAATATATAATAATATTAAATAATCCCGTTGTTAGTAAATAAAGACATGTTATTTATAATTCAAAATGCAATTTTAAGCGTGAAATGAAAATATAAATACATAATCATAAAACATAATAAAATGTGTTAGCAGGTAGGACTTGAACCCTGGTCATTTAGGTGAAAACTTGGCACGCTACCGTCGTTCCACAACAATTCTTCTAGTTTAGAAAAAATACGGCATTAGATAGATGATATATATTATTACATTTATGCGCTTCGTGGCATAAAAAAAGATTTCATTTAAATGATATTTGAATATAATTTTCTTTCTGACAGGAAGTAAATTCCGGCTCATTTTCAAGAAGTCCTGGAAATATGTATAAAATTATTATAATGTTAAGAATAAACTGATTCAATTTAATATAAATCAAATGATTTCCTTAGCTTTTGCATACACGTGACCGCCATTCGAGTTTCAATTCAGAGATATTAGCGAAAAACTGCAGAGGTAATGTGACAACGAGTCCTGCGTATAGCTATGCGCCCGTGGCAATATATGTGTTAGCATGGCTGCATGTGTTGGTGGGCCGAATCGTGCTCACGAGGCAGAAATCAGTTTCTCGAAACGCTTGTACATTTATGGATTTGGTGACATGGCAACAGTGAGGCGAAGGATTATATGTGGCAACCATGTCTAGTCGCTAGCTTTCTCTCTCAATTTTCGTTTCTCTCTTCCGCTAGTACTCAAGTCGGCATTTCATATATTCTTCTTTACCGATATGTCGTAGACGCGACGTAGTTCCACAAAAAAAATTTTAACCATTCCACATTTAGTTTTCCCTACTGACCGTACGAGGACCGTTCGAGAATGGGCGTGACAGTCAAGGTCAAATGCCTGCCGGCCCCCGTAAGGAGACGACGATACGCGAAGCCCCCCCCCCCCTCCCGTCCACCACACCCATCCCGCTCGACGAATGCGGCAGTGTTCGTATGTGTTGTACTGTTGGGTTCGTCGTTTATTTTCTCATTACAAACGTGAAAGAAAATAATACAACTACGTTCTGAGTCAGTAATGAAATAAATTGACATCTCGCAAAAAACGATCAACTATATAATTAATGATTAATTAACTCTTAACTCTTTCGAATTTCACAATTAATATTAATTGATATTTTGCATGATTCTTTAAAGCTAAAATTGATGTTGTTTAAATGAAATATACATGAAAATATATAGTAAATTTCAATTTAATTTCTTTTTCAAACTCAGTTACAAAATATATTCAAAATGGATGCGTATTAATAGTGTTAAAAAATTGTAGAAATGCGAATAATAATTATAGGTATGGAGAAATGTTATTGACGTTCAAGATTTATGAAAATTGAATTTCTATAATTTGGAAACGCGGTGTCTATATTTATTAATATTATATTGATAAAGATAATTGTAAATACATAACATAATGATATCAAATAAAAAAATATAATTTGAACATATAGTCTTCACATCAGATATGTAGATAGCTCGTAAATTATTTGTATTTGGCCAGAGTTGATCATTCTTGTGGATCTAGTTCCAACATACATTGTTCGTCAGCGTAGAGAGCGTAAGAAAACCAGTTGTTTACACGAAACCCCATATGGTGATTGGTCTACTCCTATACCTCATCTATGGTTCTAGGAAAGACGACACGGTTTTGTGCCCACGATTTTGTGAAAGTGGGAACGCCGAAACCCCGGACGTGAGCACTCTCATTCCTCTCTGCCTATACCTCGTCTGTGCTGTAAATCAATATAATTCCTAAACTCACATTTGTAACATAACATTTGAATTTGACCAGATTTGATCATTTTTGTGGATCTAGTTCCAATATTTATCGTTCGTCAGCATAGAGGGCGTAAAAAACCAGTTGTTTACAAGTAAGATGAGTGGTCTACTCCTGTACCTCGTCTGCGCTGGTACGGTACTTTTCCCATGTAGGTACAACAACGATCGCACGTTGATAAGAGCCTACGTTCCTTTGATTAAACTTTCATGAATGCGATACGATACAAAAATTATCGTATCTATCGTTCGAAACACCGATACTATTAACAGATTATAAAGCAAAATTCGATTTGATAACGCATGGTGAATGGTAAATGGTAACACATTTGCAAAGATCCTTCTTTTACGCAACGAAAAATAGAAGTTTTCTCAAGGCACTTCAATACAGCATTGATCGAGCGCCGAGTTTAATGATAATGTCGAAAAGATATCTTCAGACTCCACCAGAGAAAAAATTGAAAACAATCAAGGCCTCTGTCGATTCGACCAAGACCGTGACCACCTCCGCCGAACATAACCTCAAGAACGCCAACACTGTTCTTGTTGACAGTATGAAAATTGAAAATAGCAACGAAAAGATCCCAAGCTATGCCACAGCGATACCACCAGTGAAAGTTACCTATTTAGACGTACCCGTTAAATCGGAAAACGATAAAAAGGATTACAGGTGATCGAAAGGCTATAACGTATATCTAACAGTTGTTTTTTTTTTCGCTTATACAATCATTTCTTTGTCATTCTTTCAGAGTAATTCAACTGGAAAATGGCTTGATAGCTTTGCTGATGTCTGATATGCATTTTCCATCTTCTCTAGATTGCAATAGTGAAGTAAAAGGTAACAGATGCTTTGGGTATCGAACCGATTAATAGATTTTATTAATTTTTTGCATTTGCAATGTCAATTTAACTCAACGTGATGGCCTTGCTAACGTATTAGCTGTAACCACCCGTTTTATTATCAGCAAATGCAATACCTAGCGACAACGAGAGCGAAGATGACGATGAGGACGAGGAATCCGAGTGTGAGATAGAAGATGAAGACGAAGATGATGATGAAGACGATGACGATGACGATGACGATGATGAAGACGATACAGAAGAGGATGATTTGGGGTTGAAAGATTCGCCATCTCATAAAAAACGGGTGAAGAGAGAAGAGAAACTGGTATTTTCAGTTGAAACATATAATTTCGTGTATATTTTATGTAAATGCGTGCGTTGTTAATATTCTCAGAGCGCAGCTAGGCATATTTCTTACGTAGGCAGCTTGTGGATTATCCGTGGGAGTAGGAAGTTTTAGCGATCCTCCAGAAATTCCTGGTCTAGCCCATTTTTTGGAGCACATGGTTTTTATGGGATCCGCAAAGTATCCACAGGTATTGATATTGAGTGTGATTTTTAAACAAGTTTATATACTTATACCTTTCTAGGAAAATGATTTTGATGCATTTATCAAAAAAAGGGGAGGTTCGGACAATGCTTCTACCGATTGCGAAATAACAACATTCTACTTTGAGATACAAGAGAAGCATCTTTTATCTGCTCTCGACCGATTTGCTCAATTTTTTATCGAACCTTTGATGAAAAAGGATGCTATAAACAGAGAACGAGAATCTGTAGACAGTGGTACGTGACAACCAGAACGCAAATGATCGTTCCGGTAATTATCTAGAAGAGGGGCTTCCTCACCGATTTCAATAATCTTGAAACATGTTGTCAAGCTCATCACCCTGAACAACTTTTTCTTATACATGTTACAGCCGCTCGGCTTTAGTTTTTTAGATATTCGCAAAAAAGGCGGGCCTCCTCTGCCCTAAAAGATAAATTTGGTCATTGGGGAAAAGGTGGAGTACGCTCTAGTAATACTAACAGTTTTTTGCGAATTTCTAAAAAGCTAAGGCAGAGCGGCTATAATATGTATAGGTAAAAGTTGTTCAGGATGATGACTATGACAACAGATTTCAAGATAATGGAAATCTGTGAAGAAGCTCTGTTCCTAGATAATTACCATCGTTTCGAAAGGATACGAAATAAAGCTAAACCTATTCTATAGAATTCCAAATGGCCTTGCCTTCCGACATGTATAGAAGGGAGCAAATGCTTTGTAGTTTCGCAAAACCGGGCCATCCGGCCTCAAAATTCATGTGGGGCAATATGGTAACGTTACGCGATAATATAGTCGACGAAAATTTGTACGAGGAACTGCACAAGTTCAGGGAACGTCATTACAGTGCTCACAGAATGAAGCTGGCCGTACAAGTGAATATACTTTCTACACTTTTCCTCGTATCTTAAACAGACGAAGAATCCTAGAAATTTCCACAGGCTAAACTTCCATTGGACGTGTTGGAAGACTATGTGAAACAATGTTTTTCGGAGATACCGAACAATGGATTAGCCCCAGACGACTTTACAGCTTTCAAAGGAGCAAAATCCTTTGATACACCGAGTTTTCGAAGAATCTATAAAGTTAAACCCATAAAAGATGTTTGCAAGGTACTGATTGTCGCGTCTTTGATTAGTGGTTCGCCGTAAACTCGACTACATCGACTTGGTCTCTGTTTCTGTTTGTACAGGTAGAATTAACGTGGGCGATGCCTTCTTTGCACGACTTGTACAAAAGTAAACCACATTGGTACGTGACGCAAATGGTCAGGAACAAAGGAAAAGGCTCTTTAATGAGCTACTTAAAGAAAAAAATGTGGTGTCTCAACATGTACAGCGCAGAAGACGAAAGCGGTTTACAGCACAACTCTATGTGCTTGTTGTTCAGCTTGTCGCTCAAGTTAACCGAGCAGGGACACAAGCATCTGCGAGAAGTATTGAACGCCGTGTTCTCCTATATTAATATGATACGTAGGGAAGGGCCTCGGAAACAAATATACGAGGAGATGCACAAAATAAGAGAAACGAACTTCAGGTGAATAGCTACGAAAAACAGATTGCACCTATTCAAAGTTACAAGTTACAAGTTCCGATACGTTATTATCGTTTTTAGATACGCGGATGAAGAAGCACCGGTCGAAAACGTGGAAGATTTATGCGAGAACATGCATTATTATCCGCCTCAAGATTATATAACTGGTAACGATTTGTTCTTCGAATACAATCCTGAAGCTATACAAGCGTGTATGGACTATCTGACTCCGGACAACGTGAACATTATCATTTCCGATAAGAAATTTAACGACAAGGAATTTGAGAAAATCGAGCCATGGTTCAAAACGAAATACACGGACACAGAGATACCAGAAGAATGGGTGGAATGCTGGCACACCATAGATCCATTCCCCGAGTTCCATTTACCACTGCCGAATGTGTTCCTTATCGACGACTTCAGCCTGATCCCTCTACCAGCAGAGGTTCCAAAATACCCTACGAAAATTTATTCGGATCGAGTGACCGAGATCTGGTATCGGCCCGACCCCACATTTCGTTTACCCGAATGCTACATGAGCTTTTATATTGTATCACCCGCGGCTATGTATTCGCCGAAGAGGTGAGCTTTTACGAACGTACGAGCAACGTTATTGAAACAACATCGTTAACTTGTTCACAGTCTCGGTGTTTGATTTACAGCGCTGCCATGACGGACTTGTATATATCGATATTGCATAATGTGCTGGCAGAAGAACTGTATCCTGCGTTGGAAGCAAACCTACATTACGAGATCTACACGAGCGACAAAGGTGTCGTTGTGGGTGTGAGCGGACTCGGCCAGAAAGTGCCGGTGAGTAGCAGCGAATCGTGAAATGTACTATTACGATTCAAAGGTTTGCGTATCTTCTGCTTCGTACTACTACCGTACCTCGTCCAACAAAACTGTCCGTTGCCTGTTTTCAGTTGCTGTTAATCACAATTGCCAGGTACATTGCCGAGTACGCGACACTGCTAACGGAGGAACTGTTCAACGTACTCAAGAAGGATTTGATCAAACTCTACTACAATAAATTCTTGCGGCCCAACAAGCTAGCCAAGTATGCGACAAATCATACCGTTTACAATACTTGAGCTTTAATTTCTCGAATTGTATTCTTGCATTTCAGCGACACGAAGCAGTCCATTTTGGTGCTGGAATATTGGTCACTGAATGCGAGACACATGGCCATCGGCGACGTCGAGTTCGACGAGTTCAAAAATTTTGCCAAGCACCTGACCGACCACGTTTACATTCGGAGCCTGGTGCAAGGAAATATGACCCAGCACGACGTTGTCAAGAACGTACAGAATTTCGTCAAGACATTGAAATGTGGACCGCTACTGCCCGATACTATGCCACAGAACAGGGTCACCCAAATACCCGTGGGTTCTCACGTCTGTAAAATAAGGAACTTTAATAAGACGGACGTGAATTCCGTCGTTACCAATTACTATCAATCCGGTGTGATGTCCATTGAATTGTCGGTTATAATCGAACTTCTAATTGTAAGTACAGTGAAGCCTACACGAATACGCAGATTCCGATGCCGCAAAGGTTATTGGGTCGCGAGAACTAATTTGCACGATGTCGTTGATCTTCCCGATCTCAGATGATTATGGAGGAGCCGTTGTTCCATCGACTGAGAACAGAAGAGCAACTAGGCTACGACGTGTACTGTCAAGGCAAGAATACTGACGGCATCCTCGGCTATTCCGTGACGGTCTGTGCGCAAGCGGACAAGTACGTTACGGAACACGTTGACGATAGGATCGAGAATTTCTTGAACGCGTTCAAGGAGATTCTGGAAGCGATGACCGAGACGGAATTCGAGAGCGTGAAGGAAGCGTTCATCAAGCAGAAGCAGTGCGCCGACGTCAACTTGGCAGAGGAAGTGAACAGAAACTGGACTGAGATTGCGTCGGCCGACTACATGTTCGACAGGATCGAAAGAATGATAGTTATGGCGGAGCAAATCAAGATCGAGCAACTTAGGGAATGGATCGACTCTCATACCATCAATGGTAGTAACTCGAGGAAGCTGAGTGTGCACGTGGTTGGAACTCGGAAACCAACCGATTCCGAGAAGAGCAACGAAATCGTCGACTCGTCCTATACAAAAGCAAAAGGTAAATATCAGTGAATAGTTTGCTAAACCGTATGTGCATCCAAAAACTTGAAAGCTATGATAAAGCCTGGCTATTCGCTTCTTTTTCATTTACAGACGGAGAGTCCGAAACGGATTCGGAGGAAACTGGGACCGCAAAGTACCCGCTCGATTACATTCTTAGCCCGGAGTGTGAAAAGGACACGTGTACAGTGAATTACGTCACCGACATACAACAGTACAAAAGTCGACTGTACACTTACCCTGTACAGCATATTGTCTTGTGATACGAACCTTTATTACATTGATATACGTATTGATGCGTACACTAGTACGAATAGTAACAGAATTGAATAGAAATGTAATCGATATCGCGGCCATTGCCAACTATTGCATGCGATTCAATATCTAGGAAAGAAGAAATCTTTCTTTGAAAGCAAGATCATGTTAAATTTTTTTATATATAGTTCTTTTAATCGTATTCAAGACATGACAACACGTTTCAATAAATCATTATTAACTTTCGAAAATGTCAGCCAACCATCTCCAAGAACCTCTCACACGAACAGCTTTCTTACAAAATTTCACTGAAAGTTTGTTTCCTTTACTTCGAACAGTGCAAAGCGTTTTTCTCATTAACAGACGATCAGTGGAACCTTAACTGGTCTACTTTGCAGATCTGTGTTGTGTAATCGCGTTTCTCTTTATCTCCCTTCTTTTGTTTTTTTTTCTTTATACGTGAAAGAACAAAGGAGATATATATTTTTTGTTTTTTGAAAGAAACAAACTTAAACCATCTGCCATTGGAGAAGCTTCTCTGCTCGTTCGAGATAAAGAAAAAGGATTCCTCTTTCGTTTCCCGGTGTACGGTTTCGCTTAGCGTTTTATTTTTCCTCTGATCGAAAAGAAATATGCTATTTAACCAGCAGAGTAACAGCGTTCCAAACAACAGATTCACATAAAAATATGTCAATGCAATTTGAATACTCTAAATTGTTTACAACATCCATTAGAAGTGCATTTTGCATTTAATATTTCGAATAATTATTGAATATATTGGTTTCTTTTCGTTTGTAGTATTATAGAATTGCCACTACATTTATATAATGATTACCTCCTACGTTCCAAATATGTATCTGCTTTAAGAGTACCTTTAAATGTGATGGTTTTTTTTTGTTAGCTTTCTAATAAATTCTCGATTGCCTCGTGTTCTCGCCAGCACTGATTCTTCTTCCATTTTCATTTGTTGTGTACAATAATTAGTGTGTTATTTCCGATCTATACATATGGGTTCCCTCTAAAGTGTTCGACGACTCTGTTTCTCTTTTGTTTCTATTAATCCACAAATAATTTTATACGGATTTCGCGTACGCCGCCTTTTCTCTTTATATCTTTTCTTCCAACTTTCACATCGGTCTTGACACGTTCGTTCAAGTAGCTCTTTTGTTCCAGTTTATCAAAACTAGCAAAAAGCATAGAATCAGCTCTGCTCGACACTAGACACGAATGGGGTATATGTTACAACAGCAAGTTACAAGGTAGAATAATCCAACAGGAATACATCGATGTGACTTTATGTGTGCGTGTACTTGCATGTGTGTGTGGGGAGGGGGGTGTGTCGGAGAAAAATGCGGGGACCAAAATGAGTCGGTTGTCTGCACCTCTACAGAAGTTTTTTTGGACGCAACACGGTAAACGAATCAATTGACAGGGCTGTTTGCCGGTTTGCTTTTTTCTGCTCTTTCTGCTGATTTTGCTTGTTTTAATTGCGGTAGATGTATATCGGATAGGCGATGTTGGCCGAGGTGTCTACAGCTTCGTCTAGTAGTTGGCGCGGTATTGTAACGGCGTTTTCGCAGGTGTGTTTTCGAAGTCCGTTTCGTTTCAGGCAACAACGTGACAACTTACCGACCCATGTGGTTCAAACTTTAAACAAATTGCATGACCGCTGACAACGCGCGTACAGTAATTCTTTCGCTTCGAACGAGCACGATTATCGTCCGGCGCTAAGCGTCTCGATGCTGGACACCACAATTCATTAACATTTTATTTTCTTCGGAGAACGACGTTCGTTCTTTTTTCTTTACACGCACGGATCAATCGATCGCTTTGTCCCGGCTGTTTTGTTCTTTCTTTTTTCCTTTTGTTTTGTTTTGTTCTGTTTAGGTAATTGCGGAAAACAAAGAAAAGAAGAGAGAGAGACACTGAAAACGAAAACGAATAAAACGTACCACGATTCTAAATTCTAACAATACATATTACAATGGTCAACATCCTCTGTACGGACTTTGTATCGTTTAATAATCGAGTCGCCATTCCCTTTCTCGTTTAGCCGTAAAAAATAATAGCAGAATATGCACGTGTGTATAGTAATATTTAATAAGAATATATAAGAACGGGGCCCACATACGTTTGCAACTACGTCGATAAGTGTTATGTTTTCTTGTTATTTCCCTTTAAATTCGTTACGTTGTCTTTTTTTGTGTTTTTTTTTTCACTTTTTTGGATAGTTTTTTTTTTTTTTTTAATATTTAGTTATTTATTTTTCTTATTTATTTTACTGTCTTTGCTACCGTACTTTGAATATATCTCGTTAATAGGTAGGTATGCAAGCGAAGAAACTATGGTAAATGAGAAACTTAAAATGTAGCGCGTTCCAAGCATTACGTAACGACTCATCCGTCCCTTTTATCGTCCTCGTTCGCTGTCGCGAAACTACGCGCATCCCGTCGTTTTTTCAGAAGAGAAGTCAGAAGAAACATCGAATGTTTTCTTTAATGCCCATTAGTTGCTTGCTTCTACAGAGGTTTACGGGCGAAACAATAATCGTGAACGCGTTTACGCGCCGTCTCATCAGAGTCGTCATATTTTGTTCCTATATCCTTCTCATCTTCTTTATTATTTCTTTCGATCTTATATTTTTCTGTTTCATTTTTTTTTTGTGGTTTTTGTCTTTTTCTCGCAGCAGTGCAGTAGTGCGACAGTGCAGCAGTGCAGCAGTGCAGCAGTGCAGCAGTGCAGCAGCAATACCATTCGAAAAGAAATCATTGAAATTAAATGATCCGCTCGATTTTCTCTTTTTATAGATATATTCCTTCTATGTATGTGTATATGTACATATTATAGTTGTGTGATTCGTCGCGAAAATACCGAAGAACTTGTAGCACAAATGCGATTTCAAAATCAAACGGTGAACAAAAAGTCGACTAACTATAATAGTAGAGAATGAAAGTAAACGAATAGATAAATAATAACAAAAGGACGGAACCGAACGGCGAAGCAGCAATGCGGTTTTACATATGTTGATTGCCGAATCAATTGTTCGTCCGGTGAGAAACGATTTGCGTTTCCGTTATAGAATTTGCCCGGAACGAAAGGATAACAGCGACGAAACAGCGTCGGAAAAAAATAATACAAACTGAATGTGCGAAGAGTAACGAGAGAGTATGGTCGTTTGGAAAATATAATCGCAAAATTAAAGGAAACAAAAAGAAAATTACCACTTCGATTGACACACTGTGTGTCTCTTTCGTTTCTCACCTGTACAACAAGCGTTTCTCTATCTATCGCGTTCGATTCCGGTTCCCGGATCCCGGGTACCGGGTTACCGGTTTTTAGCATCGTTACACAGCGCGCGTGTTTAGCGGCACATTAAAACTTCCAAGTACAATAATTCACGTTTTTCTCTGTTCGTTCGTTATCACAACAGCAACTATACGCAATCGGATCGTTTGCAAAATGGCTTTACCTTCTAAAAGTACACAAGAGAGTTTTTCCTCGGATTAGGTGTTTTCGTGGGCCCCTATTTTTCGATTATTCATTTACTTTTACCCATTACGCTTCATTTGCTTCATTTATTTCACGTTTTTTCTCGCACGTTTTGATCGTACCCCAACTTATTACAACGAAAGGCAGGCAGGTAGGCAGGCAGACAGGCAGACAGGCAGGCAAGCAGGCAAGCAAGCAGACAGGGACAAGGCAAGCTGTTTGCCTTTTCGTCCTTTTCTTGATCGTCGATAGTATTACCACGCAACTTTTTCATATACTGTTAATTCATACTTTCGTTCGCCATACGCTACCGTTTGCCTTGGTTTTCTTTTTTTACGATACTTTTCTGTTGTTCAATGCGGACTTCGTGATCTGAGACACAGCTTTTCTTCTCTTGTTTTCATACGTTTACATTTCCTCAGTTTTCCTTTATATTATGTATGCCATCTATTGCTTGTTTGCTTTATTTACTTATTATCAATATTATTTATCATTATTTTTATCTATTATTATTATTATCATTATTAAATTATTCCTTGTCTGCGCACACGTTGATCGCGTTGATTGCGTTCCTCGTGCTCTCATCACGTGTGTTTGTGTCATACTTTATTTTTCTTTTCTTCTTCATATCTTTCGTCTTCGCCGTTTTGACTTTTATATATACATATATTTTGTTTTGTCGGTTTCGTTTTGTTCCTCGGAAAGAAAATCTTCTAGCTTTACTCGAAAGCGTACAGTGGGCGTTTTTACATTCTACCTTTAATCTCGAATATGTTTTACGTTCGTTCGTTCTGTTCGATCTGAAAACGGTGTCTCTAAGACTTCTAGATGTACGATTTATGCCGTCGTTAATTCTATTTTCATATTTCTTGGTTAAACATTCGGTCAAGATCCACACGATGACCTCTGTTTCTCGAATCTTTGTATTTGATTTATTATTCTATTTCCTCACGCATACGCAGAGGCACGTAAGAAAACAACGTGTGTATGTGTGTGTGTGTGTTTGCGTGTATCGTTTTTGTTAAATTGAAAATCGTGGAACAGTAGCGAATGATTTATCTGTGAACACACACAGCTGTTCGTTCGCGGAACCTTGTTTTCTTACATTCTGTGTAGTATTCGAAAATCGTCTTCGAAGCAATCTTCCATGTTTTGTAGAATTTCATTTGGAAATTGTTTACTATATGCATATACTCTCGTATCGAAGCTGACACGATGTTCGCGTGTCCTTTTTCTTTTTCTTGATTTTTTCTTTCTTTTTTTGCAGGTTTCAATTTCGCAATCGTTAACTGTTTCTTGTTTCGATTAAATGTTTTAATGTGCCAAACAACTCGGAGCCTCCGAGAGTTTTGGAGACACAGAAGAATTAATCAGATTTTTCATTTGTTTCTTGCTTCTCTTTTATCAATCACGGATGTCAAACATGTTCAACATACCACCATCGTCTAAAGCACTTTCATTCTTCTACCACCTCTCTCTTTCTCTCTTACACTCTCTTTTTCTCTGCGATCTTACTTGTTTAACGTTCTCTCTCTCTCTCTCTCTCTCTCTTTCTCAGACTCGTTTAACCACCACTCAAATTATATAAAGTTTCTCATTGTCTTAATGCATTTTACGCAATAACAAATCTACAAAAATATAACATTTTTTATTCTTATCTCTCGTTATATTATCTCAATAAATGGTTTTCTCTCTCTTTCTCTCGTTCGCTCGTTCTCTCTTGCTCGCCTTTCAATTAGTACTGCGCGCTCAAGACACATTCTATTTGCCTCGAAACCTCTGCTTTCTCTCTCCCTCCCTTCCTCTTTAATAATCGTGTTCTGTCGTGCTGTCTTGTTTTTTTTTTTTTCGTTTTTACACGTTTTCCGCATATCATACTTAACGGATAAAATCCATTCACCAATGATCTTTGGTAGAAAGTCTCTCTGACTATTCTACGCTATAAATAGTATTTCTTGTTTTGTTTATGTTTCAACATAATCATTCCCTATCCCCGTTCTCGCGGCAAACGCGCAACGCAGGTGCGCTTTTATGTACACCAATCACACTGTGTGTGTGTCACTTCTAAAGTAACCCTATTCGTATGTACAATTAAACGAAGGATATACATTTCTTAAAATATGCTACACGAGGGCGCAAACAACTTTTAAAAGTTTCACTTTTTTTTGTCGAACATCGACGCGCAAAAAGCAAAGAAGAAAATGAAACGACGATCTCGTTCTAAAAATATTTTTACAAAAAAAGCTCAACTTTTCACACTTCCCCCACTATCCCACTTTCCTCGGGTTAACAAAATTTAGAATTTTGAAAACGGCCCAGATAATAGAATTTCGAATTTGCGACGGCACTGTAGCATATTTTCGAAGCAGAACCAGAGCGTACCGTGAGAGCAAACTCTTTCAGAGAACTTCACGCCCCTTCTTTTTCTTCTACTACTTAGATTCTAATGTTCTCACGGTAAGCCCCGAAAAACCACGATTACAATTATCGTGCACAAATTGGTAATTCGTTCCGAAGTCGAACAAACGCAACGCATTCCTCTCGCCTCCTCGACGCAACAGCAAATAAATATATTTCGTAGGGACTGCATGTACGCGCGCGCACAAAATCACCTACCTCTTCCTCTTCTCATTTGTATTTTCGCGGATGCGCGCGTTCACACAGTACCAACATTCTTCAACATCCCCACGCTTCTATATACATTTTTGTGGTTATTTTTTCCCTAAATAATTTCACTCGTGGTCCTTTCGCACGCACGCACGCACGCACACATTCGCGCGCTCTCTCTCCCTCTCTCTCTCTTTCATATATCATTCTCTCTAACCGCACAGCGATTCGCAAGTAAACAATCAGTCAAAATCCAATACGCACGTTCTCTCTCTCTCTCTCTCTCTCTCTCTCTCTCTCTCTCTCTCTCTCTCAGAATATTTGTCACACGCGCACTCGCTCGCCGAGCATTCACAACTTACACAGATATATTATGCTATATATCGGAAACCTCTAATCTAAATCATATATAAATATATATTTTACCTATATGAAAAGCATCAGTCTCCATTTGCTAATGAACGTCTCAGTATTCTATCACGTGTGTTCTCGTTGTCCGCGAGGAGAACGAGAAAACCACCCATCGATGCTGTCCTCCATTGTAAAACAACAATGTTCGTGAAACTTGTCGTTTGCATGTCTTCAATCCAACTCACGGCTGATCAGAATACTGAGACCGTCAATGCGAGCATTTCATATAATACCGGAAAATATATATTTTCATTGTAAAAAAAATAATCACACTTCTTAAGAATTAAATACTTATTAGCAGCTGACGACGACTTGTTCTCGTTTAGTAAAATTAGCGCACGCATACACTAATCAGTCGAGTTCTCAATCCATTGGTGATTTTCGAGCGCGGTGTAGGTTGAAACGATGCTCGTCTAGCACAAGCACGATTTTATCTTGCATCGTTTCGTTTTTTTCTTTCGTTATTTCTAACCGTTTTCCCCTGATTCTTTTTACTGTTTTTTTCTTTCTTTCGCGTTTTCTTTTATCTTGTTGTTGTTGTAGTGGTTGTTGTTTCTTTGTTTCGCTTGTTTGTATCTTACGCATTGAATGGTACGTTTTGGCAGTGAGGACATCGTATTGTGTACGTCGGAAACGGGTCACTATCCTGTGTACGTGTGTATTACATAGTCTCTTGACATCGTTAACCGATGCATTGTCTCTTATATTAGTTTAATTAGTTTTGGCCCCATCAGAGCTTTAGACATTATCGAGTGATTCTGCGCGCGGACATTTGAGGAGTCTCTCCGGCACTGTGTTGTGCATTATAGCGACTTACGTTAAGGCGATTCGAAGAAAACGTATGGTCTCTGCGTCTCGAACACACTCGCGAGAAACAACGATCTCTTTCCCCTCTCCCCATTACTCGGTAGCGTTTACTCGGTAAAAGGGAGAACGAACAATGTACATGAATCGAGCTTGTAAACATTGCGTTCAAATGTCGTGTGCCGCACAATCACCTCGTTACACGTATAATAAGATTTTTGATTGCAGTCTTAAGTCGTATCCGGGAGTGTCTAAAAGTCGTTAAAAAGTCATGTATATATATGTTTATATATATATATGTAAATACCTAATTCTTGGCGGCGACCGGAGCGATCGGAGCAACTGGTGCAACCGGAGCAACCGGAGCCACCGGAGCCACCGGAGCAATCGAACCGACCGGAGCGACGAGAGACGCATCTCCCTGGCCTTTCTCTATTCCTTTGCAATTCTCGACAGCATCTTCGAATTGGCCTGGCACCGGCACCGGCACGGACAGCGGCAGCGGCAGCTGCACCACGTCCTTTGTCGCGTTCGTGTTCGGAATCGTGTCGCTGTTCGTAACAACAACGACAATGCTCGTGAAAATAATTGGTCCGTCATGATTGACACAGATCGGAGCAATTACAATTACAATTTTACTTACTTGTAATCGGTTATCCCATCGACACCGATACCTCGTCCCCTGCTGTCCTTCTTCTCGCACTCTTTGCTCTTCTTCATGGTGGTCTTCTTCTTCCCTGTGGCCTGAAAATTGAGTTCGGTAAAACTAATAGCGTTTTGCCATTGCTAATTTTGATAGAAAACAGAAAAACCAAGATAGAAAAGTGCCTCCGATGTTTTCCATATACATGCATAGGTACATATACATATAGTAATAGCCCAGCTATCGTTTACCTTCATTTGAGTCTTTTTCCCGCGTCCCGCTATTTGCCCGCGATTGCTTCCACGTGTCGGAAACGTTGATCGTCCCATGGGAGCGAATCCACGTGGAAGACCGTATTTCAGACCGCCGATCGACGTTACCTAAAACGAGAACGTATGTCGTAACTCAACACGTTCACTGCCGAACAATCATCCTCTAAAAATCCCCCACAAAATCAAAGCAATGTAATCAAGTAATCATTTTAATAAAAATTATAGAGTTAAAGCTTATTATAGGGATTACTTCTGAAATTCTTTTAGATCGTACAAAACCCAATGTCGGTCGGTTCAAGTAACTATGTTATGAACATGATAAATTGTTAACTGTTGAAGAAAGCGAAAAAGTTTCGGAATTTTTAGATCTACATATGTACCTGCGGTGGAAGTCGTCCACGTGGATGACCCTGTAGTGGTTGAGGCAAACGACCGGGTTGTCCATAGTTGGCACCCCATTGACCAACCACAACTCCAGCAATCTCCAATTGGCCACCGCGCGACGGTATAGGTCGACGCATTAATCCGCGTTGAGGCATCGTTGCGTTTCCACGGCCGCGCATCAAACTGTCGTTGATCGTACAACTGGCAGCTAAAATATTTTGGGGCACCGACACACGAATACCTGGGGAAACAAATCTATGGTTACGTAAAAATACCGCAAACTGAATGTATTAGGTTTGAGATTCGATGGCTAAGCAAGGTGTGACGACCAGGAAGCAACAGAACTGAATTTACTCTCCTTCCAATCCGAAAACATACCGCTAGAAGCATGCATGGCATGTCAAGGTGTTTGGAAGAAAAAATCGAGCTCTTTCACGAACGTTTACGAAAATGGAAAATGCTAAAGGAAAGATGGAAAAGGCTGTAACAAAAAAAAATAGATAGAATAATTGATCGATAATTACCTGGGGCAACAGGCATCGGGGGCCGTGCAAAAACAACATTGATACCCTCCAGTACGGCTTTCCTCATCCGTTCTACCTTCACAACACGTTCTATATGGCCACTGCAGAGTTCCAACAGATTTTTCGCTATCGTAGCACGGGCTAACGTATGGTGAAATAATTTACCGTCGAAATATAACCACGGGCAACACATTAACCACGGAATTGGTGCGCCACAAGCATCGTTAGCCAAAAGAGCAGTTTCGACGCCAGCCATAAACAATGTAGCTAGCTGTACTCCGCGGGATGTCACTAAAGGAAGCTGCGGAAATAAGGTTAATTAGCAATTTGTCGGATGGAACTGACGGTGCATGCGAGGTGTGGTGTAGCTTCGGTACCTGAAGATCTTGTAAATACTGAGCGTTCATGAGTTCAGGTGAAAATGCTTGCGCGATGAAAGCGTCTAGCTCCTGGCGACGCAGTATCTTGATTATATCTGAGAATGACATGATATATCTGGAAGAGAAATAGGCCGCGTTAAAGCAACACGAATCTTCGCAAGCGAAACATTCGATTGTGTTGAATTACCTTAAGACACAAGCCATGACCAGCAAGTGTTGGGGTACGTAGGTCGTATTTAACATGAGAGGAGTGTCGGACCTCATGCAGGTCAAGAATCCTCTTAAACGGCGGCGTTTGTCATCTATACCTGTGCTGAAGGATGTAACGCATCATTTTTCTACGTGTTCGCTTGATTTAATGTCGTACGACGCACGGTAAGCATCAACATGTAATTGTAAGAATAAGATCGAGATGCGACCAAGAGAAAAGTTTCTCACCCAAACCACAAACGTTGAATCGTGGGAACGCCCCAACCGATTTGTTCCGCCTTGACCAATTCTGGGACCTGATACGGATTCGATTTGGACCATACCCACTCTTTTATCACAACGTCCGGGACTTCGATCTTTTCGCTGTCTGCGGGAGACACACCAAAAGAGCGTAGCAACGACTTCAACGAGATCGAGAACAATCGTTCTACAATACTTACCACCTTTCTCTTTACTTTTAGCTGCTAAATACATTCGATGATGCAGATTGAACAATATCGCGTACACCATCTGCCTAACGGGTCTGTAAATCAGATGAATAGATGGGAATTCACGATGATTCTCGTCCTCCAAGAGGACGGGTAGTTTAATCTCGCCGGCGATAAGAATCTGGTAGATATGGGGAGACATTAATCCTTTCTGGTGTCTCTCGGATGCGGTGCGCATCACTTCTGGCACAGTGGTAGGAATACTAGTCGTCTTCTCAGCTTGTCTAGCAGAATCGGCCGTTGCGTGGGATGGCGAAGTGGCGGAAGAACTGCTACTCGAACTCGACGAACTAATTAAAAGGTTGTGGGTACCGTTTATAGCGTGTCCATTACCTAAACAACGTTTCACCGGATTAGAAAAACAAAAAAAAAACACGGAAAACGCTAACCACGGTTGTTCGATCGTTCAACCGCGTTCGCTTTCTCTCTTACTTTGTTCCGTTTCTTCCGCTCTAATATTATCGGCATCCCCATGACCCTGAATACCGGGCGGGTCTATCACAATTTGCGGGGCAGACTTTGCGTTCACTGTCGCTTGCTTGTACGCGTTTAAACTCTCGCGTTCGCTCTCCAGAGTTTCAGACGCGAACCTTGACGTCTCTACATTCGAATCGGCGTCCGAAGTTGCCGGCGTTTCAGTTGAATTCGACGTTGGGGTTTGTACCGCGTTTTGCTTCGAGTCCAATTTATGCACTAGAACACACGTTTGTTTGCTTCGCGTTACTCGACCTTAAGGAATTTAACTGGAGATAAAGACTGACTGATTGACTGAATGACTGACTGACTGACCGATTGACTGACTAACTAACTGGCTGACTGACTGACGATAGGAGCAACCACGAGGAATCGGAGCGAAAATTCTTACCTCTGTTCTGTTTCACCGGTTTGTAATGTAAGAACCCTTCTTTGGTTCCATTGATGTAGTACTGAACGGATTGTCGCAGTTTCGAACACCTTGGATCAGCCAAAGTGCCAAACACTTTTTGCGCCACCACATCCAGTTCAACGGATGGAAGGTCTTTGACGAAATTGGCTATCGCTTTTATTGTAAGTTCATTTTTATCTGTATTCGCTTTGTTTAAGTTGGCGTTGACGTTCAGTTTCTTATAAAAATCAGTCAAATCCTGTTCGGTCAAGATATAATTTCCAAGTAGTGCAGCCACCAAGCATAATCTATCGGATGGTATGTTCAATGCTTTTAAGAGTTCGGAGAGTATGTATTCTTTTGTGTCGAGAGAGTCCTTGAAGAAAAATATAATCTCGCTTAATCGTTCCGCTAATTACGCAAATAATAATTATAGAAGACCCATGCCTATACCTTGTACGTCAGCTTCAGCTGTTCCGACGAAAAATATCGTGGAGGATCGAATGCCGCGTATTCCGCGTCATCGGCAATCAAGCCGTTGAAGTTATTTTCTCGACAATAAGCAATTACTTCTTGATGATGGTCGTCCATACTGCATAACTGTATCAACAACATGGTAAACAATACAATGCCAAGACACATAACGTTACGAGATATTTTAAACAGTTTTACTTACAACTGTAACGTTTAAATGTCTCAGAGCCATTCGCAGACTGGTTCTTAAACAAACAGGCGGAGTCCACCAAATTTTTGGTGGTGGAGTACCTTTTATCGAAATGTGTTTCAATACCTGTACAGATGATCTCGGATTGAGTAAATATCCTAAGAGTTGTATAGTGCACAAATTAAAAAAGCTTACATTGTTCACTTTAATCCTGACTTGTAGTTGATTCTGTATCCAATCAGCGCGTCGGGGAGATTCAAAACATCCATTGAAGAATACAGCCAATTCCAAGCCTGACATTTCTGTTTTCTGTATGAGGACCGCCAGAAACTGAAGCATTCGGTTCCATTGTCCTCCGCAAGTCCAATCTGAAGGGAAAAAGATCACTGGTTAATACTAGTTTAGATGCAAAATAATATTGCGAACAGAAAGAAACGTGTACCTGAGAAATAGCCGCCATATAATCTATCTAAACAGCATTCTCCGTCGAGAACTAACTTTAATTTTCCAGAATGCAACTGCTGCGCTTTACCGATACGATTATGCTGCCTTTGCGTACTGGTACGTGCGATTTTCAACAGATCAACTGGTACTGATCCTCCTTGTACGTAGTTGCTATCCAGAAAGACTTGCAAATCTTGGATGCCCATTTTGATCACGATTTGGTTTACGACGTAAAGTTACTACTTAAATGCTTAAGTCTTTCGTACGGTGTTATAACTTTTTTCTGCTTATTTATTAACTACAGGTGAGAGTATTTGTTTAATGTTTTGCTTTAAATACTTTTACAACTTGAAGAAATCTGATTTCAATTTCAATAATTTCAACCTGAAATAAATACCATTTGTCAATGACAAAAAAATATATGCACATACACATACATTTCTTACATTTTAGAGGAATCGTTATCATAATTTAATTGTAAACTTAATTTTAGGGAAACTTTCAAGTTTAGTTCAATTTAAAAGGAATTCTAATAATAAGTTGATTTTAGAGAAAATTTAATAATAATTTTTGTATATATACATCCTACATTTTGTTCGTTAACAGGTGCATTTGAAATACAGCCGATACAAAGTACAACGTTCAAAATATACTAAACCATTTAGTATAGTTATGTCGCGTGCTCCGAGCATTAGAACATGATATAAGAGAACCACTCGTTAACAAATACGTGAGAAAAAGAAAAAACGAAAAAATATACACGACATGTATATAATATAAATTCCGGCGACGGTATAAATGATTTCTATCGCGTGTAAGCGACTACACTTCTGTCAACGTAGAGCATCGCGTAGACGAGTCGAAAAAGGTTGAAAAAAATACTGAATGATCGAAAATTTGTCATATTCGGAGTCGAAGTATGCCGACGCCATTTATTTTGTTTATATGTGATCATTTGTATATCGTCGGTGAGTTCTTTATCTCTCGACGGAAGATTCAATCTTGTCAAGGCTATCTGTGACACGCGAATGGATCAAAGACAGTCGGTTTCGATTAATCCTGATGTTTCTAGACGAATTGAAAGTGACCGAAAAAGAAGGACTGCTTTATAGACCGGCATGGCGAGTAAGCTGTTCGCTGTTCAGTGGGAAACTTACACAAAGGAATTCGCACGGTTTCGTGACCAGTCTTCCTTTACAAACGACACCGCGCGAAATCCACTGAATCCAATCTACGCGATTTCATCCGGAAAACGTAATGATACTTACGTTAAATTAGCGATAATCATCGTGGCCCCAAAGAAACACAAAACACACGGGTTTTCAGAGTAGGTGACGTCGGATTCGAAAACGGAAATGAGCGCTCGGCCGCGCTCGGATATCTACGCCATTTGTCCCGGTTCCAACAGAATCGAGCGTTCCCATTGGTTCGTCCCCGAAAGCGACAGCCATGCCGGAAACGAATAATTTTACATTGTTTTGAAATTACCGATTACAAAAATGCAAAATATAACAGAATTATTATAAGATTACCCTGAGATCACGTATAAAATGTACTTTCGAATGCGGGGCACCGACTCTTAAGAAATGTTCTATACAAAGAATGGACCGTGCAAGCAGAACATTTTCTGCATCTTTTGTACAATCGTTATTGTCGATACGCGTGACACGCGCGTTTCATTTAAACTTCAACAACGCGCGTACGTCCGCTAAACTTTGAAACGGAAAGATCTCTATAAGAACAAATACAAAGAATAAATCGTCATTTGTTATGCAAAATAATCGGCAATGGTAAAGTATAAAATCATAACAATAGTGTGACATTTCGGTAATCTTTTAATGTATCCTTTTATACAATCACATTCATTCGCATCACAAACATGCTATGTTTTATTATATTCGATGAATGAACCTTCTTTTAAGTCACTATAAAAAAAAAATGAGAAAGTTGAATGAAATAAATTACAATAATAATAGTAATAATAGTAGTAGTAGTAGTAACAACAATAATTCGTTTTCAAAGGTGTAGCCTACGATGTGTCTGCAATATTGTAGACGTATTACGATGGATGAACTTAAAACGCGGAATATTATACCCTTCGAATTTGTGTCTTTGTAATAATGCCATTATCATTACAAAACACTTTAAATGCTGCAAAAGAAGCATCAAAGAACACTTCTTTCCCTTTCTGTACAATTACAAGAGTTTGCGTTTTCGATTGCAATGTCACGACAATAATCAAGATTTAGCACGACGCAATCGAACACTGTATAACCATACATTGTACAGTTACCTATACAGTGACAAAATTAGACTTATGCGATATATTTTTCATAGGTTACAGTTCTTCGTGCTTTTTCTCGTCTCTCTCTTCCTCACTCGCGTCCATGTCTATAATTTTCTCCGACTCGGAGTCTACCTCCTCGTTATCCATCGAGGCAGATTCCTCGTCTTGCATTTCGTCTTCTTCTTCTACTTCTTCCTCCGGTAATTCGTCCAGAGGAATGTTCAAAGTTTTCCTCATGAGTTCTTCGACACTCTGAGCAAAGGTAGCAGTTTCCCTGAGCATATATCCAGACCGAAGAGTAGCCGTTCTGAACATCATCAGAGCAATTTCTTTTGCTGTCTCATCGGCGGTATCTGCGTTCACGCGTCGCAGCAGTTCCCTGATCAATGGATGCCTCGGATTGATCTCCAACGTCTTCTTTTGATTCAAGTAATAATTTTTCTGTGGGTCATCGCTTTTCTGATGAGCGTTCGAAATCGCAAGTCTTTCCATGTTTCCGGTCCAGCCAAACATACTGGCGATCAACGCGCAAGGAGAATCCGTTAATCGCTCGGAGACTTGAACTTTGCCGACATGATCTTTCAGAATGTCATTCAACCATTTGATCAACGGCTCGAACGTTGTCTTCAGATATTCCATTCTCTCCTTGGCTTTGTCACTCTCATCAAGAGAGAAACCTTCTTTCGCCACGTTTTGGAACTTCTTGCCGTCGAATTCGGGAAGAGCAGAAATCGCGTATTCGTCGACGGCTTCGGTCAAATATAGGACCTCGTATCCCTTCTTATCCAGTCTTTCGACAAATGGAGACTTTCTCACCTCTTCTTCGGAAGAGCCTGCAATATAATAGACGTATTGCTGACTGGGTTTCATGCGGGAAACGTAATCTGCCAGAGACGTTGTGCCTTTCTGAGTAGATGAGTGGAAGAGCAACAGTTTCGACAGTCTAGCCCTGTTCTGGGCGTCTTCGATTACGCCCAGTTTAATGTTTGTGCTGTATTCTTTCCAGAACTTCTCGTAATCTTCTTTGGGAATCTTCTTGACCATGTCTAGCACTTTCCTAATCAGTTTCTTTTTGATTACCTTGATCAGCTTGTGTTGTTGCAAGTTTTCACGAGATACGTTCAGCGGCAGGTCATCGCTATCGACGATACCGCGAATGAAGGACAAATAGTTGGGCATCATATCGGTGAATTTATCGGTGATAAACACTCTCCTAACGTATAATTTAATGTTATCGGACTTGGTGCCGTAGCGATTGAAGCTATCCCCCGGTTGAACTTTCGGAATAAAAAGAAGCGATTTGAAGGTGACTTCGCCTTCTGCTACAAAGTGAATCTTTCCCAAAGGTTCTTGAGTGTCTTTCGTCAACGCTTTGTAAAAGTCATTATAATCTTTCTCCTCGACTTCCGATGGTTTCATAGTCCATATAGGTTTCGAATCGTTCAGCAGTTCCCAATCCCAGACGGTTTTGTCGACTTTCTTTGTCTTCTTTTCTTCTTCGGCATCCTCCACCTTCGCGTCGTCTTCTTCGTCTGATACTTTATCTTCTTCTTCTTCTTCTTTCTTGTTTTCGTCTTCCTTTATGGGTTTCTCATTGTCGTCTTCTTCTTCGTCGACTTGAATAACTTTGCTGCTCCACAGATATATGGGGAAGTTGATGAATTGCGAGTACTTCTTCACCAAGTTTCTGATAGTATCTTCTTCCAGGAAATCCAATGCTTCGTCTTTCAGATGAAGGCTGCAACCACAAATCAATTAGGTTCATTGAAAAACTTTACTAAATCGGTATATAGCGTATGCGTGTTAACTTGGCTAGAAAATATTTGTAAAAAAATGTTGTTTTCTGTACCTGACTGTTGTTCCTCTTTTCAAAGTATCCCCTCTTGGATCTTCAACGATACTGTAGCTGGAGCTATCCGACTGCCAAATGTATTGTTTGTCGTCGTTGTGTTTGGATGTGACAACCACGGTGTTAGATACTAGGAAAGCAGAGTAGAAACCTACTCCAAACTGACCAATCATATCGTTCAGATCCTGAGTGTTCGAAGTCTCTTGCATTTTGCCCAAGAATTCGGCTGTACCAGACTTTGCGATCGTTCCCAGATTATTAATTAGTTCCTTCCTTGTCATACCGATACCAGAGTCGGTTAGACTCAATATCTTGTTTTCTTTGTCAGATTTTATCCTGATCACCAACTCGGGATTACTGTCGAGGACATTCTTCTCTGTTAGGGATAATAATCTGATCTTATCCAAAGCATCGGAAGCATTGGATATCAGCTCTCTAAGGAATATATCTTTGTTGCGGTACAGTGAATTAATAATTAGTTTCATTATACGATTGACTTCGGTCTGGAACACAAATTTTTCAGCCTTGTCTCTCAGTTCCTTCATTTGTGCTACATTTAATCCATCCAACTTTATCGCTTCCTCTTCTCTCTGGACTGCTTGATCATCTAAAAAAAAAACACATGAGCAATTATTATCGATGCAAAAAGTTAGTTTCAAATTAGCTACAAACGGCAATTTAATTGTTCATGAACCATGTAAACATGATTGAATAAAATGATGTAAACATGGTCCATTTAAATTTGTCTAGGATAATTGAGGGAAAGGGGCATTTCTCGCAACTGTTGTTACCAGATAAAGATCCCATTCCTACACCTGCTTCGAGTAACTGCATATCAATCAAAAGTTGGCAAATAAAACAAGATTGAAAAGTAAAAAAGAAAACATAAACTCTGTATAACCTGTTCGAGATCCTTCCCGACTGACACCCAAATCGTTCTCGACGGTTCCAACATTTTCTTCGACTTGATCTTCTGCTCTAGCGAATCCTAAACAACGAACAGGAACATTTTTATTGCGTTATCGTTAACGTGTAAGTCTGAACACGTTCTTCCTCGATAATTATTCTTTTACTGTATAACGTACCTGCCAGAAGAAACAGGACCGACACCAATATTAACGCTTTTTTCATTGCTGTCGTAAAAAGTTTACGAATAATCGCAGAAAAATAGCGGAATTATACGGGTCCGAGACCAACACAACGCTTCGTTGTTTCACCACTGTTCAACACCGACCAACCGACTGTCATACAATCAGCCACGACGCTGTGTTATAGCAAGAAGAATCCGGGAACATCCACCAATCGGATGGACCCACGCAATGCAGAATTACCAATCAGAGATAAGCCGGCTACACTCGATCCAAATGTCCTTATCCTATTGGCGGATAAACGCAACACATGGCATCCATCAATTCCAGAAGTTTCTATTCTAATTCTTTAAATTTAAAACAAAATTTATGTTAAAACGCGCGTTCCATTGATTTTCATTGTATCTATTCGTGAATAAATATATCGGATGTAAATTGTAATTATCCTATATACTCTTATAAGAAAGTCGTTTGGATTATTATCGATTGCGCGTCGAATGGTAAGTTAGCGACAACTGCGCCGTCGGTAATGCACATAACTGCAGTGACCGTCGGTAATCTTTTCCCGCCAATATGATTCGTATAAGAATATATGAATACGAATTTGTCGTTTCTTACGTTTCACGTTCGTTCACGTCTGAAAGTGAATTAATATTAAATGTTCTTTGATAACAACAAATCGGTACGATCAATCTAACGTTACAGATCAACGATCACCGACAGTGATAGAAACAAGATCGTTAAAAAAACAAAGACCGGATATTACCATTGAGCGCTACGACATGACCCTAAAGGTATCGAAATCCTAATAGGTTTCATTTATATTCTACATGTATGTGTGTACAAATATACATGTATATGCATAGTCTACAAGCCGGGACACTTCGACAACACTCGCGTGATATCATTCGAGTACGCCAGTAGGTCCTGTTTAGGGTAGTTATCGCGAATCCAAAGGTGGTTGAGCATCCATGAAATAGTTGAAATAATTTTTTATGAACAGAGAAAGAAACGGTCACGTCGTCCGCACAATGATCCTTTCAAAGAGATAAAGCGAGCTAATGCATAAAATTTTGACCTGTACATACTAGGGATCGTCCTATAGTACTCCACCGGGAAATTTGGATGACTTGCGAACTAAGATAAAAGAAGCGTGTGCATCCATATCTAGTGCAACATTGGCAGAAACTACCAGGAGTGTGGTCAGCAGAACTCAGAAATGCATTCTTGCTAATGGAAGTCACATTGAACACGAGATGTACGTAGTCTTATCGCTACAACATACTAGTAAATACAATATTACGAAATGTTAAATTTATTTGTTTTATTTCTGCCCTTGTATAACGCTTCCATATGAAAAAGATGTAAAAAGATATGTAAAATTCCATTATAAAAATGGTCACCTTCGCTTCTAGAAAAATATTAAAAATACAAAAAATTGAGATACGCTATCATATTGCTAGCAATATACTACAATTACAACTACCTCCTTTTCGGTTTCTTTTTTCAAATGTTTACGTTTTACGAAAAAAACGCGGGTACAAATTATCGCGAACACCCTGTATACAGCATATGTATAGCTAACCATCTTTAGTAAATCACCGATAGGAAATCGGTATTGGGAATTGATCACGCGTGAAATTTTTGCCGATACACGTGTTGTGACTGTTTGGTCGTTATGGATACGTTCTACAGACTATTGTATGGACATTGTACACGACAGCACACCTTGTTTTCGTATGTGAGCGTGGTGTCGATCAACGTACATACGTGTGATCCACTGTATGCCGTCCTATTGAATGCGACCAACCGCATTAAAGGGACCATCTACCGTCATTCGCCTTCCGGTCTTCTTCGGAGTACTTAGTCGCGAATATTTTCTGCTCCTTATCCTGATCCTCGACGACTATCGTTCCGTCAAGAATCTTCTACAAAATTGGCGCGCATGATTTCGACTTTCTCTTCTTAGAATTGAGGTAAGTACAAACTAAATGTAGAAAATAGAATGAGACTAAAAGAAAAATTAGTAACACGCGAACACGTACCTCGTAACTAACATTTTCCAATATTTTGGACAACAGGTATCCACACCGTTCTAAAACAATACAAATAATTAACAAAAGCAATTTTTAGTCTACTTAATTGCGAGGAAGCGCGCACGGTACGCAGATTATGCTAATCGATCGGACCATGACAAATTACATTAGAATCGAATCGATACTTTCCTCTTTCCTCTTTTCTACTTCTCGTACAATTGTGAAATAGAGATCAGCTTACAGCGTTTCGTCAGTCGTCGGCATTTAATTAAGTAAACATGGGCCGGGTATTTCACGAATCTATACCATTAGCCACACTCTGCAATCGAATAAAATGAAAATGTTTGTTCTGCATTACTTTGCAAAAGCTCCTCCCCGGTGATTCCGCATATTCCCCGGTGATTTGAAAAAATAAAATTGATTATTATTGAAGCAGGATTAGCGTGTACACACTAGGCCAAATCAGACCGATGCCGCAACTCCCACTCTTCGCGTAAATCCCACCAGTTCCACACTCCCGTTGTCTTTCTCTGATGGTTAAAAAGGCTACAAATATCGAAAAGCATTTTGCAAAAGGTGTCGGGGGATTCGTCCGTGCACCTAGCACGTTCAAAAGAAACGACTAATGGTATAATATTAGGTTCGTTCCATTAACACATATTGCGTGCTATCGTACTCGCTCGTAGTGTAGATTAAACTACGTACTGCGATTAGCTACCTCTCTCCTGGAGATGTAAAGTTATCCTTGTCGCGTGAGTCAACGCGATACGTTGCAACACAACGGTGAGGAGAACGGGTTTCTCTTTTGCAGGGATGTTCTTTAACAGACCGCAGAGCGCGACGACCAGACAACAGACTGAGATGATCAATAAGGCCCAACGGGCCATACACACAGCCACGGACTCCATAGAGAAGCTGCGTTTGCTCTGCCTGGCGAGAGGTGCCAACGGTATCCTTGGTCTGGGTAGGTGAGTTGGCAAACGATTCCATTTCGACAATCGCTTTCCAACGCGATCCCGAAAGCAAAAGACAGAGCCGTGTCGCGCGCAACAACGGTCTATCGATATCGATACAGTCAGTTTTCATTTTTATTTTCAGAGTTTTCCGTCGTATGGATGACGATGGCAACAAGAAGCTGAACCTCGAGGAGTTCACGAAAGGTTTGGAGGAAACGGGTCTGGACGTTTCCGAGGAGGAGGTGAAAGAGATCTTTGAGAAATTCGACAACGACGGCGACGGGAACGTCAGCGTCGACGAGTTCATCGTTGCCATACGGGTACCGGAAGTTCTCGATTTCGATAAGTCGAAGTTCTGAAGGTATCGGATTGCGATCGCGTCGATGACGAAGCGTTTTATTGTGCAGCCTCCGATGTCGCAGAGCCGCAGGAATGTGGTGGATCAGGCGTTCAAGAAGCTGGACAAAACTGGTGACGGTGTGATTACGATCGACGATCTGAAAGGAGTCTACAACGTGAAATGTCATCCTCGTTATATAAGCGGGGAGGAGAGTGAGGAGAGCATTCTGAACAAGTTCCTGGGCAATTTCGAGCAAAACAATACCAGGGACGGCACCGTGAGGACTGTTTTACATATATATATATAACTATATTTTTCAAACGTTTTCGTTTTCGATACATATAAATCCGCGTATAGGCAGAATTTCATACCGACGAAATATCGATGTTAATCACCTGAAACGTAATTCCACGTTAATTGCAGGTCACCGAGGAGGAGTTCATGAACTATTACAGCGCGATCAGCGCGAGCATCGACCATGACGCGTACTTTGATTTAATGATGCGGAATGCTTACAAGCTCTGAACTTTGTACGCAGCTATAGCCTACTCAGAATTATCGGCTTTACCAAGGACGTTAAGCTTTCACGGTCAATGCCGACAGCAAACCTATGCAGCTTGGTTATCCGCGCAGCACATTTGTGTTCATTATTTACAACCGAACGGTAAACATGCTCGGTTCTTTCATTCTTTCTTTATCTCTCTCTCTCTCTCTCTCTCTCTCTCTCTCTATCTATCTATCTATCTATCTCTTACTCGAATGCTATAAGGCCTCCTTTATGTAATAATTAATGATTTAAAAAAGGTTAAACGTAGCCCGGTTTTCTCGGGTTCAGTTGATCAATGACTAAGCTATTCCATAATGAGGGCACCGAGGAACTAATCTTGCAAAATAAGCTCCATTGTTCTTCATAGACGTTCGACAGCGGTTCTCAATCGGGTCCACGAATTACGAATGTACCTCGGCAATTCGCCAATACAATTAACCCCGGGAAGCCGACTGTACTGTGTTGATCGTGTTGGGAACATCTAAAATTCAATTATTATCTCATTACACAATTATATGAATTGTATGTATGCATAGTGTATAAGGAACAGAAGTTGGTTACAGGGTCCAATACAGTGTAAACATGTAAATATCTACAGTCAACATCGTATACCTACTTACCTACTGGAAACAGCGGGATCCCAGAGAATCACGATCGATTATATCCTTGTTAAAGTTCGATTGCCACTTCAACCTGTGTTTTATCAAGTTCAACGTTACACTTTACACTGAAAGAAAAAAACGTAGAAACTCAAATGTACTGGATTATATAAAATACGATTTATTGATATTCTGATATTATAACATGAAATATTCTAATAAACGTTTGTACTCGATCGTATTACGCCTAGCAACCATATTAATGCCACTAATAATTTGCCTTACGACAACTTATTATCGCTTTTTTTATTCCCAGTTAGCAATCGTTTATACCGCTGCGCCTGCGGTTCAATATTATCGCGTTGATGAACCATTTATTGCAGTTATACAATATTTATTAGGCAGCTTGCGATATCAGAGAACAATCTTATCGTGGAAGATAAGGAATCAAATATCCAATTAAATTCTATCTAAAAGGTTATCGAAACAGAATGTTCCTAAATAGTTACTTCCTTCGTCTCTCTATATACACAGAGAAAATTATGTAGATTGTTTAATTAGAGGCAAACAATTTCTTCAAAATAGAACGTTGGCTCTGGGATATGGTATACATACGTATATCAAATGTTGGAGACTTTAACGATCTTCTTACATATTCTGTACATACTTGTCGCGTATTTGCATCTAAATCGACATGTAAAATACTTTTTTAGATGAGACTCTCGGATATCCTCGATGTGAGTCTCGTTTATGTAATATTTATAACTTCCGTCTGTCAAAGTTTCGCATATACAGTGACTCCAACTAATATTGGCACACTCTTAAAAATCACATAACATTGTCAATATTGGAGTATACTACTTGAATTTTTTTAAGAAGTTGGAACAATTGGTTCGCTTACATAACGTGAAAAAAATGTTTGATTAAAATTACAATTGCAAATACAATTACAAAATTACAAAGCAACTTTTCTATGCGGGCTTATATTAATCATTTAAAAAGTACGTTTTGTACATCTGTATAAATTATACATATTCTGAGAATTTCATCAAAATCAGTCAACGTTGCAATGAACTACAAATTCCCTGAGAAGGCCAAAATTCTGCGACTTTCGCCCTTAAGCTTTCATCGTTAAACATTTGTAGCTCGGTGCAATGTTGACCGATTTAGATGAATTATTCAGAATGTACTTTTTAAATTTTTAATACAAGCCCGCATAAAAAAGGTTGCAAAATACAACTGTTAGTACTTTCTCTGCAATTTCGACCAATTGTAATTTTAATCAAACATTTTTTTCACGTTATGTAAGCGAACTAATTGTTCCAACTTCTCAAAAAAATTCAAGTAGTATACTCTAATATTGACAATGTATGCGATTTTTAAGAGTGTGCCAATATTAGTTGCAGTCGCTGTATTTACAACGGTGACTGGATGAAATGAACGTAGACTGCGCGTAAACAAATTAGTATAGCGTCTTCCACTTAAACACATACGTTGATAAAAAAATAACTAAAAATTGGATGTGAAAAAGAAAAAACTGCATCGGCCGGGAATCGAACCCGGGCCGCCCGCGTGGCAGGCGAGCATTCTACCACTGAACCACCGATGCTTCTGGTATAATGTTCAACGGAATATATATATCTGTGGAACAATAGTTATGTTTATCATGACAAAATTATTTAAATCTGCTGAATTGTTGATTACTTATTACTCCTACCGTATATATGCATATATACACAAATGTTTAAACATGAACACGCCTGTTTGAAATGCAGCAAAATTTTTTTGGGACCCAACGCCCGCGCCTTTTCAAGCATTTTAAAAACCTGGAACCTGTTAAACTGATTGTGAGTGACTGGTGAAGGTATTGGAGACCCATAAGGGATTAAACGCTTTATTCCGTTCATAAAATCTTTCGGGTCATTGGAAGCGTATAGTAAAAAACATATAACCCACGAGGATGTTTTACCGCCGCATCGCGTCGATTTGAATGCAAAGACAATGTACTCGATGTTTTTTCATTAAAACTTTGGCGCTTTTGCATGTTAACAATTTTGCATAAAATAGATTCTTCCCGTTCGCTTGATGACTGATCGCTACGTAAAGTAAAATTTAACATATCCGCCGTTCCACAACTAATCAGAATTCATTTGAAAACGAGTCGATTCATTTGTGCAAAATCTTTTCATTTTTTATCACTTATCGACACTTCGCAACATGTAGTATTATTTTTTCTAGTGAACTGCGTATCCCTGACAGATGTTTGAAATGGCAGAAACCTGTGAAATCGAAAAGGACTTTGAAATACATATATTTAGTCGTTTAATTGGAACGTGTGAGGAAGAGTCAGAGAGTGTGCATGTGTATGCGTGTGCGTGTGCGAGCAGGGAGGGTGGGATTCTCATCGAATTTATATAAGCCGAGCGCACGCGCTCGACGGTTCAGTATCGGAGTAGCGTTACTCTTTGCGATCGTCCGAAGTTGTGTCGTTGCGTTCTCCGCTTCCCAATTTTCGTCCTGCTCTTTCACCTTTGTCCCCTCCCTGCCTTTCACCGAGTTTCCGTGCGCGCGTCATAAAGTTACGTCGTTATAGACCTCTCGTAATAACAGAGCAAAACTGGGTACGGGTACGTGGACGGGAAGAGGGAGCGGGAACTTGGATCCGTCGCGAACCAGACGACACGCTCGTAAATCGTAATAGTGATGCGCATCTGAACGGTGTATATCCATCTTGCTCGTACAGCGGTACGTACTCTTTTGCCATCGCGAGTCGCGAGTAAACGCCGTCTCACGTAACGGCGTTTTGCAAGACAATTTCCTCGACGAAACGTGTACTTCTCCGTGAAAAGTCAAGAGAACCTGCAATGACCAAGTCCTCGGCAATTGCTGCTGTGGTGCTCCTTTGTGGTAAGTCCGCCCTCGGCGACAGTCCCCGTCGCTAAAGACGAGAACTGGGAAATGTAAGATCTTGCGTGTTTTTGTTTTCCATCCACGTTGACAGAGTTCAAACTGAAATGATTCACGACACACGCAACGTATCACGATAAACAACAAAGGAAGGAAACGCGTGAACGAGAGAGACAGTTGTATCGATAGCGAATTCGATGCGTGTAAAACGATCGCATGCACCAAATCATATGCCTACATACTAGGTACCTCGAGCTCGAGAATGCTGTACGGTTTTTTCACGTTCGCTTCTCGTTACGCTTGCTGTGTCAGATTCAGATTGAAATACGACCCTTTTTTTGTGTTTTTTTTTCTGCAAGCAGTTATGTTACGAGTTGTCTGTCTATCGCGGCATTGTTTCGACAAGAACGATACGGTAAACTTGAATCATAGTCGATTCACGATTGAAGGAACGATAGAGCGACCTTCGATCGCGTTCGCATAATCGATAAGAAATGATTGGTCGGAGCATGGAATCCGACAAGGTAGAATCGAATTCTCGATACATATATATATATATATATTTTTACAATTAGAATTAGAGACGTACCGCTCAGATTGTTGCTTTTCATTTTTCGCATAACTATCCGAAATATGTATAAAATAAATGAGAATCTGCTTTATTGCTGGGTGTGTGCAGTGTGCAAGTCTTTACGTTACGATGCACGTGTGACGAATGACGAATACATACATATCTCTTCGATTTCCGTACTTTGTACCCCCTTTAGATGCATTTTGATTTGCTCGATTGTATTTCACGGGATGCAAACGCCGTACTTCACAATGACGTACGATAAAATATACCGATGCCGATACCGATATCTACACCGAAAGTAAATGTGTTTACACGGTGGAATTATTAATCCGTAATTCATAAAACGTATCGGGACTCTCCTTGCTACGGGCTCTTGATTTCAGTGTTTCGTAACTGAAGTACTTATACATATAGGTACCTGATGCGTTTACTTCCGCCTCCGTAGCGAGAAACAAATATTATTTTAAATCGAAACTTATGAACTTCGATAGTTAAAATCGAAGCCGTCGAAAGGCCGCTAAACAGCCGTGCAAGGGTTCATTCTCCCTATAACGTTCTGTATTGGATTACTTTTAACAAGATGAATTAGTCAGCCTTTTCTCTGTTTTTTTTTTAGGTTTCTTTGGGCACATTAACTCCCAAGAAAATGTCGACGATGTGATAAACAAAGTTTCCAACCTCATAGATCCAAAAAATCTCAACGCATCCGGGATTGATTTGTCCGCTATAAACGCATCCGCGATACCGGCTCTCAACGAAGCGAAGAACTTGTTTAAACAAAAATGCGACAAAAACGGAGGCGAAGGTACATTCGAGAATGCTATGAAAGCTGAAGATAAATTGGAAGAATGCATCAGGTCATTTGTAAACCTGAAGCAGCTTGAAACCGAGATGGAAAAGTATAAACCTACTGGAGATTTGGACGTGGTGTTTAGAAGATATTGCAGTAAGACACCCAAGCTTAAAAAGTGTATGCGCAATTTCACGGATGCGACAGAACCCTGTTTCGAACCATCGGAAAGAGAGACTAAGAAAATACTTTTGAACGTTACTGATTCTCTCTTAAATTTTGTTTGTTTTAAAGAAGGAGATCGTATTGCTCGTATGTATACAAACATTCAAATAATTATATTCGCTGAAACTCTCTATCGAAACTCTAGCTAAATGGATTTCTTATGGTTTCTAGTTTTCATATCTGCTAATGGACCAGAATGTTTGGAGTCGAAACAGCATGACATTGAAAACTGTATCAATGCTACTTATGGCAAATACATCCCTCCTATGGATGCAAACAATGGATCATTGATAGGATTGGATCTCATCGAACATCTTTTTGTACTTGGTAATAAAGAATGCGGGTAAGTAGACGTTCAAATAGTGGAATACAACAGAATTATGCTAGTGGTGACACAATAATATTTTAACCGATCTGTTTCTTCCGATGTACACGCAGGGACATTTCTACTGTCCAAAGCTGCATCGTTAAAGAATTGGAAAAATGTTCGGATCCCACACCTGCCAACATTGTGGACTCCATATTCAACTTCATTTTACGCGCAACACCTTGTAAAAATGTGCTGCCTGGTCTAAATGCTGCTGCTACATCTACGATTAGTTTATTATTGACTTTGAGTCTGGTACTCTTGTCGCTGAGACTCGTTTGAACAAACTATTTAAAATTTTGCACTGTTCTCTCCAATGTCGATAAATGTGCACGGTCGACCGTTCTTTATATTACCATTTTTGTTTTTCTTATCTTACGATTCTATGAGGTGCATCGTACGATGCAACAGCATCCTCTTTTAATGTAATATATATGAAACTTGTACAAAATCATTGAAAAAAATTGTATAACATATTCAAAACATAGTAAAACTTTTCTTTTCTTTCGTTTTTGATGTGCTGTAAAATTGAAGTGTAATCGTTACATTTGATTGCCAAATTTGCTGTTTTAATGTTCCAGGTGCTTCGGAATAGACTGACATATTCATAAGCGTCCATCTATAATCTATATGTATACATAAATAAGAATTATGGTAAAACCTAATTCTTTTTAACTTTTACTACACTTTGAATATGTTAAATTTTGTACCATAGAAATGTATTCGAACAGATTGATACAATCTTGTAATATAGATATTATAATGTATGTATATGTTTGTATTCGCATTCATCCTTAATTATATCATTTGATACGTATTTACATCCTGTTTCTCTGAAATATTTAATAGCGCAGCATTAATTATTAAATCGTAAAAAAACGGGATAACTAGATATTATTCATTGTTATTCTTATGTTGACACCATACCAAAAGTGCGTCGTTCTTGTGGAGAACTTAAAGAATGGTTGTTTATATTTTCATAAATGTTATTTTTATATTTCAAAAGTACAAAATAATAATCAATTGTTTAAATAATTGTGTTTCTTCTCCTTGTACCTAATACATACTATCTTTTCTAAATAAAGTGAGTCGCGATTAAAAACGCATTATCCCTTTAGTTATTGGTGTATATTATTAACAAATATGTCTGTTTAAACGCAAAACAAAAAAAAAAAGGAAAAGTTGCATTTCTTATGCGCGTTCGGAAATATGAGTCCTAAACGTTCTAGAGGAAGGCAATGTAAACAAATACATCCGAAATACAACGCGGTGTTTTTTATGCGTTTGATACGCAACGAACGAAACATAAACACTCTATGCACTTGTTGCATCGACGCAATTTCGATAAAATAAATAAAATTCATTAAGCTATCCCCGTTCCCGACATAATTAATCAAATCGCTTATTAACGCCGTATCTCGCGAAAGCTTCGTGCCGTCGTCTATTGACGATAGCCGTAGGATAATCATTTTGATCTGTTTCGATCATTCCGTTCGTGCATAAGTATGGAGGTTCAACTTGGTGATAAAAATTCAAGGAAAACAAAATAACGATGGCTGCAGTGTGATCACGTGACAGAGCACCGATTGGTCGATTCTGTGCACAAGCTTCTTGGAAATTCAGTTTCCCGCGTAAATTTCCAACCGAGTTCTTTCGAAGCACTATAGCAAGAGGCTGATTGGCCAATTCGCAACGACACGATCAACGTGGCGCCTGCGCCGTAAACGTTTCAGGGAGTTTCGTCCGTGTTCGGGTACGTTCGTGATTTCGTGAAAGACAGTGCACTTGAGAAAGCCCGTCGTAGGCTGTCTCGACGTGTATGTTTTGAACAGTTCGCACCATGTTAATGAGTTTCTACCAAGTTTTTATTAAAAGTTCATGTGGTGCGTTCAGTATACGAAGGAAAGCTACTAGTGCAAGACATTTACCCTCTTGATCGAGTATTTTCGTTAGTATCAATTGTGCAATAAGGAAGGTGAAGAACGATGCCAGGCAAAGGGGGTAGAAGAGGAAAATCCGGTAAAAACTACTTCATCATTTTTACGTTTTCGTTTCTTCTGTCGCGTATCTATCGCTCTCGAACGAAATAATCTTTGGTAGTTTACAATCGGGCACATGGTCCCATTGAATTATCAACCTTCGCGACAAATGAGTAGAAGCCTTCGTGTCATCCTGCGTATAAGTCTTGCTTATATCGTCTTACGTCACTGCTATGCTCGTTCAACCGTAGCATTTTCGTTTAAACATTTGCACCGATACGATGTTTCGTTTATTCCGTGGCCAAGAAATCGTCTATCGATTTACCGAGAGTACCTTCAAATATATTAAATTGAGCTAACATTGTATCGGTACCAGTACCAGTACCATCTACCCCCATGTGACTTTCATGCTTTTCTCACATGGATCTCTGGGTTAGACACAGCATAGGCGTTCGGGAAAATTCGATGTATTCGATAATACTCGATGATCCATGCTACTTTGGCCTATATTTTGTTCTTAGATTGCACTAGGAACATACGTGGTTTTCGAAAAACCACGTAAAAGAAATTATAAGATTTCGTATTACTTTCGTTTCGATTTTCACGTTGCTTAAACGCAACAAAGGTTAGATGGCTGAATTGTTCTTTTCGCGACGACCAATCGTGCGTTTTCTTCTAAATTTAGATTGTGCTATCTCACACATATAGCATAAAATCGAAACTTCACCGTTCAATGAATCGTCGTCGTAACAAATGTTTAAATAATTTCTCACCGCTAGCTACTCGTTTGCAAAAATAATTGTTACTTTTATTCTGTATACGCAGTAACGATAACGATCTATCGCTTGAAACGAACAAAAATGTTTTATGATGCATTAACTAGAACGACAATTAACATTGGTTTCCCTTTCCTCATGAATGAGAAACTGCAGTATAAAATTGTTGAAAAATGAAATTCCTAGTCCATCTTGTTCAATAATGTCACCTTATACAATAACAGTCACATATGGTACAGTTATATTGGATGTCAAGAGTAGCAGCTGTTTATGCTATATAATATGACATTCTTTTTGAACAGCTGTTGCCTTTTCCTTTCACTGAATGTGCCATTTACACGAGATTATTAATTTATTGGTATTAGTGCTATCTATTTATATTTCATGAGTAATTATGATTTAGTTCTAAAAATTTTAGCAAAGAAAAATATGTACAAGCAAAGCAGAGAAAAATATGTACATATAGTAAGATGTTTATCAAAGAAAATATTCCTTAAATAGGTCACAGCGGAAAAAGAGCTGAGCTAACATCCGATGAAGATTCAGTTAACAACGATGCGTGCAGCGTTACCAGCAGTCAATCTGATAATCGTAGCATGTTGGACGATGTGAACGATAACGAAGTAGACGAGTTTGCACAGCAAGAAGCATTCGAAGAGAAACTTAAAGAAGCGATAGATGGTTTAACTCAACGAAGCGCAAAGGGCAGGACGGTTTGCTTCAGCGGAATAGAAAGGATATTTGCCCTGAAATATGTTCCAGACTTTGTGGAAGACAGAAAAATGACTATCACCGATTCCATAGAACGAGGTCTAAAGAAGGGTCGTGGGGAAGAGCAGTCGACAGCAGCCAGATTAAGTACTTTGCTTTGCGTTCAATTGGGAGCATTTGAAAGCGCGGAAATGGTATGCAGAGACCTGAAAAGTACTTTGATTTTCATAATTAACGATACATCTGCGTCGACTCAAGCTCGCTCAGAGGTAAACAATAATTCTTAATACATTTTGCGAGTAAACGCAGGCATGAAATACACGTACAATGATTCTTCTGTTTTACAGTGTTGTTGGGCTTTGAGCATGAATCAGTTCTTATCGGGCAACGATGTTACAGACACTTTTGAAATTGTACAATTACTGTCTGGTATTTTTGCTGGTTCATATTTGAAGGGAAATGGAGCTGTACCGATTATTTCTACGGAAATGGCAGCATTGCATGCAGCAGCTATTTCTGCGTGGACTCTTCTTTTAACAGTTATGTCTTCGGCCGACGTGTATAATTTTCTTGCAAGCAATAGATCCAACAGTTACATGCCGTACGTACTTAATTTTTATTATAAATACATAGATGTATCTGTATGTAAGGAACACGTGGAAATGTTAGTACGGCACAGTAACGAGAGTCGTATGTATTTTAGATCTCTGAACAGATTGCGTGAATTATTGGATTCACCGCATTTGGATGTAAGGCTTTCGGCTGGAGAAGCTCTTGCTGTAATATTTGAACTTGGTAGGGGCTTCTGCTGTGATTACGAACAAGATTGGTCATTGGATTTAATCGAAGTATTGAAAGAATTAGCAACAGACTCGAACAAATACAGAGCAAAGAAGGATCGTAAACAACAAAGAGCCAATTTCAGAGACATACTTCGTTATATAGAAGTAAGATAGAAAATAACTACAGAAATAAATTACATTTGATCACTTACCATTTTAATATTAATCGCTATCGCTTTACCGATTATCAGGAAGACACAGTATCAGAGATGCATGTAAAATTCGGCCAAGAAATTCTATATTTAGAAGGATGGTGTGCACGAACTCAGTATAACGCATGCTGTAGATTATTAGGCCCAGGTATTAATATTCATCTTGCAGAAAATCAACTGTTACGCGAAATTTTCCATCTTGGTAATAAGGTTTTACCTGTTAAATTAAATCAAAAAACTACCAAATTGGAGAGGGTAAGTCCAGTTCCATAACAATATGTGATTAACTCTCGCACATAATTTACAATGCTAATAATATATCGAAATTACATTTACAGACATTAATGAATGCAGCTGCATTTAAAGCTCGCACTATTTTACGCAATAAGAACAGAGATAAACGATCAGCAGCCTTGGCACCGTAATTCTTCAACTTTCTGCTTTTATACATTAGATAATTTGATTTAGGATAATGAAATGTCGAGTATACTTTTTTATTTATTATAACCACCGTCTGGTAATACAAATTCATTAAATGTATTGAGTTTTCCGCAACAAACTAGAAAAAATTGTAAATAGAAATAATCATGGACAAAAAAATAATACTTGAATTTTGTTTATTACGATGCAATTGAAAATTTGTTTTAGCCTGTTTTTGATTAGTTGAAAACAATGCTGTCCAATATTATTTTGTGTTACTTACGTTCTGTATGTACGAAACTGAAATGTATTGTATGTATATATTTACGATAACTATAAATACTTGATACAATAACAATCTATTGTTTTCTATATACATATATAATACTAGTAAAATGATTAATATCAATGATTTTGTAAAGTATAACGAGTGCAAACGTATGTATGCGATGCAGAAAATTGTTAACTTTACTTGTTTTATTTCATTGAGAATCTATAATAGCATTGTACATAATTACATAAGTTATAGCATAGCATAGGATTCTTCATTTTATTACATAATAAAATACGGTGAAATACTTGCATTTCTTGTACTTTTATTACATAACATCCACATGTACTTGTAAATAACTCATTTCCCATGAATTCTATTCTCATTTCTTCATTTCTCATATTTACATCACAGCTGGGTCACATGGGTGTAAATTATTACAATAATTGTATCGAATAATTATGCACACAATATCGTTTATATCCATGTACTGTATAGAGGCACACAGTTGTTTATTTGTATGTATGTATGGGTGTGCGTGTGTGTGTGCGTGCGTGCGTTCCTGCACGCGCGCGCGTGTGTGTATATAAAAACAGGATTCGCGATACTGATCAGGTTTGACATAAAGAGAAAAGCTGCAATTACATGCAGCAGTTACTACACGTGTAATTTCAATGTTTGATTCTTAAATTCCTTTTCGGATAACATGTGCCACCTGTAATTCAATATTTTCGAGACAGCTCTCTCTGTACTCTCGTAGCTGCGACTATTTGTTTTAATCCATTCGTAATGTGCCGAGGACCAATTCATTATTTTTAACCAATCCCTGTCGCATCTTTTCAATACTGCGTTTCGTCGAACATAGAAACAGCGCAAGGCCTTAGCGGTGAAGACGATTTCTAGAATTGTAGCTGTTGATATCTTATCACGGATCATCTGTAGAAAAAATAGATTTCCAGTGTGAAACTCAATCGAATAATTATTCATATTTGAACTATTGCAAACATCTCTCCAAAATTCAATAGTTAGTTACTTCTACGTTTGTATATCGCAATTATATTGATAAAAGAGAAAGTACAAAACATCAGGGATATTTGGCTTTGTTAGTCTGACATCAATAATTCAATCCTCAGCCAAGTTATTAAATGTGTCATGGTGAAGTATTTGCCTCCCACTGACTGGCTTCCAAGTCATTGATACAATAATCAGTCTCTATATAAATCTGTTGCCTTGTACACTATTCGCAGATCATCCATATTGCCACATAACATATGTACATAAATAGATCTCTAAAAGGTTCAAGATGCACTTTTTATGTTTTCTACATGTACTTATTTATACAGACTTATCTTGAAAGAATGGGTTACAGTTTAGTTAGATGGAACTTACGCAAACACCAATAAAGTCTTTTGTACAACAAGAATCTGAACGCATGCCATCACACCATAAAAAGGTTGTTAGAATCTTAGCATTTTAGGAAAGCTGTCTGTCATAGATTACATTGGAAGTTTGTTCAAACACAAAATGCTACCAGTGTATGAAGATTTGGACACATTCTGCAAAATTGCACTAATGCTTCGTCTAATCTTTGTGCAAAGTTCCTATGTAAAAAGTATCTTGTCAACCCTTTGAATGCGTATACTTTTATCGTACTTTTGAAAAATGTTCCATGAGTTAAAATAGTGGCGGATGAAATCTGTAATATTTATTTAACTATTAGACGACGAACAAATAATATTATACATGGTAGTATACACTGACCTGTGTATTCGGATTATCCAGCACAATGCTATGGCATGGAACACCTCCGTGTTCCAACAAATCGATAGGCAAAAGTATATCGGTGGGTTTAAAACTTTCCACTTCGAAATGAACTTTAAGATAGGGATTGTTCTTTCTCATTTTTATCCAACATGCTCTCTTAGGCTGAATCAAAGAATGTTTGAAAATAAAATTTCTCAGAAATTTCAGGAAGCACATTCTAAATTAATGGAATGCAGCAATTACCAATCTCATTGTAGTATCCTTTGGACTATATCGATTTTGAACGATATGAAGATGTTCCAATTTAGTGTAGCCAATTAAGTCTATTACATCCTCGTGAAGATTTTGTGGACTAATAGTCAACACCTTTGCAAGCAAAGAGCAAATACTTCAATTTAAAGAGTTCACATCTATTTTATCAACAAAATTTTTGAATTCATATACAGAACTTACATTCAGATTAAGGAATACTCCCACATGAAGAAGGGGGCAATAATATCTTGTGGTATTGATCAGTACCAATTTAGATAACGTTTGCGTACAATTAGCGCAAATATCATCCATTAAGTGTAGAGCTTCTTTACTATCCAACATAAGATCTATTAATTCTAAACACCGTATGTTACATAAATTGCGCATAAGTCTTTTCAATTCCTCTAATAATTTCCCACCGGTTCCAAAGAGCCTGACATGATCATGGTCATCTCTGTTTGCCATATTACAAGGAAATGTAAATTTCAGTCGTCTAATGTATGTCCCAACACCTGCTACTGATGTATTATCGGACCCTTGTCTTTCGGTATACCAAGATACCATATTCATAAATTCGAAAAGATTATAAAAATTTAACATTGGTTCGAAGATTAATGTTCGAAAATTTCGTCCAACTTTATTCAAACATGCGGAGGTTCTCATATGATCCAAGACGTATTGCCAACCGCTATAATAATTAAACTTGCCCCGAGTAAGCGTGGTATCCTCCAAAGTAAAAGTGGACCAAACATTTTGTAATTTAAAGGCACGATACCACGATTTACACACCAACGATGCATAATAACGTTCACGAATAGTTAAATAGGAGAAAATTTCCTCTAGAAGTATATCAGGAGTTTGATCCCAGTGGCTGTATACTCTCGTTTCTTTATCTTCTTCGGTCTCTTCGTCGTCGAGATCTATGTACAATGCTACATGAGAAGTTTCTATTAAAATACACGATATAGAATACTTGTCCGAAACATATACCGTTCTCTAACGTAGTGTAGTCTTTCACCGGTATGTGCGCCGGTAACGTATAAAATGTAATTACAGAAAAAACGCGCATCTAAAATTTTTATTATTTCTGACACATCATTTTCTAACCTAAAACGGTTCACCTGCTTACCTCTGTCCTCGTTGTCGAACTTCCAACAGCCCTTGCTCATTTTCGTAGCGAACTGTCGTCGGTATCTTGTCAAAATACAATAACTGTGCGCCCGTGGCAAAGTATTTTCTATGCGATATTTCTAAAAATACATTAAAATAGGAAGGGGACGTCGCAAGTGATCGAACAACTCCATGGTGCAGCTTGCAACAAGATATTCTTAGATCTTAGATTCAATTTGCCGCCGTGAACTTTATATTTTCGTACCGACGAATTTCTGATGCTATTTGAATCAGCCAATCAAATGTTATTTCAATAACGATCACAGATTACAAGAGACACCGAGCGTGTACCGCGTTCAACCATGGAATGTGTATATAGTTAATGAGCCGGCACTGATATATACAGAGAGGATAGATATATATATATACCAAAAAGGATAGCTACTATATAGGTATCAGAGAGGAGCACCTCTCTGTATGTATATGTACCTCATGGGCCGACTTCTAGATGCATGCGTACAAAAGCTTTTTGTTTCTGCTATTTCGTGCTTTGTCAATGAAGTTTACATTTTTCCATTATTTATTAATTAAATAAAGCAAGATAATGAGTTCGAACAGAAATGTGTTTGCTGTGACGCGATTACTGCAAAATTTCAGGCGAGTAGTAGAACTCAGTGCTCTTTTCGATTGATAAACTATTAGAAAATTATTTCGTTGTTTACAGGCAATTGCATTGTTCGCACGTAAAAAATCTAGCGTACGAAGGGCCTGGTAGAACAACGGCTACGATTATTAACAATGAAGTTACATCTAGAATTTTAATAAACAAATGTTTGTCGGTACGTAATCGCAAAACTAAAATCTAATGGATCCTTCATATAGTAAGCAAATGTCTGTCTGAATCTATTTTGCCTATGTCGATCTATAAGAACTGTATAATATTGTATTATACGTTTTACAGATAGGATTTACATTCAACGATAATTCTGGATTGATTGGCCCTCTTGTAATTTTTCCAAAAACTGTTTTGTGTTGGAATATTGGTTCTGGAGAGGATATCAATGAACGAACGTTATCCTTATTTCTCGTTATTGAACCAAAACTAGATATATTAATTTTAGGTCTGGAAAAGAATTACGAATATAATAAAGTTCAAGAAATGAAAAAAGCACTAATAGATAGAGACATCAAAGTAGAGATACTTCCTGTAGAACAAGCATGCGGTATCTATAATTTCTTATGCGACGAAGGTAGATATGTTGCAGCCGGTTTAATACCACCATTACCATCGGAAACCTTCCAATCTAAACTGATCAAACAGAATCTGCAAAAAATTAAAAAACAGAAAGCATTGAGTAAAGAATGATTATTAAATATGGCCCTACCACATATGCAAATAAATAATATTAATTGTAAATATCGCCCTACTGCATAGACAAATATTAAAAATAAATAATGTTAATTTATGTTGACAAATTGAATCTAAAAGTGAAATAAATAATATTCGAGAGGATACTCTCTGAAAATATCCTCTGGATTATTCTCTCTGACAATATTTATCGTATTAATATTGCTAACGTAATCTGTTTTATCATTAGATCGAATGGGTAAGTGTAATTATTCAACTTAGTCGCGCACTCGCGTCAATGATGTAAAGATATTCTGCGGGTTTTTTTCGCTCATGCGCGACGATGTTAGTATCAGTAAAATGTAAGTTTGGCTAAAATAGGATACCTCGGTCGCCCTGCATAATTTCGCAAAGTTTGTTATGATTTGATTTTGAAAAATGAATGTATAAAATGTTTATGTCAATGAAATATTAATAATAACTTACGAAAAATTCGTAACACGCTTGTTTCGTCGTCTCCTCTTGGATTCTTCCGGCACTTTCGCGCCAATAATAGTACCCTATTACTTTCGCCTTTCGCCACAATATAAATAAGTTACTGCACTGGACGCGCATGCGCGCAAAAACCAGCACAATGTCTCATCACTGATTCGCGTGTGGCGCTAACGAATGTTAACATAACCTATGGATAGTAAATGTGACACAGGGAACATGTGCGAGTGTGACACGTTTTGAAATCATTTTGGGTTCTAAACCGTTTTCTAAACTACGAAGGTGAATTTTCAGTAACATTTAAATGATCGAAATTAATGTTTCCACATCTTGTAAAATATTAAATATTTTTTTTAGATGACGTTAAAGAGTTTTCCAAGAGGAGGAAAGAAATTACAAGAGAAAAAGCCGATAACGAATTTAGTGAGTGAAATGATTTAACTATAACTTGAATTGTTTATTAAACGTATTAATCGTTTAAATTATATATTACCTTTATCCTAACAGGTACGAAAGAAACATGAGAAAGTTAATAAAAAGAAACGCGAGAAGGGAAACACAAGAAAAGATGAGGAAGAGGAACCCAATTTTGTGGCAAACACTGCAGAACGTTTATCGTACACTACGATATGTGAAGGATTAGTGGTACTGGGATGCATTTGTGAAGTAACAGAGTACGATCTGATTGTATCCCTACCTGGCGGACTATTGGGTCATGTTCGAGTTACAGACATTAGCGAATCTTACACGAATTTATTGGAAAATTTAATAAAACATAAGGATGATCTAACAAGCGAATTTAAACCGTTACCCGAACTGTATTCTCGTGGAGATCAAGTTGTGTGTTATGTAAAAAACATACAACCTCAAGAAAAATGGCAAATTGTGCTATCTCTTGAACCAAAATTAATAAATCAGAATTTGAATGTTGAATATCTGAGCAGCGGTTCAAAAGTAACATGTACCATTAGTAGTATTGAGGACCATGGTTATGTTGTGGACACAGGCTTAACGAATGTGAGAGGATTCATACCGACAAAAGATCATATCAACGATAAGTATTCGTTTCTGGGAAGGCAGTTCCTGTGTCATGTAAAAGAAATTAAGACAAGCGAGAATGTATCGACTATAAAGTTCTCTTCAAAACTGGGGTTAGTTCAAGCAGGAAGCAATATCGAAATCAAATCGTTAGATAGCTTGAGTCCAGGAACTAACTGTAATTTGCAGATAAAAAAGATTCTATCCAATGGATTATACGTTTCCTTTGGCAATAATTATACAGGCTATATAAATCAACTGTATTTGAGCGAACCTTTGTCCAAATATTCAAAGGGAACAAAAATTAATGGCAAATTACTTTATATTTTACCAACCGTGAAATTTGGATACTTCAGTTTATTATCGAATAAACCTAAAGATAATTCTATAAAGCCAGGAAGTACGATAGAAGAAGCTACAGTTTTATTTAGGGAGTCTGGAGGAATTGTGCTACAGTTGACAAAGAGTGGAATCCGAGGATTTATACCTTTGAAAAGGACAAACGTGAACTTTGACAAGATTATTGAAAAATTTATACCTGGTAGTACACATAAGTGTAGAGTATTGTCGTACTGCTGGTTGGATGGAGTTTATGTTTGTACGATGCAACATTCGTTGATGCGAGAAAGATATTTTTCGCTTTTTGATTTAAAACCAGGCGACTTAGCTAAAGTCAAGATTACAAATATCAATACAGAAAATGGTTACATTAATGTTCAAGCTGGTAAATTGTATGGACACGTCGCGTCGGAGCACATATCGGATGCTGGAATAAGCGCACTGAAAAAATTGAAAGTCGATCAAGAAGTAGAAGCGAGGGTATTAGCTGTTGACAATACACGAAACAAAGTATATTTCACTTTGAAGAAATCACTCTTATCGAGTGATCTACCTGTTTTATGTGATGTTCAAACAACGAATCCGGGATCCAAACACCATGGCACTGTAATCCAAATAAATAAGAATGGTATATTGGTGAAATTTTTTGGTGATGTTAAAGGTTGGATTCCGCAGTCTGTTTTGAATAAAGGAGCGTCCACCGAAAACTGGAATTATTCCATCGGCCAAACAGTTATGGTAAAGATCGAATCTGTTGATAGAAATTCAGGGAGAATACTGTTAACTATAGCATCCGAGGATAAAGCGATAGAAGAAACTGCGTTTGTTATTGGAGAACGTGTAGAAGGAACAATTACAGAATCATCTAAGGAAGGTGTATATTTGAGGATAAGTAAAAACGATGGACAAACTGTTAGCACAGGATTTTTACCTGCAGGACATATGTCGCCGTGCATAGAAGTTGCTGCTATGCTAGCATTAAAATGTATTCCTGGTGATACTCTTTCTGCTCTAGTGTTTGCTACAGCACCTAGTTTGATTTTGTCCAGAACTTTCTTGTCAGAAGAGAAGTACAGAGAGTTTGACCAATTGAAAGTAGGCGATAGTATACCTTGTTCGGTCAGAGACATAGAACCGGATGGTGTGCGAGTTCTGTTACCTATCACAGGCTGTTCATCGCCATTCTCGTATATCTCTTACAGCAATGTTAGTCACTTTCACGTTTTATACAAGCATCAAATTCTATTTGCAAAAATCATTTCCATTAACCAAAAAAATAAACAATTGATTTTGTCGTTAACACTGAAGAGAATATATGATGGGTTGACTGATCCTACGAGTAGGATGATGATATCAGTGGATACATTAAATTTACACTTTAACAAATTAGCAGAATTAGCCCAAAATTCTTATTACGAAGGCAGGCCAATCTCATCGGTTGCTTTAGGGGAGAAAGTAACAGGAAAGGTTGAACAAAGTACAGACAGCGGTGTTGTAGTTAAATTGGAAAACAATTTGTTGGGAATAATACGGAAAGATCATTGTTTTCGAAATCCAAAGGTGGGAGATACAATTTCTGGAACAATTATATGGAAAGATTATGTGCTCGAAGTCGTTGAAATGACAATGTTACGTTCCATAATGAAAGGTATAAATGAGAAACAAAATACAAGCTTACAGATTCCCGAAGGAAAAGTGATCCGCGGTAAAATTTTGATGGTAACAGATTGGTTTCTCATAATCCTCTTAAAAGGTCTTGGTAAAGGCTCGTTGGCAGCAATGCCCGTTCGACGTCACATCAATGATGTACAACCGGACTTGTCGCCCTATGTTGTTCATGCAAAAATCAGGTGTTACGCGATATTACATTCCGGCGAATCTGATATTGTACCTATTTGTATGGTGAAGTCTGCATTCGAATCAAAATACATTACAGATACGAAACCGAGCAATGCTACCTTAAAGAGAAATAGAGCGCCGATGGAGGATAAAGAAAGATCTGCTAAGAAGGTGAAGATCGAAGAAACTCGGCCAAAAGTTGAAGATGTTGAATGCTCAACGAAAGATTCGAATAGAGATACTCTAAGTAAACGGCATATTAGAAAGGGAAATGAAAAAAAATTGAAAGAAATTAAAAAAGAGTTTTGCAGCAGCTCACAGGAATCTGAAAAACCATCGATACCAGAATGTGGTTTCTTTTGGGACGAAAAACCAGATATGAACCTTCTTAGAAACAATGAATCATCGTCCAGTGACACCGAGGATGAAGCGGAACAACAACCAAAGCGTAAGAAGAAAAAGTTAAGTGCTGGTGAACGCAGAGAACAAGAGAGACAAAAGGAGCGCGAAATTCGTCAGCGGGAAGAAGCGAATGCCAGTAATCAGTTACCAAATTCTGTTGATCAATTCGATAGGTTGGTGCTCGCAAGCCCGGACAGTTCGATCATCTGGTTACAATACATGGCGTATCATCTACAGACAACAGAGATTGAGAAAGCAAGAGCAGTCGCCAGAAGAGCTGTGAAAACAATTAATTTCAGGGAGGAGAATGAAAGATTAAACGTGTGGAATGCTTGGTTGAATTTCGAATCGAAATTTGGAACTTCTGAATCCTTGAATGACGTTTTCCAGGAAGCAGTGCGAATTAACGACGCGTTAAAAGTGTACACTCACATGTTAACTGTACACTTTGAAGCTGATAGACAGGCTGAATTAGAAAAGCTAATCAATACTATGCTTGGTAAATTCAAGCATGTTCCTCAAGTATGGATCGACTGCGGCACAGTATTGTTAAAAATGGGTTTGAAGGAAAAATCAAGACATATCATGCAAAGAGCATTGCAATCTTTGCCACCGTCGGAACGTGAGTACGCATGGACGAGGTGTCCTGACACAGTAAAAAAAACGGTGTTATTGTAAATCTGATTTTTTATGTACAGATGTCAACTTGATGACGAAGTTTGCCTTTCTGGAGAACAAATTTGGAGATAAACAAAGATCCCAGACGTTGTTCGAACAAATCTTGTGTTCTTATCCGAAACGCGTCGACATATGGTCGTGTTATGTGGACTCATTGATCAAATCCAACGATCTTGATATTGCCAGGTAAACGATACTTTCGATTAAATTCATTCCAAATCTATATGTACAGTGACTCCAACTAATGTTGGCACACTCTTAAAAATCGCATAATATTGTCAATATTGGAGTATACTACTTAAATTTTTTTAAGAAGTTGGAACAATTGGTTCGCTTACATAACGTGAAAAAAATGTTTGATTAAAATTACAATTGGTCGAAATTGCAGAGAAAGTACTAACAGTTGTATTTTGCAACTTTTTYATGCGGGCTTATATTAAACATTTAAAAASTACGTTTTATACATCTGTATSAATTRTACATATTYTGARWMTTTCATMMAAATCGGTYAACRTTRCAMYGAGCTACARAYRTTTMAMRATGA
>CM052135.1:12476673-12523051 GCA_028454255.1 Halictus ligatus | reverse complement strand
TCATYKTKAAAYRTYTGTAGCTCRKTGYAAYGTTRACCGATTTKKATGAAAKWYTCARAATATGTAYAATTSATACAGATGTATAAAACGTASTTTTTAAATGTTTAATATAAGCCCGCATRAAAAAGTTGCAAAATACAACTGTTAGTACTTTCTCTGCAATTTCGACCAATTGTAATTTTAATCAAACATTTTTTTCACGTTATGTAAGCGAACCAATTGTTCCAACTTCTTAAAAAAAATTCAAGTAGTATACTCCAATATTGACAATATTATGCGATTTTTAAGAGTGTGCCAATATTAGTTGGAGTCTCTGTATAGTGTAAAATATAAAGGAACATTTTGACAAAACTGTTTTCGTGAACGCAGAAAAGTACTGGAGCGAGCGGTTGTTCAGACGTTGCCACCGAGGAAGATGAAGACTCTATTCAAGAAGTTCATTAGTTTCGAGGAACAGTATGGCACGCGGCAGAATGTTGAACGCGTTCAACAAATGGCTGCCGAATATGTAGAGAAACAATGTAACAAAGATTCGGAATTATTCTGAATAACGTGGGTCATAAATAAATTGTTTTCACATATCCCCTGTAAATAATCGCCTGAAAATTAGCGAAATTCATTCGAAAGATTAAAGAAATACGGAATTTCGATGACACAGAACTGATTGATCGATACCACCGACGCCAGTCTATCAAATCTGAAGTCGAATGATTTGATTTGAATTTTCCGCGGTAACTGTATGGCGGGCAACGACGATTGTCAATTCGAAAGACGCGCGCACGCAGCAGTTGCGCATATGACAGCACTGATCGGTCACGCTGCGCCGCGGCTCCACCAGGGGGACCCAAAACGGCATTTTGATCTGCGCTAGCGCAGAATGCGGTAGTCGCGGAAGCGATGACTGTCAACGCGGAAATCGGTAACCTTGTAATCGCCATATTGTTTGCACGCACGTTGCGTTAACGAAATCGTCGAAGTGGTGTTGATCTCGAGTGGTGTGCAGTAAGTGTTGTTGACGCGGTGTTATACCAAAAAAGAAACGGAGAAAGAGAGATAGATAGAGCGTGCGCAAGTGTGAAGAGGAAAGGTAATTTAATACTCGGTTTACTCCGTTATGTTTAAGAGAAGTACGAAGCACGGGCTACGGGCGTGTATCGACGGTATCGGCACGGTGTCGGCAGGTACGGAGTACAGAATCGTCGGGTTCCTGTTGGTACGCGGCTCTAGCGTGATCGACGTAAACGTGCCCGTAAATCGATCGTGCCCCTTCAGGTTCTCGTCGCGCGACTATCTCCTCACCTCAGCTGCATCGAAAGTCTCTAGAGTATTGGTCGCAGTGACGTCACGCCGAAAGCTACGAGCTACAAGGGATGGCCTATGCCTTTCTTCTATTTTTTCGTCCTTGTAACGAGCCAACGTAAATATCTCGCGTGTACGATATACGATGACCGTGATGGGAAATCGTTTGTCGCTACCTTTTGTGAGAATCGTCGTCGCGTGTTGGTAAACTCCCGACACGACGGTCTTTCGAGCGAAACCAAGTCGCTTCCTCTTTCAGAACCTCGTGAGTATCCCATTATACTCTGTATTTTCTATTAACGACTCTCGGCTCTCGATGTAAGAGAACGAGCTGAATCATGATTTCCCTCGGATTCTTGCGAGAAATAACTTTTGAAACGCGAGAAATGCCAAAGGCCGCTCGAATCGTCGAATCTTTCTCCTTCTATCTCCTCCTCCTCCTCCTCTCTCTCTCTCTCTCTCTCTCTCTCTCGTCTGCCCCACTCCTTTCTCTCTCTCTCTCTCACGCTCTCTTTCTTCCTCGTTTCTCTCCCTCCACTTACCGCATCTATCTTTTTCTCCCTGGCCTCGTGAGCACGGGGTTAGGTTACGAATCGGAACAGCTCGATAAAAATATTCGAAGTGAGAAACGCTTTCGTGTTGCAAATCCAATTTTACGAGGAATTCAAAGGATGTCGGTCATTTTGTGTGTCGAACATCCCGGATCGAGGCAACACAAAGAATGTTGAATCATTATTCGGTTGTACGTGCAAACTCCCGTTACTTTCGAGAATGTTTAAACGTATTTTATCAATCATGTTCCGTGAGACGATAATCGAGTGCCAGTGAAGTCTTTCTAACGCGTAAGCGACCCTACCATTTTCGTTTTTGAATCTTACGGTTTCTGGAAGATGGATGTTACTCGTTAGTTCGTTAATCATGAAAGTAGGCACGATGCAAGCGCGTTTTGCAGGAGCGAAAGGGGCAAAAGAGATTTCGATCATGTAACTGACGTAATTAACCGATCTAACATCCAGTTGAACCGTTTTATCGATGTACTTGTACTAAAACACCTCGTATGGCGTGTACTTATCGATATATGTACGTAGATAAATCATTTAACGAAAAGTCCGTTATCGATATATCTTTGTGTTAACGGATATTTATGGGTAAAAACAAACAATGTTCGAACGGCAAGGCGACTTTCTCCGTCCGTATTTGCTTTCGACGTATTCGCGTTTACCGTATTTTTACAATTGTCGCGCAGTAGATTCGGAATTCCGCCTTTCGCTTCTCGCCAGCCAGATCGAATTACAATTTTGGTACGTTCGTGATCCACCGGGTTATTTCCTTCCAGTAAAGTAGTGTCGCCATAAAATTAGACATGATCGAGCGTGTCCTTACATTATGTAATACGATACAGTACTCACCTACTCACGCATTTCGTTGGTCGAAAGTGACTCGTTCCGCTATAGACGGAATTCGAATCGATTTTATTAATCGCGTTACGGGTACAGTTGCACGCGAGAACGGTACCCTTAGTATTTCTCGTCCACGTGCACCCATTCAGTCTTGCGGCGATTACACTTCTTTACGGTGCTCGTTCTCCGGAATTTTTCGAACGTTTTAAACATGTTTTTTACTCGAAATTCGTCCGACAATGAGAATAGCATATTGAAATGGTTTATCGATTGGGTTGCCGAAGCACGTCACTACCATCGGTTTCATTCGAATTGTCGAGAAAGCCAGAGATTCGAAAGGAAAACTGCGGTCTTGCTTTCATTGTGCAAATACGTAATTGGCTTTCCAGATAATCCACGTATATGCATGCACATACTAATCTTCGTGACGCAATAGACGTGATTCATTCGTATCTCTGTCGTCGTTCCCGAGCACTTAGAAACAGTGGTTTGTCTATATTTTGAAAAAAGAAAAGAAAGAGATATTATTAGTAAAAAGGGTCACGATTATTAGTAAAGTTTACGTTCGAAGTATTTTCCCGCCCGTTCCCCTTTCTGCAAATGGCGGAGGACATCGAGAAACCAAATCCTTCGAACTGAAACTTTCGTTACCAGTTCGAGAAGATTAAATGGAACGGTTGACCTGCAATTTATCGCAGGTTCCCGTCACAGGATTGGTTACATAATTTCAATTGTGCTCTTTACGTTATTACATAACCTCGTTACAGACTTCGCCTATAACGCGAAACGTAAGAGATAACCCACGCGCGGCGTCTTACCATAATTAGGTTGAAAACTCGGCGTGACTCGACCGTTCATTTCGATCCAGCCGAGAGACGGAGTGAAACCGGTTCTCTTTTTCGCCTATTCGTTCGGAAATAAAGCTGAAACGCGCATCTGAAGGCCAATCGTACAAACGATTGACGTTCAATTATGGCGGTTACCCACCGGCACTATTAGTCGCGCGATCGTTATTTCTAACAATTCGAAATCGCAATATGTAGCAGCCGCGGGGGAACAAAGGAACCGTGCACGACCGGCGATGCTCAATCGGTAATCGAGTCGCTTCTACGTTGTTGGGCGATCTTTGGGGAAATCGAACCGTTTCGCGTATTTGTTCTGCGCGTTCGATTCCGGTGAAAACTGGGCCGTTTGCCAAACCCGAGGAAAAACGCGAATCGCGGTTGCTTTCTTGACGCCAGCTATTTGGCAAGACCGACGATTTTCCTGTTAAACGTACCGCGCGACGCGACGCCTCGTGTCGCCGTGAAGCCGCATCGGCTTTCGTGATTTTTCTGAAACCAATTGAAAACTTTTTACCGACCACGACGCAATTTCTCATTTCAGGCGACATAATTTGGTTGCAAAGCGCAAACATATGTAGATGTTGCTTTGCGTTATTTAGCATATAGGTGTTATCGGTCACATCATAAATTTGTTTTTTTTTTCTATCCTGTATGACGTTCTGTAGTTACCTGTAGTAAAAGTATGTGAAATCTCATATACTTTCGTTCGAATGTACATACACACGCTCGTTGACTCATGAATGAAGTTAATTGTGTCTGGGAACGGTAATGTCGAATTCCCGCTACGTTACGCAAGAGGCGTTGTTTGATAGAGTAAGCTGTAGTAATTCCTCTAAATTTAGAACCGCAGATATCTCTGGCTATCTTTCTTTTTTTTTTGTCTCTTCTTCGATTCGTGTGTGTAGAATGTCGATTGGGGGTCGTTACATGATCACGTTATCCGAGTAGAATATTTCGCGTCCAATGACCCCAATACGTATTCAAGTATCTACGCGGTTTTCGATTCTGTAGGATCAGATAAGATTAATCCTGGCCGCGCTTCTATTTGTCGCGCATTTGGGATCTCTCTAGAGGATCTCGTTTCTGGATAATCCAACAGAACTATAATTACTTTAATAAAAACGTGACATCGAGGGCGTCGATCGTTTTCGAGCTCGCAGTGGAGGGAAACCGTTTGAAAAATGGTTCGGCCTTACATCGTTGGTCGCGCGTACAACGGTTAAAAGTCATGGCGTTGGTTCTATATAGGGTGTATCCATTCAAGTGGCCCGTAACTCCCGAACGTTCTACATTTTTCCTGGCTCAAGGTTGGCCCGTTTCTTTTTTTAGCCCGACCTAGTGACCTTTGGCATTTCGTCGTTTTGTGTTCAGGTTCGCGCTAGAACTGAACACGGTGGTCGCAGTAATGGTAAATGCATCGGGTCGCATCAGGTCCACCAGCTTCCTTGCTTCTATCCTTGTATTTGTTGGCTAACGGCAATCTTGCTTCGAAAACAGACAGGCGCAGCGGATCGATCCTTTCGGTTCACCTCCTGCCAACGTTAGGGGACATCGAATCAAATCGAGATCGAAATCAAAATTGAAAAACAATTGAACGGTATACATATAGAATATATTTGATTCTATGGTTCGAGTCCGAGAACCGCATTATGCTTCCCGGTTTTTGGCCCAGTTTCCCCTAATAACGGAAGAATAAAGGCAAACGTGATCGGGGCTAAGAATCGTAGCACGGCTAGGTTTTTCACGCGAGAAAAGGCGAAAAGGGGGAAAAGGGGACAAGGTGAAGTGCCGCGCGGCCTACTCGCGCAAGGTCGACCTCGGGAACTAAAGCTGGAACGCGACTTTTGAACGAAGGTTCCAACCGATGCGATGGCTGCGCGTCGTTTCCTTTCTCCTCTTCTTCTCCGGAACTTGTCGAAAACGAACGGTTAAGGAGTGCTATCGATCGGACCGCTCGAGGACAGTCTTACGGGACCTTATGGGTGACTGAGAAATGTTCAACATCCCGAACGTAGACGAAGGGGCTAACCTGGATGCTCGGAGCGTCCTTGATACAGTGCAATTCCATTCGGGCGCGCTCGCGTTGTAAGGTCGAAGATTCTTAACCAGATGGAACAGCGAGAATGGATTATCAATCGGGTTGTAATCGATTTTCGAATTTTGAGGACCAGTTCACGACTAAACACACTCGCGCGCTACGTTTTCCGGAACGGAACGGAAAACGTTGTACGGTCAGGCTGTGATAAAGATAGGCCATAACAGCTATAGCTGAGCTATACCCATAAACGATACACTATATATACATATATATATATATATATATTTATATATATATATATATTACTTTTACTCACCGTTCTCTCTCCGAAATTGTTGGGATTCAGGAAGATTCAGGCCTCTAAGGGAAGATAGAGACAGAGACAGACAAAGAAATAGAAAGAGTGAGAAAGAGAGATTGAGAGACTGGTGAGCCCAGGGTGCAATGTCATATCACCGTGGGGGCCAGGCGGGCGCCGTAGCAGTCTCGTACAGCAGCAGCCCAATGACACCGCATTCTCCTAGCAGGCGATGTTCCAGCGGTAGCAGCGGTACCGGTAGCTCCGCGATCGGCAGCTCTTCCGCAAAGCTGAACACCTACCGACCCACCGGCTCGTTTTACACTTCGTCCACCAGCTCGAGCTATCGTTCGAGCTATACGTCCGAGTACAGACGACCCTACTGCCCATCGAGCAGGTGAGTCCTATGCGTCTCTTCACTCGGTGTATTCTTATTCTTTTTATTATTCTTATTCTTATTATATGGGTATTCTCGGGATCGGCAGCCGCTCTACTCGCTTGAAATTCTATCCCCGTATTCCATCTCAGCGGGGCTCGTTTCTTTTCATGGACGCTGCCGATCCCGAGCTTCGTTCAACTGGCGAATATTTGCAATGTTAAATAGCTCGTACTCGATCGGCCCTACAGTTACTACTCGTTAACGTCGACGGGTTCGAGCATCCGCAGGAACTACTTGTCGGACTACGGCCGTTCTCGTTACTCACCCGCAAGGTGAGAGCAATCCCCGATACACGCGGGCGTGTGTTAAGATGCGGGCTCGACGGCTACGAGAGTCAACGGTGTCCGCGACACGCGGCGTCCCGATAAGTCTCGACAGTTTCATTTCTCAGTCTCTTTCTTTACAATTCCCATAATCCCGTTCACCGTGGTCAGTGACTATCCATAACTAATAACAGTCTTCCATCGACACTTGGCTAATGCGAGTAACACCCGAAACGCGTCCAACGATTAGAGAGGGTTAGAGCGAACGAGCTAAAGAGAAACGAACGAGTGGAAAACGTTGGCTCGGCGAGTTTCGGACACCTATGAACGGATCAACTGAATCTGTTCCCATTCCCAATCAGTTGCTATAACTCTATAGTCTGACTGACCTATACCCTAAAAGGTCGAGGTCAAGAAAAGTTATGCATATCGGGTGCGATGGAAGTGACCTAGGGCCGATAACCTGAACTAGACGCGTCAAGTTTGCATTTTCTCTGTTAGCGTTCAGTCCGGATATGTGTACTACATGTATCTACGTTTTAGTCGGCAGCGTTGCTCGGCGCGATCGTTGTACTTATTTTTACGATTTCAAAATGGTGGATCGATCTCAAAGAGGAGAAAATGGTGGCAAACATGTCGAGTATCACCCTATACGCGGTATACGCGCGCAAACGACGTTGCGCGCCTGATTCAGGATTCAGTAACCCTGACGATTCAAATCCGAAAGGGATGGTTCTAGTCGGCGAGTACGCCAGCGCCATCGACCGGACCGAGCAAAATATTCCTCGTGATGCATTCGCGGCTGTCCATCCGAGCGTCGGCAAAACGGATTTCTCATGGAACATGATTGCCTTTTTGTTTTCTTTTGTTTGTTTGCTTTTTTTGCCACTGATGGTCGAATCGCGTTTCAGTTGATCCGAGACCGGAAAACCGCCGAGATTCTCCGTTAGAATAATTGATTCCGGTGTTCGGCTGTATCCTACGAGTAATTTGGATCAGAGACGAAACTCCCTACGGTCTTTTGGTCGGAGGAGAAAATTGTCGTAAAGTGTCCTAAATTATTTTCTCATAAACCTAGGTGGAGGGGTGGGGGCTTAAATTTTGACGGACACGAGTTTCGCGTCTGGTCCAGAGCTATCTGTGCCGTTACTAACATATAGCCACCACGATGGCGCTGCTTACATATTCAGGTGACACGAGTTTGTGCGCGTGCGTGTGTTTATATGCCGAACGGGTTGCGTGTATACTCGCAATCATTGCATAACTCGAAAAAAATGAGGGAAGCGGCGAAGGGGTGAGGGAGAGAAGAACGTGGAGAGAGGATGGTGCGCAGAGGGTAGCCCTTGGCCGCGGGCCCAACTGAACGAAACGATGCTCGCGATATTCACATTAGACAAACGTTTGCAGGTCAGTTTCGTCGTCGGCGTACAACAACACGGGCAGCAGTGGCAGCGGGAGCGGCAGTGGCGGCGTGGGCACAAATGTAACGACGAACGGTACTGGCGGCGGTAGATACGGATTGTCGACGTCCTCGTCTTCCTCGAGCATCTCGATCGCCGGTTCTTCGTCGAGGGAGAGGGGATTGGCACACGAATCCTCGTCCTCCAGACAGTTGGAATCAACGTCACCCACCACAGCAGAGATCATCAGCAGGTATTCGCCGTCCGGTTACGTGCCGAACATCCGGCAGACGAGCATCACCGGATCCTCCGGTAACAGCAGCGGCTGTGGCAGTGGCAGCGGACATCACCATTGGAAGCATCACGCAACCGGTTCCTCGTTGACCGAGCTGTTCGGCGGTGACGAGAGGGAAATAGTCGAACGGAGCAGGGACCTACGGCCCGAGTCCTCCCTCTCCTCCTCCTCGTCGTCGTCTTCGACGGCTGCTGGTACCGGTGGTAGCGGCGCGACGCTCTGGTCAAGGTCGAAGAGAGGAGGGTCACTGGCCAGCAGCACGGTGTTGACCAGCGGGCATGCTCGCGCGGATAATGCCGCCGCGTCCCCTGGCGAGGTAACGATTGACGAGCGCGGCACCACCCGCGACCTAGATCGAGACGAGAACAACGACGACAAAGACGAGGACGGCGACGCCGACGACGATGACGACCATGACGACGATGACCAAGAGGACGACGACGATGACAAGGACGCGGACGACGATCGGCACAACAACAACAACAACAGCAACGATTGCACCACCAGCAACGTCGAGGACGCATGCAGCGGATACGGCGTGAACAACAACGACCCCGACGATAACGACGAAGACGGCGACAGCAACCTGAACAACCGTCATCACCGCCAACAACGCGCCGGTGCTCATCGAACCGCCGGCGAGGTCTCACCTAAGCGTAACCTCCTGTCGTCGTCTGTACCCGGTGGTGTTGGCGGTGCCGGTTTAATCGGTGTTAAGCTCGATCTGCTCACTAACCTTGCCACTAATCCGAATAACACGGAACCGCTGATTAATAACAACGGCCAAAAGAAGCCCGCCGACGTTCGACAGCACCAGCAGCAGCATTCTATCAACGACCCGATCGAAATCGTTGAAGACAATAACGAGGTAATGCGCGGCATAGAGGATGCCATCTCGTTCCTGCAGGGCGGACGCTCCGAGGATCCGGAGATTTTGGAAGACGCCGATCAGCCTCGAAACAACCACCCATCCTCCGCAAACGCGTCCTATGATATCGATCGTACCAGATTCGGGGGCGGTGGCACTTCACCGCCCGTTATGCGGAACGGCGTGGCCGGGCGGCCTTCCGGTACCTACGGGGATGACCCAGCCGTCCCTTCCACCTCCAGAAGACCGGACGGTCATTTTTCAGGGAACACGAACACTGCTAGTAATCCGACCCAGTCTTCTACGGCACCATCCACGGCGCACCAGAGTCTCTACCGCGGCGTAGCCGACCAGTTTGTGAGTGTCCCAACCGTCCGGTGCCAATTCATCCAAGGTAGCTACGCGGCTAGGATAACGAGCACGCGAAAAGGAGCAGGGCTATCGAATCTCAACGGTTGCGTCCCCGGCACCGATGCTTTTGGCATCGGATCCGATCTACTCGTCAGCGTTATTGCTTCTTATTCTTATACTTATTATTATTCTTATTCTAGGGCAGGGATGTTCGATGGTCCTAATTCAACGTATTCCAACGGATACTAGGGACCGCCTCGGACTATGATCGGACATCCCTGTTTTAACGAATTTATTCACCTTGATCCTTGAGCTACTAATCGAACAATGATCGATAAACTATTTGTTTGAACAAAATAAAAAAAAAGAAACATTGCGTTCGTTCAAGACCTTGGTAGCGCATGGATCAAAGGATCAAAACAAAACCGGGCAATCAATCCTGCACGCGTTTTATTCGCAAAAAATATGTCATGCACCTTTGATAGCGACCGCGCAACGTCTTCAACTATGCAGCAGCTGCTGCGTAATTCTCGGTGTAGCGCCAAAAAAAGCACGCGGTGTCGGAACCAGACCGTTATGTTTTCGAGGTGCACGCGCGCGGGTGATAACAGATCTTACAAAAATATTTGGCATATATTTTTTTCGAATTGTTCGTATCAAAAGGGGAGAAGAAACGTGTCAAAGGTTCTTGCGAGAGAAGTTTTCAAATTCTCGGAAAGTTGAACGTGTGGAACGAAGCCGAGGTGTCTGGTTTAGTTGCGCGCTCGCTCATCCGCTCGTCCGCTGGCTCACTCGCCCGCACACTCGCCCGCTCGCGGTTCCATCCATTACGAAATGCAGTTTATCGAGCCGCCTCGTGCACGAATTTTCGTCCCTCGAACGTTTTCTTCGACTAGTTTCGCACGGCGGTCGGTCGCCGCGCCGACTACCTTTTATTAATAGACCAAAGCTCTCTCACCGGGAGAACGAGAGACGCGGCTAACGCGGGACCTCTCATAACATAACGGTACCCCGTGTAACGGCAACAAACGCGCGTGTTCGCGCTCACGCTCGTGCCCGTGCCCGTGCTCGTGCACGCATTACCACGCCGTGTGCACGAGCTGTTCTCCTCGCGCAGCTCGTACTGGAATGTGTAGAAGCGCGTATCGTCACCGTTTGTAGTCTAGTGATCGTCGCGATCGCTTTTCCCCGCTGGCGTAGCCTTACGACGACTAACCGTGCCGCGTTCCGAGGAGGTTCGGCTTTGCTTTGCTTCGCGCGTGTCAGTTTATTAGTGTATCTCGTTGCCTGAGGGTGGGGGTACCGTATACTCGATTCGTTCAGTTTGGAAAAGGTGACTTTCGAGAGGAGTGAAAACTCTGAGGAAACTCGGTGTCTCCCAAAGAAATCATTTTTCCGATCGACGTCGTGTCGCTAAGCTGCGGATCCTCGTGCAAACACGAACGAATTTACCGATGACGACAGAGAAAATCGAAAATCTGTTTGCCACGTTAATCACCTTATTCTACGCGCTATCGTCGCGTCGTATTTATTACGCAAGACGCTGATGGAAACGTTACAAGCACGTAGCACGATAGAGATTGTTCGGAATCTTTCTCGTGGTTCGATTTTTACTATTCGATCAGTTTATATACATCGTAAGAGCGCCAAATCCGCAGTCTGGTTGTTCTTACAGCCGGGACCTGTTCCTAGTCGCTAACAGTCTGCAATATTTCATTCCTAACGTCGCGGTACGTTACAGACGATTGATATTGTACGTACAACAGTATCCGACGTGGTAACCTGTCGTTTGTCCTAATCAACAACTCGATCTTATCAACACGATCGAGTGGTTCTATCGTGCGGGCTAGCGAGCGGGCACCTTTTTTATAAACTGCATATAAACTGGCTTACACCCAGTACGTGGGCTGGGGGTTGTGGTTTTTGTGGCTAGCGGTCGCCCTGCTCCTCGTTTACGCGTTCGTGTTGGGTGTTTCGACGCCTCTAACGCCCCGGAAGCATCCCGTCTCGCTCGGTCTCGCTTCCACGCGGTTCTGCGGATCCGTGGTGTCCGTGGTATCCGTACGCGCCACTCTTCAGCCTCCGGCTAGCAGTCGCGCAAAGGTGAGTGCTCGGGGAGGGATTTGCGAGACTCCTCTTTGTAGTGGATACCGGCCGAACGAACCGAAGAATGACGTCCACGTTATGCGCCGCTTCTTTCTTACGGCTGCTCGATACCCTCGATATTTACACCGTTGTCCCTTTTATCAATATATTGTGTTGGGTGTACTTTCTGTTCGGAACTATCCACACGCTGAGGTCGAACGCAACGAGAAACGTACGTACCGTGTGTGCGTGTGTTTGTGCTCGTGCGAGTGCGAGTGGATGGTTGTGATGTCGAACAAGCGCCTCCGATCAGAACGGTACGCGTACTAACCGCTAGTATCGTGTCTCGAGTTGAATCAAGTGCTAACCGGTACCCTAAGGTCCGGTGCGGATTAGCGATTATAAGGTTCGATTATAGGCGTACTCGACAATTTTATTTTTTCTATTTTTAACTGACTTCGAGCATCCGGTATTACTTTGATGTTCCCCTCTGATGCAAGCCATGCGTCTCCATAAGACCGTAGGCTTTTCAACTTTCAGTCCTTGAGTCCTTGCTTTAATGGATATCACGCGCGTAAGAGAAACAACGATCCGTTGTGGCAAACAATTCGAGATTGAACTTACTGGTTATACCGCACCGGACCCCATTGATTTTTCGCTCCGACGTTAACTCGCCGCCTTCACTGTCCAGTATTGTCACTCTGAGTGTTTCCGTTAGTTCTTGTTGCAAAAGAAGTAGAGTGTTACTTGTTACTCTAGCAAGCTTTACCTCCTCAGCGCTTAAGAGCCTAACATTGTCGTGCTTTTACCAGAGAAACACGACGACATTCGACGATCTACAGCCCCTGTAGTAGTCCGTCCACTACTCCCTTTAGAGCACGCGTGCGAGATTAGGCGAGTGCTGACCGTGATTTACTTTACAGGACGGAAGCCCGACAAACAAAGCGGCACGTAATCGGCTCCAAGCGCATCGTGACGAGCGATGTGGACTGAACGGATTGAGGAATATTGGAAACACAGTAAGTAGTATACTCTGTTTCATTCTGTCTTACCGTAAGAAGCATACTCTATGAACTTCTTTTTCTTTCAGTGTTTCATGAACAGCGTGATCCAATGCTTGAGCAACACGAGACCGTTGCTCGAGTACCTACTGAACGAACAGTATCTGGCGGACATCAACGTGACCACATCCAGCATGAAGGGTGCCCTGATCAAGGCGTTCAACCAGGTGATACACGAATTGTGGGAGGTGGGCGGTGATCACGTGGTGAACACAACGGCGCTCAAATCACAGATACAGAGATTCGCGCCGAGATTCATGGGCTACAGTCAGCAGGACGCGCAAGAGTTTCTCAGATATCTGTTGGAGGGACTTCACGAGGACGTTAACAGAGTGACGGTCAAGCCGCCGCCGATCCACACGGATATCCCTGACATGTACACGTAAGGAATCGTTACTCCCTATCGACAGGAGCTCGTGTCGTTTTGTCCCCTAATCTAGTATGCTGAAACCTTTCGAATTTTTCCGATCGTACAGAGACAGCCAGAAAGCCGTGGAGAGCTGGAAACGTTACCTACGTAGCGAGGACAGTATGATAGTGGACGTGTTCGTCGGTCAATTACGCTCGTCGTTGCACTGTACAGTCTGCGACCATAAATCGGTAACGTTGGATCCTTTCTGGGACCTGAGCCTGCCGATACCGGCCAGAAGCGGTACGGTCAAGTTGAGTCAATGTCTGGAACACTTCACCCGAGAAGAGGTTCTCGACGGTGACGAAAAGCCGACCTGTTCCAAGTGTCAGATGAGGAGAAAGTGCACTAAAAGCTTCAGCATACACAAGTTCCCGAAGATTCTTGTTATTCGTATCCTTTTCAAATGACCGATAAAAAAACGGGTATGCTCTTACCGTTAAGGATGTTAAGCGTACCTAGACCTAGAACGTGCTTTGGGTGACGAGGTTTTCCTTAACCGAAATAATTCTGTAGATTTGAAACGTTTCTCCCCCATGGAACGATTTCGTGGCAAGCTAAACGTGACGGTGGACTTTCCATTGACCGGATTGGATCTCAGTGCCTTCGCCGCCCCCAGGGTTCCGGGCTGCACCTACAATTTGTACGGTGTCGCGAACCATTCGGGTACCACGTACTCCGGTCATTACACCGCGTACTGCAAGCATCCATACTCAGGCGAATGGCACGAGTACAACGATAGTCGGGTGTCCGTGGTTCCGGCGCGATCGGTAGTCACCAGCGAAGCCTACGTACTATTTTACGAACAGCAGCCTCATAGTTCTCACTTGTAACCTTACGCCATTGCCTAGAGTTAAACGACCATCTTGCCTCTCGATACCTCAGTCCAGCGTAGCGTAATGCAGGGGTGGCGAACTTGTTCGGAGCTTGGAATCGCACGCGACTTATTATCATTGAATAGATCCCTCCATCGGTAGTCTGTATGCTGCGTGCCTGCCTGGCCGTTATATTTGAACTGACGTTAATGCACGGAGTCATACGAAACGGTAAAGTTTATTCTTTGTCATCCGTCTCAGGTCATGTGTTTGATTGTAAGTGGACCGATGACCGCTACCCTCTGAATTTACACGGATTACAGTTGACCACCGAGAACCGAGTTCTATTCGGTTTGTGGTTCAGAATCTCTGATGGCAAGGCCAGAAACGGACCCCGGTTAGGTCAGCTTAGTCGTAGTCGTGGCGACGAAGAGGGCTTAACTACTCGGCGGAACAAGAAAGCAAAAGTAGAACCAGCAGGAGAGCCTCGTGCGACTCACGGGCCAGTTAGTTCGTTATCCCTGATCTAAACGAATACTACTTTATCGTATGGTATTGAAAAGCGACTAAACACTGAAACACGACAGCGAACCAGGTCGTTTTCCGCATTGTGTCGAGCACATCACGTCGGGGATTGCGTGCGCGTATGGTGAGACATTGGCGATAATCATGACCTCCTTCACCCCCCATCACTCTACCTCGAGCCGATTTGTCTTTTTCTGCGGATCCCATGCCCTTCAGGTTCTACCCGTCTTCTTCATCTATCATTCGATGTCTTTTTTTTTTTTAGAAACAAAATAACACAAGACGCTTTCGTGTGCATGTTTAGGAGAAGGAGAATGTGTGGGAGGTGTGCGTGCGCTCGTATGTGTGTGCGTGAGAGAGAGAGAGGGAGAGGGAAAGATATGTGAAAACCTTCGATGTGGTATATAGGAATGTATCATGTAACATCGACACTTGGCGAACGTCAAGAGCTGGTAAAACTGTATGTTGACCCAAGGTGTACTCTCCTAATTATCGCGCATATTTTAATTTCAATTTTATTTATCTTTTGTTTTTGCTATGGAATATACACTGAATCGGGCAATCACGAATCGCGCGTTCTAGAGAAATTCGACAAACACGATAGACCAATGTATACATACATATAGATTTCTTGTGCATATGTATGTATATATATGTATGTATGTACTTTGGTATTCGAAGAACAAACGAAAGAATAATCATGAATTCGCCAAAGATCACACGTATATACGGAGTAATATGCTTCGGATGTCTAGTTACTTTTGAATAGACGATATAGTAATAACATGTATCCTCACACTTCACCTGGCAATCTACAGCTAATTTACTTTTGTAAAATATTTTGTTTAATAATATATCACAGTCAAGAGTTATTTATTTAATTTATGGAAAGAGAACATTGATAAAATATTAATATATTCGATATCGACAAATATATATATATATATATATATATATATATATATATATATATATGTATATATATATATAAAAATAAATAAATTATTATACGTACTACATACCAATAAAAGTAACAGAGATTAAGACGAAAAGAACAAACGAACGGAGCAAATATGTCCTCATTTTTTCATAGCTTTAACGAAATTGTGTCCGCGTTGTTTTCCTTCCCTCATTAGAAAATAGTGTCGATGCTAATATTAATGCAGATTGCATCGGACGTACACCGAGAGGACATTAGCCCCGATAAATTACATCTCGTGATTAATTAAATGAAGTCTCCTAAAACTTAGTCAACTTATTGGTCTTAATAATAAAGAATTGTGGTTAAAAATCGATTTAATTAGTTTTATTTTGTTGCATGATATTGCAACGACATTATGCACATGAATTTTAACACCTGTTAACGAACATTAATATATATAGTTTAATTTTTACGAATCATTACAGCCGCGGTAACAAGAAACGTTTTATTCGTGCCATCTCCTTTACAATAACAATTCGAATCCCTTGGTAAGTATTAGGCGCATATGATAATAAAGTTGGTATTCGACAAGATAGACTTACGTACTCGACGCACGGAGAAAGAGAGAAGGACAGACAAAGAGCTTCTGAGTAATCCACGTATTCTAAAGACAATTTATTAATAACTCGTTTACCATTAATAATTCATAAATATTAGGAATTGAGAAATATAGAATGAACTTTCTGCTATTTTCACCAATAGTTTTCAGTTGGATTTTGTGTCTAAATTAATAGCCATTAATAATTATTGTCCCTTGCTCTAGAATAACCTCAAAAAGTTTGACAAGTCCTTCTTCGATAATTCATTTACTAACTTTTACACATTCTTTTTAATTTAAAAATTATTTCATATTCTCTCTGGTTTCACCATCAGTGACATCTTGGATATCGACCTAAGAATCGGCTGTCAGTAAATTAGCTAACAATTTGCTCTGCTTGAACGTTTCGTAGCTATGTATGTACGTATTTTGTCTGGATCTGCTCAGTGCAGGTGGTGCAGACAGTGATGAGATATCGGCCGCGTTTTCTCGCGCATGCGCGACGATTAGGATCGATAATTCTGAATAAAATAGGATACCTTGATCAGTTTGTAAAATTTTTAAAAATTATTATGATTTGATTTTGAAAGTAGCGAACTCTACGTCTCTTTGTAGCTCGTTTTCCAATGTTAGCTGCCATTGTATATTAAAATATTAACAATAACTTACTCAAAACTCGTAGGACACTCGTCTCATCTCAGAAAAGTTGTTCCGGTACTTTCCCGCCAATATCATTTCCTCACTACCTTTTCCCTCTGACATATATGTATACAGGGTGTATCACATAAATGGGATCACCTGAATATCTTTCGTATTTACAGTCCTATCAGAAAATTTTAGAGGAAAAAGTGATACTATTGTAGGGGCAATATAATGGTAAAGGAACAAGTATTTGATGTCGTGTTTTTTAATGAAATTTCAAAGTCACCGATGTTTTTTTAATGGAGTAGTAATTTTTTACGATAGCGTGATAGACAATAAAAAACTGAATTTACTGGATACCACCTTTTTGACCTTGAAAAGACGTTGAGCAAGAATAATCATGTTGAAACGGATGAAATGTGGAAATTCAAAACTTACGTGTTTCAGAAAAGATTGTGCGTTGTTTGTTAAATCCTGGCGTAAAAATGCAGCATACTTTATACTAGTAAGAGTTCCTCGTATAAAGTACGAGCCTATTATTTTACTGCATAAAATTCCGCACCATACGTTAACGGTCCACGATCTTTGCTTTTCTACTTCTCTTAACCATCGTCAATTCTCAACTGAGCAGAAGTGCATATTGTGCGAATTTACTTGCCCATGATTAGTAAGAGATGCCTCATCCGTAAGAAGAACTATTTCGAACATTTTTATATGTAAAAGTCAACCTGACGTAAACAACGCGCAATCTTTGTTGAAATACGTAAGATGTAAACTTCCACATTTCAACCGCTTCAATATGATTATTCTTGCTCAAGGTCAATTCAAGGTCAAGAAGGTGGTATTCACTAAATTCAGTTTTTTATTGTCTATCATGCTATCATAAAAAAATATACTATTGTATTAAAAAAAAAAACATCGGTGACCTTGAAATTTCATTAAAAAACACGACGTCAAAAATTTTTTTCTTCACCATTATATTTCCCCCCTGCAATAGTGTCACTTTGTCCTCTGAAGTTTTGTGATAGGACTGTAAATACGAAAGATATTTAGGTGTTCCCATTTATGTGGGACACCCTGTATTTTGCTCATAATATAAATACATTACTGTTTTGGGCGCGCATACACAATAACAGGCGACCCATATCTCATTACTGAGTACAGACCCTTGAACGGAGCTCCAACATTTTATTGAATATTAACATTTATGTAAACATAAACGTCATAGATACGTATATTATATTATATTAATGTTATAACTATTTATACAAGAAAATAGAGATTTATTTTCAATCAGTTATATATTATGTATTCACATTTTTTGTACAAAATGTATTCTTTTCACAATGTTGAAAAACAAGTTAGTTAAATATAATTAATACCATACATATTGTTATTGTTAAATAGCAATCTTTGTTTATTACTTTGTGAATCGCATAATTTATATACAAAACAAAATTATGCGTCCTTCCAGAAGATATTACGTTGTGTACACACTGACGCTATACTACGATAAAAGTAATTTTTCGTTATATTACAGCAGTATGTCTGTACAAATTAGGCACTCGTTTATCCTCATAGAGAAATATACATAGAAGTCTCGAGTACTGGATGTTACATGATATCTTAATGCTAATAAACAAAGCACTGTCACGTGTTAGATACAGTCTAATAGAAATAGAAGATGTAAAACATGGTACAAATGCAAGCGATGTATGATGAATGGATGTACAATAAATAGCAAAGATCGTTCCAAAGAATCAAGACACACGATGTAGCTAGAACCTACTATTTACACAAATTGTTATATCAAAATATATGATAGTTTTTTTTTGTTTTTATTACATAATTAGTTATCTTTTCGTAATATTTGTCGTTTGTGAGCTCAAAAATAGATTTAAAAAGTTAAACCTCGTCAGATGCAAGCACCTCGGTCGTAGCAGGCGAAGCAGCCTTTTCTTTTCTTTCCTCTTCTTTCATTTGAAGAGCAACAGCTGACTCAAGCACTCGTATCCTTCCCTCGTGCTTTACGATCACCGCTTTTAATTTTCTTATTTCCTCGGTGAATTCTTTCAGCAACTCCTCCTATCGAAGAAACGTCGTAATAGCGTCGTTTAAGAGAGATCAAAAGAGCAGCGATTTTACATAACAATAAGCGCAAAACATTATATATGTACATGTGTATGTATGTAAGTACACACAAGTATTCAAGTTTCAAATACGTACCGTAATTCCTGCAGACTGCGTAACATTTTGTGCATTAGACGCAACTTTCGCGCCTTTGCCGAGTATGTTCGATTTCTTATTCACTTTAAGGTCGTTCTTGGCTACCGATGGTTGATAGCCGTCTCGCATTGAAATTAATATAGGCTCTGCGTCTGTTCCGCTTGCCCATTCCTCCGCGGAAATCGCAGCTGTGTCGCCAGAAGTATCTGGATACAAATCTTCTTGGAATAGGTCAGACTAAAAATTGATGAAAATTAACATTGATCAATAATTAACATTTCCAAATGTTGGCGTTGACTAACGCACCGGCAGCTACGTAATAGAAAAATACTAGTATCGGTAATAATAGTCATTTACCAGATTTAATGAAACTGATTTATATCTTTTACTTTTATAATTAATATTATTCGTATATAAGTCAGCCAATAATCAACGCGTTAATATTAGTATTTGTTTGAACTCTACCCTTCTCGGTACTGTCATAGAGATGACCTGGCAGAAGCCCGAGTTGTTGAGCCGGTAGAATCTAGTTATTTCACAGCTCTTAACATCACAGCCTCGTTTTGGCATCATTCCTATGCCCCTTTGTGGATCAGGGGTTTGAAACGTATTGATATAATGAACGAAAGGAGGTTCGGGAGTAATTTCAAAATAGCGAATCACAGAATCCCCTTTCCCGCACAAATACACCAGATTTGTGTCGGGATCGTACAAGGGGAACATCACTCCGTTGCTTGTATCCAATTCTACCATAACTATGGGTTCGCCTAACATATCAGGGGCTCGCAACGAATACTGCCTCTCGGACATTTTGCTGAAACCTGTAGTAAAAATCAAGCCTCCCCTGAAAAAATAGTAAATCTTACGTGGATACGAAGCTTCCTTCGAATCGGATATACATATGTAGGTACTACCGATACTCTTAAAACATACACTCGTACATACTATACAAACGTCCTACAACTTATTTCTAAGTATGGTATGCTTACACTATTGTAATCCTTCGTATAATATCGTTTTCCGAGTTCTCTCAAGTTAATCATCAAAACCGAATAACATCCACCTTGTTACAACTTCTAGGCTGGTATTAAATACACACATATAGACAGTATAAAGTAACACGAAGAAAATACAGTGATGAGTAAAAAAAACTTGTTCTTTTGTGGTTTGTCTCAAGGTCATTGTAAATCATACTTCAATGAAAAATATCAGTGTACCGGCTGGACACTGTGCCCGTAAATCGTATTATTCCAAATACAGAAAATCACATCTCGTTGTTACGGTACGTTTCGTATTAGTGCAGTTATATCACTGTCCATTGTATTTATTACACATGTTCATTGATCGACATGTACAAGATGTTATGCTTTAAGGTAATAACTTGAGATACGATACTTACTGCAACTTTTTATGAAGATGTTACACAGTGGACATCTTGATATTTGTATTTATTAAGCTGACATCCTCCCGATGTTGTATTTTCAATCTTGCGGTATTCCATTAAAAAATACCACACCTCGCACTACACAAATTGGAAAGACCATGTGATAATAAAAAATAAAGGTATCCTTAACACGCGAGTGAGAGTATATCGTTTATAGGATCTTTATGAATGCTTCTTCTAGAAAATATATATTACTTGTACGCTTCTAATTCTAATAAATATATCGATAGAAATATCATTCTTCTACTTTAATTCTTTGAATTGAATTCTGATACGCTTATCGTGTAAAAAGGCGGATGTATACTGTTTGATGATTATTCAATGTGAAAGAGGTATGTTGATAGTGTATCGCATAGTAGAAATAGTTGTTATCGCTAGAAAGATGCCAATAAAAATATTTCTCCATAATCGATTCGAATCATAGAGAAATATTAATCATGTATGTATGTGCAACTCTGTAAAGGTACCAATCGCGCACCTGTGAAATAGACGCATCAAATAGTTTTGTATATAATTTTCACAGCTGCTCGCACCAATTAGTAGCATCTAGTGGTAAACTTAATTCCTTTTTAATGTAGTAAAAAACAAAAAAAAAACATTTGCCAATTGGTATAAGCAAGCTAAGATTAGTTAAACATGCTTAGAAATATCGTTCGTACGCACCTGAGAAAGATAGCGCGGGTAGCTTTGCTGCCTTCATGCGCGATAGCCTCTTCTAATATTTGTCCTGAGCGTGGATCCAAAATCCTAATCTTTTTATCTTTGCATGTAGTTACCAATCTGGATCCATCCCAATTCCAACACGCCGAATAGATCATGTCCGGGTGACAATCTATTTGTACTATTGCTTCTCCAGTACCGACATTCCAAATTAAAACAAGATTGTCAGACCCGGCTGTGAGCAACACGTTAGAGGCGGTTGGATGCCATAGGACAAGACCTACTCTACGTTGATGCAATTGAAGGTCTACCACCGAGTCTGTTAACGTCCTGGAGATCCCGCCATCGGGTATTTGCCATACTTTGACAACGCAATCTTCCGAGCCTGATGCTATGACATTGTCGTTGTGAGGACACCACGCAATATCTAGCACCGGACCTTTGTGTCCACCTACTAAGGGGTAATCTGCTGGTATTCGACCGATCTATAATAAATTCAACATTAAATTCAATTTCTCCTATACCGATTAAGTAGCAATTTATCAGACCGTTAGATTCAACAGTTGATAAAGACAGGGATGAAACTTGCCTTATTATGGGGCAGCACTATGAAAGCGCCACCACCCGCGGATTCCACGATGATGGCCAGAAACTTTGGGTTCACAGCGCAAAAGGTCGAGTCCCAGGAGGACTTGGATACTCTTATGTTGTCATAGCATTGTTCGCGTTTCAAAGGTGTTCCGTACACGTGGCGGAACTTGCTGCTACGCACAACACGGAAAGACATATCTGCACCTATTTTCGTTCGACGAAACGAATTCGAACAGAGAAACAAACAGAAAAGAGGAATAAGGAATGAGAGTGACAGAGATTAACCTAACGAGAGCAGAAGGGGGTTCCTTGGTGTACCTTGCTTAGCCGGTTATTAAAGCGATAAATACTTTGTTTAATAAATTATTATTCTTATTATTATTTTATTTTTATTATTATTATTATTATTATTATTATTATTACGTGCCCACTGTCGGCGTGGGTGTCGCGTGGACCATCCCCGTTTTATAAATAGATTCCCCACCCTCGGCGTTGAAACGAGCGCGACTCGGAATAAGAATATTTTCGAATCCCGAGACTTTTACGGATTTACAGAGTTTAACTTTTGTCCGGTTTCGAAGCGGACTAATTCTACACTACAGTGTTGCCAATTATCTCGAATATCACCGGAAAATCTCGTATAAGCCATACTTGGCGAATCGAGAAATAGATCGGATCCACCCGAAAATAAACCAGCCGCGGCTTTTATATGACGATGATTCACACCACCTCGATCGTTATAGCGTTCCTGAATTTGCATTACTGGCTTTCAAAATAGCGTTAATGTCGTTCCTTGATTTTCGCATCGAATCCCATTCACGAGTGAATTTGACGATACGTATTGACGGATACGAATGTATACGTATTCCGATATTATTGTGATATGGGTATATTTTGCTGGACTATTTGCCCAGAATTATCGTACATCGAGGTTCCGTGTCGATTGAAAGGCGGTTTCGGTTAGGGGGCGTATCGAAATTTTAATCGCTTTACCGAAGAACGCGTTTATAGGTCAACCGCATTCAATTTAATATCTTTCACGGAGAAATTCATTCGAGTTGATGCCCCGTACGCGAACGGATGAAAGCGTATGCGCGTGTACGTCGAGAAAATGACCGAACATATCTCTAAGTACACTTACCACCAACACCACCATCCCCCCCCCCCGACACGATTTCCTTATTTCGGATGGACGCGCCGAGAAGAATAATTGAATCTCACCGATGAATGATTTTTAAATACGGAACGCAGTTATTCGACGTATGAATCACACGCTTCTTTAGAAAGCTGAGTAACGGAATAAGTTCTGCGTCCCGTTCTGCTATCGTCGACAGATTGACGCTGACTGTTATCATTTTGTGCTAACTGTATCTAATCTACTAAACCGCATTTGTGTCAATGCTATTCACTATTCTTTTCATAAAGTTCACGATGTTTCCTGATTCGTGACTCATATCGCAGAAAATCTTTTTAACTCGGTTTTTTCCTTTTTCGATAAATACGTACATGTAATCTAGTAGAATTGATAGCACTCAGCAGGGTATACACACGTTCGATTTACCAGTGTGTAACATCGAATACGCCGAAATAATCGAATGGAATTGAAAATATGTAAATTCCGACAGGCTCGGCGGTCTCGACGGTCCCGACGGGCAAGCTAGCGATAAAAAACATGATAACTATCTAATTCTGTGAAATTGATTTCTATTGAAATAGAAGAAAGTTCGACAACGGGAAAATTATGAAATTTAGACATTTTAATCGGGAAATCACCTTTCGATTGGTCAGTTGTGCCACGAGATATACCACACTTCGAACGCAGGATGCATACGCGCACAGAAAAATGTTTAAACGTATGCCCGGATGTATGGCTCACGATCGAACATTACACCAGCGTACTGTTGATAAGAATGCAAGGCTGCATCCGTGACTACGTGAATACTTTTGAAAGCCAGCACTTCGGAATTTCAACGTTCCCGCCGCGCCGGCGAGTAATACAGAATTTCTTCCCGAGTGTCGCACTTTGCGACCTCTCTGCCGTCGCATTTTCCATCCCCACCCCATCGCCGCTCAGCCCACTGCGCAACCAATCGTACGCAGCTCTTTCAGAAGGAAAGAGCGAAGAGCAGCGGTAATAAAACATACCTGCTTACAGATATTAGAAGATACATACGTATTTAGATACAAAGCAAGCGAACACATAGACTGTGGATAATAAGTAGACAAAACTTGGTGACAATAATTATGGACTGTAACAGATTCAATCATGATCTTCCATACAATCTATTTCAAATCACGAAAAGTACGTTTCAACATAGCCAACATTTGTTGTCAACCAAGCATTATATCTTAATACAAATACTTAATACTTAATACTTATTTCTGGCAAATATAAATGTATAAATTCGCATTGTTCGATAAGATAACAAAGGTAGATAAATGTAATCCGCGCAATTGCGGGAAACAGAGTATACATATATGTGTACACTCATGAAAGGTTCAAATAAACTCGGTCGAAGTTCGTAGGTATGTTTTTTAAAATATTTCTGAGTAGTTTGAACGTAACTCCCCTAGAATGCTTCAGAGTATCGCGGTTTTATTATCTAACGATAGAAATTCGAGATTCGCTTTTAATTTTTTAATAGTTATATACTTTACTTTATCCCATTTCTACAGCAATGTTTCTTTTCGCTGCCTGTTTTTCTCTTGCGGCACAAGAGGAGCAGTTTTGAAACGGAGTCGACGCGTGACAGCCAATTAATTTGCAAAGAAAATCTTTCTCCGACCTCCCCGGTGTCGCGTTGCGCCTCCCACGGTCGCAAGACATTCGAGAGGCAAAACCGTAACATTTCGCGTCGTAATTCAACCGACGATCACATAGCGGCGCTATCGACATGAACTGGCTGGATCATTTGAGAGCACCTTATTTGGAAGCACCTGCTCCCGCGAATACCTACCCCCCGAAGCTACCGATTTTCTCACGTTATTATCACTTCCAACATGTTCTCTACCTGTAGAACGATCCTAACTATCGATCGCACTTCACCTTTCTCGTCTTATTCCTGTATTTATTCCCTGAACACTTTGCACGCACAAGACGGAATTGTTGCATACGCCACGAGCGGAATCGAATGGAATCATTCGATGAATATTAAGTACGGGGAATACGCGCGTGTTCGTAGAAAGATTTTTCTTTTTCGTGTAGAGCACACTTGGCCGAATGTATCTTACCGATCGAATTTTTTCCCGATGACAGACGATGCACGCTTTTGGAAAAGAAGTCCCCCCCCCCCCCGGGTCTCATGCGTTTACACGAATGATAGCTGCGCGCGCTTCTTACACGCAACATGGCGTCCCACTCGAGGAACATTCGAATGCACTCGACTTTCCCGTAATTCTAATTCGTTCGATCTTGCATAAATCGAACGACTAATCTTATCGAAAGATCTTATATCGTATCCATCGAAACGACAACTACGTCAAGTAAATAACATTAATTAGATACACAACGAGCATAATCAATTTAAAGCATCGAAAACGATATGTCTACTTATATACAGGGTGTTTATATCCAGCTGTAGTATAAACTGTAGCTTTTGTAGCAAGTATACAATACTTGCACACGTAGGTGCGAAAGAAATACGAGATGCGTGTTCTTTCGTAGATTTCGTAGATTCAATTATTGGGATTTTTAAGTTGAATTTTTATAGCACAGCTTCGAGGTATATCGGATAGGTAGTTATAGTCAGTTATATATAGGAGTATATATAGGAGTTGTATATTCGATAAACATGTATGCAACGTGTCGTACGGACGTCGTACGTCGTACGAATGCACGCACGCACCACTTACCTACCTTTCTATCATTCGTGACGATCTTCCTGAAAGTTGCATACGGTTATATGCATGCTTTGTTGTCGTGGGCAATGTTATGTCTAGATGATAAGACAGTGAATTTACTATTACTTTAATACACGCTAGCTGAAAAGAAATGGGTAATCAAGTGGCACGTGCTGGACACGCATCCTCCAAGAAAACTGAATCCGTTGTACATACCGGCGACACCACCACCAATGCAGCTAATCTTTCGAAAAGTTCTTCGGGAACCGAATTAGAAAATCATTCGCACATGCAATTCTTTCCGATCGAGAATCTGGCGAAGGTATGAGGATGTTGCCGTATAACTGCACAGTCCTATCATGCTTATTAGATTGCTGCGAGAGAAGATCGATTCTCTATGACTCATGGAGGGATCCATCAATTATTGTGCAAAGAACCTTCGCGTTTCGAATAATTTCAACTCTCTCGTTTGGTTTGCGAATGAATGATTTGCAGGTCATTTATCGACATTCATTCTTGGAAATGTCATCGTATATTGACTGTAATGTACATAACCTATAATCGTGTTCCTGATGTAATCGATTCTTTACAGACATTGTTATTGTGTTGCAAGCAATACACACAATAGTATATACATATTATATAGTCCCTATGTAATACATAGCTATTAATGGCTTTGTAATGTTATTACCAAACAACGAATCTTAACACCCATCTGAAACTGTATATGTATATTTTCCAGACTTTATCTCATTTGACGCACGACGAGCAACGTATAAGTGGCATTACCAAATCTGTATTTCAACGATACCTTTTCCCTAATTATCCAGAATTAGGTGAAAATTTATTCAATTACTTGCACCATGCTGCCAACGTTAGCACCGCTCACATGAGCGCAAATTCTTTTAAACAACAAGCCGAGAAGTTTCTTTCTGTGATGAATGACCAAACTGTATTAGAAAATTATGTAAAAATGTACTCTAATCTGAAAGGGGATGGAAACGTTACTCCAGAAGGTTTAAAAGGTTTATTAAATATTTCCTATAAGATTGCCATGGACAGCAGCGCGACTCCTGCTTGCATTTTTGCAGAGCAAATAATGAATACAGTTGTTGTCTCCTGTGTTAGTATACTAACCTACTTATTAGAACATCATTTCCGAGCTTGTATAGTTCCATATTACATAATGTACATTGCAGTTTCATGGCAAATATATTTTGTCTGTGAGTTATGTGAGTAACTGGATCGGACAACATTGTCCACGTATAATACATGGTCCCCATCATTATGTAGTACACGTATTGACAACTGCATATCGAAGCGGCGCAGTTCTGTTGTCCAAAGAGCAACCGCAACCGCATTTGGAGATACCAACACCCATATTGGAACAACCAGATTCTATAGATTTCCCACAAGTTTTACTACCTGTGAGCTATGTATGGTTGCTATCAAGTATACTACCAGAATGTTATCTCCAGGTAAATCACTGATTGTGGTCACTTCATTTTTAACATGTCGTTAAATAGTGAAATAATGAATGTGTGTCTAGGCAGAGCAGTCTCCGAAAGATATTCCTCATGCTCTGATAGCAAAAAGATTAGGCAGCGTATGTCCAAAACATTGGACGTTGCTGTATAACAGTTCAGAGCATGGCACAGGAGCGAACCGTTTTCTGCATCATGTGTTAGGATACAGAGGTCCTACCTTGTTGTTTATAAGAGCCCATAGTCCAGACAAGGATACAGTACGTCCTACATACTGCATATGCACTTCTGTAGAATGGCGCGAGAGTCACCTCTACTGGGGTGACGAGAATTCCGTGGGCATCGAGTTGTTCCCATCTTACCGAGTTATAGAGAAGGGAGCTAAAGTATTGTACTTAAACACTAACATCAGGGGTTATCCTCACGGACTACGTTTCGGCAGTAATCCGCGTTCACCGTATATCAGCATAGACGAATCGTTTCAGTCGGTTAGTATCGCAGGTGCGCCTTATCCACTTGCCAGCTTGGAAGTTTGGGGCTGTGGACATACGCAATTGAGGTAACTAAAACATTTTGTTAAAATGTTAAAATCATTTAAATTAAGTCTACATTGATGGTAAGCTAATACGTATATGATTTAGGGAGCGTCAATTAGAAATAAAAAAGTGGCAAGTGAAGGAAGCCGAGAAACAAAGGATTGTCAAGTTGAGTGCCAGCGATTGGATAGATCATCCTGATCGCTACCTGCTGGAATTGGCTGGTAGAGCATCTTATAATAACGAAACGAATAAATAATCGTAATGGAACGGATTACGATAGCGTAAAATTAATTCCGGAGATAATAGTAAATTGTTTGTATATATGTATATATTACTAAACATACTATTGTATCAATACGTGGTACTTATGTCGTATGCGTAAGATTGCGGACATTATGTTTGATCTTGAGAAATATTTTATTTTAAAGGTATGTACTTATATACAAATGCGCAACGAGTACAAGTTTATATTTTGCAATTTTGCTTGAATCATGTTACACGATTTTACACATCTTGATTTTTTCTAACGTCAATGTACTTGTGATAGAAACACTCGATGCGTCGTGTTGCATCGCGTCGATAACCGGAAGAGATATTTTATTAACTTATTATTTTATCGAATGATAACTTGAAATTCAAGTCCAAGTACTTACTGAAAAGACCTAAATGCAGTATATTTTAATTGTATTTGAAAATCATATTTTTATGCTCAATAACATTAGGTAGTTGTAAAAGATATACGAGTGAAATACTTGAACGATTACAAACGAAAGTAAGATGCCATTTTGTACGACGATGATTTAATATTTACGACAGATGCACACAAACGAAAAAGTACGAGGCAATCGAGCGGTTTGTTAACGTTCTGCGTGTTTCCAAGTGAATGAACTGTCGTTGGACTGAAATTTAAATATACTCGCTGGAGTAAGATCTCAGCGAATATGTAGGTGCTGTTACATATTTCCATGTGTCTTTGCAAATATGTACATTTCGGCTACTGCGTGCCTTACGTCTCGTGTTGTTCAACACAATTTCGAAGAATGTGCATAATATCTACGTATTTGCATATTCTTACATTGTTCAAGTTGCAAAGATTACCGCATGCCTTATGTACATACTGCTATAAACAACATAAATAAGGGTCGTCAAATGTTAGTATTGATACGCGCCCGAACGAACGTTGAAACTATTATTAATACGTTTTCGAATCTTGCTATTTGTGCTCTTGATATTGGTTTTCTCTTTTATAAAATTACCATAACTTATGCTAAACGCAAGATTTGTATTTTCATAGACAATAGAAATATGAAAAGATCTCGATTTTATTCTGATGAATAAGCATCGTGAAAATGTTGCTCTTCAAGTTGGAGAAACGAATAAGATACTTAACAAATGATTTCCTTATTCTTCTAGATATCCCATTACGATAACTATACACACAACAAAGGTATACTTAATTAAATAATATATTCTATCATTATACTTTCCAAACATCGTATTTTTATATTATTCCTAATCGTCTATCACATTCTTTGATTCAATAGAGTACCGCAAATATGATTCAGTACTTTTTTTTTTAAGAATTCATTGTATCTTAACGTAACGATCTGTCTACTTTTCCAATGTGGAAAAAATAGAGGGACAGTGACGTCCTATGTAAGGATGAGCACGATTATTGAAATAATCAAAGAGTCTGGTTATACTACTTCTAGTATCACCAGGTACTCTTTCAAAACCAACGTTTATAAAAAGATACACAAATCGTATCGAATAAAATACTGTGTAAAATATGCAATGCACTTAAAAATTTATTAAGATCACCAAAATGGTGCATCTTGATATCTGAATACCATGGTGTCGTTATCTTTGTCATATCGATCATATTCATTTATATCATGCTCATTGTCGTAACGCGATCGCTTCTTAGGATCAGATAGAATTCCATAGGCTTCTCCAACTTCTTTGAACATCTTCTCTTGTTCTTTCCTTTCCCCCTCCGTTGCATTCACGTGTCGATCTGCAAAACAATATTATCAGAAAAATATTTACTTGGCGATTTAAATACATTACAGGACTAAACAGTTACTTTCGTAAACATACCTGGGTGATGCACCATTACTCTTTTTCTATATGCTTTCTTAATGTCATCGGTCGTCGCGGTTTTATTGATACCTAAAATCTTATAATAGTCTTTCCTCTTCGACCTGTTCAACGCAAATTGCGCTTCCATGAGTAACCGTTTGTGTTCTGTAATACAAATCGATATTAAAGGTAACTCTGTACGATGTGAACAATGGAACCATTTTTATAAAGTAATAGAATCTTCATAATCCTTTTTTATACCTCGAATGTTGCTTATTCTGCATACTTTCTCAAGATCATGAACAGCTTTTTCGAAATCTGAGAGTGTCATGTACGCCGATGCTCTCCTTAAAAGGGCTTTCAAGTAATTTTCATCTAACTTCAATGCTTCCGTACATTCTGCAACCGTTTCTTGTAAAAGGCCACACTAGAACACATTCAATTGAATCACGAGTAACGATTTTTCCTGAAAAATTTGCCATTAGCAAAAAAGAAAGATAAAAGAGAATTACCACACACCTTCGCGGCAGCTGTTGCTTTATTGAAATGAAGTTTCGCATTCATTACAATATTTTGAGGATCTATAATCAATGCTTCCGTATACAACTCGTATGCCGTTCGAAATTGATTGTTTTTATACGCTGTGTTTCCTTCTTCTTTTTTTTTCTTTAGGTTTTTAGCTCGCTATAAAATTGCACAACAATATAGAGACTACTGTAAATATTTTTGATCCCACTGGTCTCTACCTTGTATATCTCCATTGCCTTGGTATGATCTGGTGCCAATCTAAGCACTTGTTGGAAATGCGCGAACGCTTTCTCGATGTTCCCCAGATAATACAAACACATAGCGCGGACGTATATAGCATCCAGATTTTGTTTGTCGATGTGTAGAATATTACTGAAACGGAAAATAATGCGGAAATGACACGCGATAACACATTAGTGATATATGTGTACAAAAATAGTCGTATGTAAAAATAAGTACTTTGCGATTTCCTGTGCTTCTTGGTATCTTCCCAGAAATACTAAACACTCTGCTTTCATCAATTTGAACCTTGGACAATAAGTAGCGACATCGCAGCAACGATCCATACAATACACAACCTTTGAAAAATGTGAAAGATTAATTATTTGCCGCGTCCATAGCAATGTCACACATGTATTTGGTTTTATATAAGAAGTAATCTCTCACCTTACGAAAATCCTTGTTGGCATATGCAACATCTCCTTCCTTAATATAATTTTTTACATGTGTCAAGTAGTTTGATACCATAGGTATCGCTGAATTGTCTGGATCCAGTATTCTTAACACAGTTATAGCATGCTCAGCTTCTTGAAGCGATCCTAAGATTAAATGGCATCTCGCGATTCTAACATAACTCTACAAAAGTAATTACATGAAACGTGTATTTATTTGATTTATACATATCACGTATTGGACGCGTTACACGACATACTTTGTAAAACCTGGGATTCAACTGAAGAGACTTTTTTGAGTCTTTCAGAGCATCGGAATATTTGTTAATCATTATGTAACAAGCAGCTCTATTTCCATAATGACGAAATTCGTTTGGGCATAACTCTACAAAGGTAATCGAGCCACCAATTAATTAACTATTGCCATAATAGATTTCAAATCAGAGAGAATGCTCACCGATGAGATCATTGTATTCTTTTAATGCTTCTTTATACTCTTTTGCTAGATAAAATTTTTTGGCAGCTTCGTTTTTCTGTTCCACCAACCTGAAATAAAATCTTGACAATATACAATATCGATATACTTTTCAACAGCAAATTGAATACTCAATGCACGATTAGTGTTAGCGTACGTTGTTTACGCTCTTCCTAAGTGTATATAAAAAAAAATGGCTCACTGCTTACAAGTCGACATAATACTTTTTCAAGGAATCTTAGAATTTCATTTGTGAAATGTGTCGTGTCATTGCGAGACAATGGTTCGATCGTATTAAAGAATTCAAGTACTATTAGTATGCACTGAAGCGTTGAATGAAATATCTTGTTGTATACTCGTACAATTCGTGTACTTACTCCTCGGCAGGTTTTTCCACATTCAAGTTACTAGCCATTTTTGTTTATCGAGTTAGCGTCAATGTGTGTAAACCGTTTTCGGTTTAATGTTGCAATTACGATCTTACGAACGCAATTACGTTCCGCTGCCCTCCGTGAGAGTGCGAGAGTTCCTTCGCCTTCGCCTTTGCCCTGCTTTACTTCTTGAACAGTGCCAGTCGAAGGGCCTGGTTTGTAATAATGATCTTGGGCTTGGGATCCTCGCCAATCCTCGGTTGTCCGTGCGTTCCGAAAGGCATTTCAACCAATTTATTCAAGATTCATTGCACGTATTTCATATACTGTTATAACTGCTTATATATATTATAGAATACATACGTTACAATCGGATTAGCGTAAACGAAAAATACAAGAAAGAATTCCAAAAATTCAGATTGAGCAAGTGTAGCAACTAATAATGTATAGCATCTATATATATTACTCTGCAAGTCGTTACCATTGAATTATACTTACGTAAAATAAGTAGCTAAAGTTCAATGTGTTCAATCGAGAAAGTAAGAAATCTTAAAATCGATAGAAATGTTAGTAATCAGACAATGAAAGTATCAACAACACAAGCTTTAAAAACGTATTGCATTGTTCATTTTCGGAACGCATTTCACATAAAGCGTTATACATACATACAAAGTATTCTTTGTACAGATATTTCAGCCTGTTTCAACATTTTTCACAGCGTCTAAGTCTAAGGCAAAATCTGTTAGATATGTGCGGTCTTACCGATTAGTCCAATTTGCAAACCTGTGGCGGAACTCTTCATTTTCCACTAATTTGAAGAAACAATTCAAATTAACCGCGCCTCTATTGTGCGAACAATGCCCCCTTCTGTATGTATATTATTAATACTGTAAAAATGATAGTCCAGTAAAATAAGTTTACGATGGTAATGAAGAACTGTTTAGTTTCGAAATATTGTAGGTAATTTCTGAATAATTTATTTATTTCTGAATTTTTTATTTTCTGCATTGTATTACAGGAAAGTGCATGTCGCAGCGGACTACGTAAGAGAGCAAATCAAATCAAAATGCAAAATGCTTCGGTGTGATAAGGATGAGTTGAGCACCACTGTTCCGGAAGATTGGTCAGTGGTAGCCACAATTTTCAATTTGTCAGATGGTCCGTCGAGTGTAAACAATGGCGAACGGAAAGAACAAACTGGATAAAATAACGATTCCAAAGGTATTCCGATTTAACATTTCTTCGTTTATGCACGGGACTGTTTCGACCAGACGATTCCACGTGATTCTCGGCATTTGTCAATATGTTCTATTCCACTATTCTCGTTTATGCGCCGTTTATCGTTAAAAAAAGCTGTCAGAGAAAGATAAAAAATACGAAGATTTTCGTTCGAGTTATGCACTCTGTGCACTCCAAAGTGCTGAAGTGCTTTGTTTATTTTACGGTCAGAGAAAATCTGTGGATTGGAACTTCGAACGAACGCGACAGTGTTATTCCTTCGAGATGTTATTCCTGTCAAGTTATTGTCTTTCCAGGTGGAAAATGTAAGGATTCTAGACAAATATAGTAACAATCACTCTGTCGGAACTCTTTATTTGACTGTACCTCATCTTATATTCACCGAACGAAATGGAAAGAAGAAAATTTGGGTAACGTATTAACGTTATCTCTGATATGCGTAAGCTTCTTATTTATTTGAAGTATAGTCTTAACGAATGTCAACTATAACATTGTATTACAGGTTCTATGCACTCATATTTCAAGTATAGAAAAGCTACCATTGACTACAACAGGCTCACCGCTATGTATTAAGTGTAAACACTTTTTCATTGTGACGTTTATCATTCCAAAAGAACGAGACTGCCATAATATATATCAAACGTTATCCAAGCTATCTTGCCCGGGTAAGTTAATCATACAAGATCCTTGGAACAGTTATTTTGAGACTTCGCTTTTATATGTAAATACATTTATTTTCAGTGAATTTAGAGGACCTTTATTGTTTCTATTACCAACCAACTGATGACACCCTACCACAGCACGCAGGATGGAATTTTTTTAATTTACAAAGCGAATTTCAAAGACAAGGTCTTCCTAATGAAGAATGGTCTCTGAGCTATATAAATACAAATTACGAGGTACAAATGGAGTAAAACTTAACCATGAGATTTACAACTGTAAAAAATCTTATGAATACGTACAATATTTACTTATGATTTCAGCTTTGCGATACTTATCCCAAGTATTTATATGTGCCCAGTACAAGCAGCAGTGGTACTTTGATGGGTAGCGCAAAGTTTAGAAGCAGAGGACGGTTACCGGTTTTAACATATTTACACTCTAACAAGGTTTGTGTGATGAATAAATACAAGAGAATACATGATTTAAAAGCTTAGAATGTAAGCAAGTACAATTGTTCCATAGGCTGCCATTTGTCGGTGTAGTCAACCTTTATCAGGATTCAGTGCTCGATGTCCCGACGATGAACACATGATGTCCAATATATTGTGTACGAATCCTAATTCCAAGTACATGTATGTTGTAGATACACGACCGCGCGTAAGTCTATTAACATGAGCCAAGGTATTTTTGTAACTGTAAATGTTGTCAATGTTGTGATTAAATGTCATCAGGCAAAACTAATGTTCACGATGTCATTTGTGTAGATCAACGCCTTTGCCAACAAAGCTGCAGGAAAGGGATACGAGAACGAGAATTTTTACGATAATATCAAATTTCATTTCTTCGGTATTGAAAACATACATGTAATGAGGACCAGTCTGAACAAGTTGATAGAGCGTGAGTCTACCGTTTCAATCTATGAACGATAAACATTACTCGCTGTTTCAAGTGTATCTGATTCATGTTCAGTGCAAAGGACAACTTCAATGAGCGCGTTTCTAAGTGGTTTGGAAAGCACTGGATGGCTGAAGCATATAAGATCTATACTGGAGGCCGCTTGGTTCATTGCTCGAGCAGTGTCGAGCGGAGTTAGCGTGGTGGTGCACTGTAGCGACGGCTGGGATCGTACTGCTCAAGTATGTTCGTTGAGCGCGCTCCTATTAGATCCATTTTACAGAACGATCCAAGGTTTCCAGGTATAATATTTAGTTAACCAAATTTCCGAATTTTCTATAAGCTTGTGTAAAACATGCTATATATTCTTCTAACACATAGGCGTTGATCGAAAAAGATTGGCTGTCGTTCGGACATAAGTTCAGTAACCGTTGCAGTCACATCAGCTGTGATAGTAAAGAATTAGCACCAATTTTCACACAATTCATTGACGCGACATATCAGTTGTTGCAACAGTATCCGCATAAGTTTCAGTTCAATGAGTTTTTCCTGTTGACTCTTCACGATCATGTGCACAGCTGTCAATATGGTACTTTCATAGGAAATTCTGAAAAGGAGAGGCAGATGCTCAGGTATAAAAATGATTCGTTTATTATACAAAAATTCGTAGTCTTGATGAGCAAAGATATTTGAAACACGTAGGTTAATTGTGATGCCCTGTATATATCAAGGAGTGGAATTTTGATTGTTTCAGAGTATCGGAGAGAACGTATTCCCTATGGGGAGATATGGCGAACAATATGCACGAGTACATGAATCCGCTTTTCAAATGTAGTCGCCTCAACGACGACTCTAGTAACGTTCTTCAACCAAAGTTAGCTGCGCAGAGCATCATGTAATATATACGGAATTATTATTCGTACCGAGAGAAGAGAAAGAATTGTATATTAAATACACCGATAACGTTGCAGTTTGTGGCGAGGGATGTATTTCCGATTCGAGAATGGTATTCACCCTAGGGAAACGTACGAAGATTGCTTGCTCACCATACACGACCACATCAGTTGTTTGGAAGATCACGTTAAGCTTCTCGTAAAAGTACAAACTCGTTGTCTGATTTTTATCATTTCTTCTTGCTCATCGTATATTATATTTAATGTACTTACTGATTGTCTAGAGAGTAGGTGCTTTGAACTCGACTTTGAACATAAACAATGTTCAGAACAAAGGTGCACAAGGAAAACACAAATATGACAATAAATATACGAAAGATCCTTTATCCGAAGCGATCATAGAAAATACAGCGAACAACCACGAGGAGAAGAATAAAAACAAAATACAAATTAGTAGGTTGGAACACGAATTGAAGACGGTCGCTTTAGATTGGAAACCAGCGAGAAGTATGGAAGAGTGTTCGTGCGCCACCACGTTCGATGCGTTCAACAAAAAGGTGTACAACCGCGTTCGCAATTTCGATCGTTCGATCAGAATGCTTCACTGATTCGTCGAATAATTCAATTGCAATATTTCAGCACCATTGCTGGTCATGCGGCGAGGTACAGTGCACCAGATGCATGGGTGCACACACAGTTCTTCCTGGACATCTTTCGCAACGCGCGGTACCCACTTGTAAGTCGTGTTCTCAGAATTCGAGTATTCAGTCTAATAGTCCCTAAGTCAACATTCTCTCTAAACACATTATTTTTGTGATCTACACCTAAGATGTATGTATATTAATTAATTAAGCAATGTGTCATTGAGGTAAATCGAACGGACGAAAATCGAAAGATTACTTTTTAAATAAATGTTTGCTCTTGAAATTGCATGTACAGTACAGTCTCTCCGTAAGCAAAACCCCCGGGTTCGTGCTGTTGCATAGATAGAAAGGGTATACTTTATTTTTATGACTTGAAAGACCGCACCGAACATAGAAAAGGACAGCGCGTGTAAACATGGAGCGCGCTGCCGAAGGCACAACAAAAAATTGGAGTGTATCGGTGAGACCCACTCATGCAATGAATGAAACTTTTTTATTTTTACTTATGTTTAATGAAACTTTACCAATATATTTGTGACATTTTTTGATTAAAATAACACCAAACAAGATACAATTTGGCTCTTATTTACTGTATATTTGAAGCATAATGTATCGCTTAGAATTCCGTTGGCAATGGTTTCACAGCAAGAAATGCAAAATAAAACGTTTTGCAATTAGATTAATAGTGGTTCACACCCAGATACCCAATTCCGTATCATATTACGTTCACAGCGAAAATAGCACGGCTCCGTTTCGCTTAGATGGAGACTTTACTGTACATAGATAAGTGTATTGCATTGTTTCTTCCTTTTCGAGCATGCTGAAACCGAAACACGTTCAACATCGAATAAAAAAAAAGATACGAGAAAGTATTAAGAATAAAAATACAATTTTATTTTAACTGTCAATTGTCAAATATGTTATAATATTGTTACTTTTCTCAGGGTCCTTGTAATATATTAAATTAAATCACTTTCTAACGAAACAATCAATTAAAGCTTCGTTTTCGAAAGGTTCGAATATTTTCGTGATCTATCGAAGAGAAAAAGAGATTTTTATAATGTATTCTTTAATTATTCTTAAACAATTCCAAACTTAACAGTTATAAATGATATATAGCATTATATGATACATAAAATTATCTCGTTCACAGTGTACACTTTATTAACGTAATGGCAAAAGTAATTAAACATATTATTTAAGAGAAATTAGTTACATCGAATAACATAAATGTCTGCGACGGCGACAATGACTGAAAATCGTTCATTTAATTGTACGTTATTCTTTTTTTTTGTTTTGTTTTGTTTTGTTCTTATACATAAGTTGTGAATAATATCTATTGTATTATTCACGTTCAATATACAATAACAAAAATTCATTGACTACATATTATCAAGGCATAAATAGTTACACCGAATATCATTCGTTACAAATTTCTTTTTTTTTATCTTTCTGTATATTTTATGTATTATCATTCATACGTGAAACATGCTCAACCGTGAAAAATCATTCGCCTTAGAGTATGATACTTAATGAAATCGAACTCGAACTGAGTACGCGTAAAACGTTTTGGGGGCATAAAACTGGTTCCTAGTGTTTTCGCATTGCATTCTATCGGGTACTGAAAAACCCTAACATACACAATGGCGAGTGTTGCGTGGAATGTGAAAGATTTGCATAAATATCTTAATAATACGAACTCTTTCCCTCCGTTTCAATTCGAATAAGCTCTATTCTTTATTTGGTTTTCTTCGTCGTGGTCCGTCGCCACCCATCGCTGGCTTGTCCTGCAACGAAATTTCCATTCGATTGATTATTTTATAATTAATAAAAATATTGAAGCTTTGACACGATCTTTTACTAACGTTGTCTTCGCTTTCTATCAATTCCTCGGTCTCCCCATTTTTATCGGGTTCGTCCACCGATTTCTCAGTTTCGTCCTCCTCCGTCTTAAGTTTTTCCTCAGGTTTTTCCTCAGATTCGATACTAGCCGTTTGGATCTCATTCTCTTCCTGTTGTGCAGCCGCTTCCTCGTTTGTAAGCAGAGGCGATTTATCTTCATCTTTCAAGTCGTACTTATCCTACGAAACAAATGAGTCAGTTCTGTACACACTCTATAATTCGATTATTTTTTCATTGCATGCTCTACATTTAATAGGAGCGAGAACTGTATGATTAGCAATTTGGAACATAGTTCACGGATTCTTTATACCTGGGAAGCAAAGCAGCAACAATATAGTACTAGCATTATGGGTATAGCAGCAGCTATTATATATACAGCCCATATCCATGGATGTTCCGCGGTAAATGTGCCAATCTGACGCCATACGCTCCACTATGTAAAATAATTGTTAAAATTATAAAACAGTAACGATCGTGTTCACGATCAAACTTCTGGATAGTATTTTCGTTCTACTTTATAAATGCAGTTGATCAATACGTATGTACATGATCTATAAGAAGACTTCTGTGCCTAATATGCAGGTGTGTCGATACTAAACCACCTAGTTCTGGTATAATTACTATACTTTTGTCAAATACTATATTATTAAGCAAGTAATTGGAAATAACCGACAGTTGTACCTCACGGAATCGTTTCAGTAAATACCAGACGTATAATACGACTGGTACCGCGCAGTACAAGACGTACAGCGCCCACCAGCCTGGTTTATAATTCGTAGCTTTTAAAATGCGACCCCACAGTGTTACCTGCATGGCACAGCGTACACATATTCATCAAATTTACATGTACGCTCATTTCTCTCCTATTCTTCGTTTATATCCTTTTCAAACGGTACACGCGAAGATCACTAAATCAAATGTGATCATTAATCAGTAAATAGAACATTACTTACACTCTCTTCTGCGATTCTAGCACGACGCACTTCAAAAGTATCGTCGGCCCATTTCTTCCCTACTTCTTCATCGTCGGTAATTAACATATTATCGAACATTGTGTCCGCGGACATAGACCAGAGTTCAAAACCAACAGCAAACTGTGAACACATAACACATTCTATGCGGTAATTGCATCAAGCGATCATCTAAATAATTGCACTGTCCACACCAATTTTGCGTTTCGATAACCAGTTAAAAAAAAACTCTTGTAAATTTGAAATACGAAAAAAAGAAAGAGTATAAACTTGTTGTGCAGTATTATTACACGAAAGGTTTAACATACGATAGACGTCATTCGGAATGGCTGCTCATCATTGAAGTAATTAGGATTGTATATCAGTCTAGGTTTCCATTTCCCTTTGTAATTGGGATTGTTGATTAGTGGCGGTGACCATTTGCCCTTGTACCGTGGGTTCTTCTTCATCTTCTGTTTATATGGACCGCATCCCGGCGCGTCGGCACACTTTGGATTTGGTATGTCGGGAGGTTCCCATTCTCCGTCCATTTCAACGTCCCAATCTTCGGGTTTAACAGAATCGGGATTAGGTATCATCGGTGGTTCGTCTTCGAGCCATCCATCGGGCATGACGTCGTCTTCGTCTACGATTTGTGCCGGAGCATCTTCGTCCCAATCGTCTGGTTTAACAACTGACAGATCTGGGATCTTCTCTCTGTCGTCCCAGTCTTCGGGCTGAACATCGGTGGGATCTTCGATCTCTAAAGGTGGGTTTACTGGTGGTGTGAAATCGTCCAACAACGATCCAGAATTCACCACCTTATTGTCCACTTTGATCTCGAAACTGTTGTCGGGACGAACGATCAAAGTGTAAAGATGAGATTGTTTGTCTTTGAAAAAGTCTTCCAACCTCTCCCTTGGTTTTTTACAATGTTTCTCCTCTATCGAACCGTTCAGAGGATTTTTATGCCGGAATATAAAGCGCAACTGCATAAGCATAAGCACAGATTAGTGCACAGAATGACTATAAGATAAGTAAACTTTCCGCCATTGTATACCTTGTGATCGTTTCCACACTTGTCGGGTCCGAACATTATAGTGTAAGGAGTTTTGTCGTGGAAATTCTTCAAATCCGCATGTTCCGGGTCCAATGTGAGGAGTTTCACATAGGCTCCCCCACATTCTTGACCCTCTTGAAAATTCACTTCGTATTGTACCACCAATGGTTTGTCGTCGAAATGAAATGGTTTAGATAATGCCCTAGACACAGCGGCATGCCTAGCTTTACTTTTTAGCACTAATCCTAGGTCACCCTCTTGTGCATGTTTTTTAGGTTCTTCTATAGACCAGATTCCTATAGAAATTATTAACGTTCAGAATCTGTGTAATAGCGTGTAATAAATACGTAACAAAGAAAAATGTACCATCGTATTTCGCTATGTCTTCGTCTACAGAGTCTTTCTTGGCCTCCGACAACACCCACGTCTCCTTGAATTTCTCAAGATCATCAAAGGTTTCCACTAAGTACGCGAAACCTGATACTTCTGGAGTTTTGTATACTGCTTCTGATACTACATCATGAGCGTCGTTGTCGTTGCTTTCATTAGCTCCGATAATAGTACACAATACGTACAAATAAATAATTCCGTTTGCTATGAGTCTGGCCATCTCATATTCCTGAAACCGTAGAACAAAATACATATACATATTTTTATAAAAAAAATGTACAACGAATTCTACAAGCTATGTGTGCATGTCGCACAGAGATTTTTTATTGACCGGATAATGAGAAAATTATTAAAAATTTCACTTGAAAAAACAGGAAGTAGCATCAGTATCTTTAGAAAAAGAAGAAAAAAGAAAAACAAATAGATAAGAAGTGCCGGTTTTGCGAGATTACTCGCATAGATACGTACGCATAATACAGTCGCGTATTTTACTCAGAAATAAGATTTTTTTACGGTCAAAGACCGCTAAGCTACTAAGATTCCGTGGCAACTGTTACGTAGGACACCCTGTATGTAAGAGCCACCATAGTTATTAATGAAATGCTTTCTTACCGAATTCGTGGGAGTTCAGTCGCGGAGCATCGATTCCCGAACAAATATCGCATCCAATGAGAAAGCTACGTCTTGGGCTCGACCTAGTCGCAGCTTATTTATTCAATTAAGTAATAACAGTAATTGAATTACACGTAAATGGACTGTCTTTGCAGGCGTGCGTTCCAAAAAGTAGCGAGAATGCCGGAAACAGGGGGCGAGCTTCACGGGAAGCACACGGGAAAACCGTGTGTGTTCCACTTGTAATTGTAATTCAATTAATCGAGTTGTTGAAGTAGAAGGGTTCCCGTTCGTGCCTTGGGTCGGTTTGCTTTGGGAACCGATTTTAATATCGATCCTCTGTCGACAACGATATACCTTCGAGCAGAGGAAAAGAAATTACTATCGAGCCTCGAATGAATTTCGTCCGTTCGTTTATTCTGACGTGTGATATGCATGTAACGCTACGCATACACCGTTTTCCCTGAACATCGTTCCCATTCCCAAAGAACTCAATCGCCAGTGATGCTCAGTCGGGTACGGCAAGAAATTGTCCACGGACTAAAGGATCACGTACTTACGAACGATACATAGAAAACGGTTATCAAAAAGTATTTAAATATGTACACTATCGATTCTTGAGTAAATAAGTATGTATATATAGTTTGAAATGAAATCTTGAACGATAATTAAAAAGCTCAGGGCAATGAACGGTCAGCTCGATTGACATGACATCCCACTTAGAGATTTTAATCTTCGAGGCAACAAGCAGTCACGAACGTCTTATGATATGACCGTTCGTTGCAACGAACTATCGAAAGAATTTGTTCTTTTACAGTCACGTCGAAATCGAGCTGACCGTTTGTTGTCCTGAGCGCTTCAATTGTTTACATATATTTTTTGGCAAATTTTACGCATTCGAGAGAGAGAGAGAGAGAGAGCTGGTTGAGAACTACTGATCTCGAACATTGTGGCGCCATCTATATTTGTTATCGCTACTTTGTATCACAGACGAGGTATAGGAATAGACCACTCACCATATGGGGCTTCGTGTCTCACATGTAAACAAATGGGTTTCTTACGCCCTCTACGCTGACGAACGATAAATGCTGGAACTACATCGACAAAAATGATCAAATCTGGTCAAATACAAATGCTTGACGCTATCTACATATTTGATGTTATGACTATATGTTCAAATTATATTTTTTTATTTGATGTCATAAAACATATAATATTAATTCTTACAAATACAATATTAAATAATTATAGATATCACGTTTTCAAATTATAGAAATACAATTTTCATACATTTATTTTATACAGTTTATTTACACATTTCTCCATGCGTATAATTATTATTCGCATTTTTATAATTTTTTAACACTATTAATACGCATCCATTTTGAATATATTTTGTAACTGAGTTTGGAAAAGAAATTAAATTGAAATTTACTATGTATTTTCGTGTATATTTTATTTAAACAACATAAATTTTAGCTTTAAAGAATCTTGCAAAATATCCATTAATATTAATTGTGAAATTCGAAAGAGTTAAGAATTAATTAATCAATAATTATGTAGTTGATCGTTTTTTGCGAGATGTTAATCTATGTGACTCAGAATGTAGTTGTATTATTTTCTTTCATGTTTGTAGTGAGAAAATAAACGACGAACGCAACAGTACGGCACGTACGAACACAACTCCATTCATCGAGCTCGATCAGACTCGTCCAGTCGTGATGCCAAAATCATGGGACGCCGTCACACGTGGCGAGGGTGGGGGCAACCCCCCCCCCCCCGCCGTCTTGGCCCCACACAGATGTACCGTCGTCACATTACCAAAATTTCAAGCGCCGGAACCGCAATCGATTCCCGGTTCGGCGAGATGCACATTTTGCTACAACTTTTAAACTTAAAAAAATATCAATGCGAAATTTAGACTAGAAATTTTTTTTAAAAATCGGATTTGATCTCGTATACTGAAATATGTTCTATATTTTAAAAAAATTTTTTTGTAGATTTTGTAAGAATTAATATTATATGTTTTATGACATCAAATAAAAAAATATAATTTGAACATATAGTCATAACATCAAATATGTAGATAGCGTCAAGCATTTGTATTTGACCAGATTTGATCATTTTTGTCGATGTAGTTCCAGCATTTATCGTTCGTCAGCGTAGAGGGCGTAAGAAAACCATTTGTTTACATGTGAAACACGAAGCCCCATATGGTGAGTGGTCTATTCCTATACCTCGTCTGTGATAACAGCTATGTAATTGGAAATTTACATTTCATCCGAAAAATTATATAGGAAATTTTGGTCGATTGTTTCAAGAAAAATATGCTGTAATGAAACGATTCGGACAAAATACCTTCTCGTTATTTTCTTGCGAACATTGTTCAACTTCTTCCAAAGCAAATTGAAACCGGAGATTATGTATAACGTATTGATAAAAACACCACTTTTTTATAATTACATTATAAACTCATAATTATTGTACATACGATAAAAAGAAATTCGTTTCTTTTTCATTCTTTTTTTTTTGGTGAGGAAATATGTATTGCTTTATTTTCGCGGGAAACTCTCACTCGAATACATAAAAGATGTCCGACAGCGAGGAGGAACAATTTAAAGTGTACAAGGGAGATGCACGGATTCCTTGCCGATATGGAGTAAAATGTTATCAGAAGAATGCGGCTCATCACGAGAAATACAAACATCCACCTTCAAAAGACACGGTACGACATTGTCATTCTACACCCATTTATGTAATTATGTACACATTGCCTAATTCTACACGTATTACGCTCATATTTCACATACACTTTTTAATATTTTAACTATACTTTGTTCTTCTTTCTTAATTCTTTTTTTGCCGTATAAACTCACGCAAACAAAAAAAAGTATTGTATTGTACTCCTGTATTTGTAGAAGAAACAGAAAGGCATTCGACGTACAGCTACTAGTAAAAAAAGGAAGAAACATGAGAACCACGAAGAATCCGATGACTCTCCAAAGAAGAAAGTACAGAGGAAAGATGAAACTAAAAACGATCGGAACTTAGGAAAAACCGAAGAATGTAGTGAACCTACAAGACAAGAATCAGATTCGGATAATGAAAAACATATAAAAGATCCATCCATAGGAGTTACTATTGCATCTTTTTTAAAAGATTCTAATGTTAGTCTCAAAGATGGCAAAGTATCTCGAAACGAGGCACAGACAATTATTTCTCGTTTGTTCTTAACAGAAATGCCAGAAGATTTCTTTCAATTATACGAATTCTGTAAAACCATTTCCGAGAAAGATCCTTTAAACGCCTTTACACATGTACAATTGCAACTCGTCGGTCCTTATGGTGTATTTCATGAGAAATTTCTAAGTTTCAAATTCGATGATGAAAAGTCCCTACTCAGGCACTGGAGGTACTATTATGATCCACCAGAATTCCAGGTAAGAAACTTAAATATTTTCCTTTATGACTTGGGAAACAATTGCTATCAATCTAATATTTTTGACAGACTATCATGAAAGTTAACGATAAAGAAAATTTACACATTGGTTATTGGAGGGACGATGCATCGGAAATGCCTGTATTTGTGGCGAAGAACAAAGCAACTGCAAATTGTTCGATTGAACTGGTAGCCGAGAACGTATTTGGCGCGCTTTAGTAAGAAACTGATTAAATCATGAAATTGTGGTGTTTTTTCTTTTTTCAAAAACTTCCAAATGGTTAGTTTTAATTTATATTCCAGCACATACCTAGGAGAGAAAGTAAAACTGGCTAATCCGTTTGAAAAGACCCGAATAACGCATTTGCAGCAAAAATTGAAAAGCTATGCTCAAGAGAAAAATATAACATTGGACCAAAAGTCGGGTAGAATGCAAGATAGGGAAAAGAAAGTAGTCGCGAGAACGTTTCACAAAGCTGGAATCGTGGTACCGTACAATAAGAAAACTGAGCTAGGGTACAGGGAACTGGCAGTAACGGACAGTGAGTTACCAGAAAATATAGAAAATTATTAGTTGGACCTATAGAACTTGAGCCCTTCTTGTCTTTATTTCAGATGAATTAAAGAAAATATTGAAACAAATAGAAGATGCTCGGACGGCGGAAGAAAGGAAAGCACCATTTTCAAAACTCGAAGAAGTTCTAAGATTGGCGACAATCGCAGTGGATGAGTGCGATTTTGGCACTTGCTTAGAATTGGCACACGATCTTTTTTACAGTGGCGTCTCTCATGTACAAAATAAGGCATTGCACATGTTTTCTCTCGCCTACAATCTTTTGCGAAGACCGCAATTTTTGAAAATTGCGCAGGCGCATTTCGAATATAGAAAGAAGGGTCAGGATCTAAGTGTATTTTACTGAAATAAGAGGACTTCCACTTCTCGTTTGTCCATGGTTTTGTACATTAGCCATTGATGAATAAATATTTATTATTTTGAACTCAAATTTATTGTACAACATTTTTTAATTAAAGTTTTTACTAGGGGTATTCAAGTAAGTTCATATTCTCTGAATTGTCTGGACTTAAATCCAAGTACTTATGTATCTAGATAGGTATATGTAATTCGGATAGTCGAATTTCTATAGAATGAGTAGATTCGTAATTAGTCTCTAGGGAGCATGAGTAGCTCCCTAGGGATACGCCAGGTGACGTAGGTGGAAACATCACTGCCAACATACATATCAGTGCTGCCAACCCATACCTGGACGCGAGGGAGCTGGAGAAAATGATAGCAGAGAGGAATGAGAGTGCTCACGCCAGGGGTTTCAGCGTTCCCACTTTCGTGACATCGCCGCGTTAGCATAGTACAGAACCGGTCTGTCTTTTAGCATGACACAGAACCATGTCGTCTTTCCTGGAACAGAACCGGGCCGTCTTTTAGCATAAAACCGAACGCACATTATTTTTTTAACTAGGATTAGAACGTACAGCTTAATTGTTTTATATAAAATATGTAACTAACATGTACATCTTGTGTACAAAATCTATAATTAATATAAATTAAGAATAATATTAATTGTAATGATACGTATTTTATTTCTTTCCAAGTTTGTAGTTGCAAACTGTAGTTGCAAAAAATGGAAAATCTGGAAAAATTCGAACAAATACAGATCTCATATTGAAGTTTAAAAGCGACCAACCTGAATATTAATTTAATAATGAGCTTTTGTCATCAACACTATCTTAAATTTTTTCATACATTTAGCTACTGTTATTACTAATTAAAAAATTTTTCTTTCATGAATAAATATTTTTTCCACCTCAACACCATAAGATTTTTACTAGATGACTTTAAAAACCCATTAGAACTATTTTTAGATAATTTCACTCGAAAATATTCTAGTTTACTCTTTATTTCACAGTTCTACTAATTTTTTATGGACTGCATTGCAGCTCTGTTTAACACTCTTTTACAACTCAATACCATAGTACCATCTATATTCAAAGGCGAACAATTTTTTGCGACGATCATTGAAAAAACAAAATTGTGTTTCCTTCATTTCAGTCCTTTAGTGCGTTGGTGACGTAGCGCCCAGCATACCTACCTGTGTTCTGTGTCATATCTGGAGTTTTATGGTACGCTAACAATCCCTATTGAGTCGCAAGCCAAACCATACAAGCGAATGCATTCGCAACTTCCAGAGACCTGCCTCAAAAACTAATTAAAG
>CM052135.1:12456037-12476573 GCA_028454255.1 Halictus ligatus | reverse complement strand
GTAAGGGTATTTTAATGATATTATCGATTCATATGTAAGTTCATTCGAAACAAATTCGTCAGAATGCCGGAAATATTGTCTTTTAAATTTTTCACGTGAAACGTGCATTATTTCAAATATTAATAGAAATAAAGATTACGCACGTACTTGAGGAATATACCTAATGTAGTTATTAAAAAAATCAAATATATTAAAAATCGCGTTATAAGTTACAAATGAAATACTATTATTACCATTATCTATTTCAAAAGGAACGCAGAGTTGAATCTTGGGTATTGCGATAACTCGCTCGCCCGAACTTGTCCGATTCTTTTCGAACGCGCTCGATGAAGTCGGGTCATGGGTCGTCCGAAAGGCTCGGACCGCGCGACGTGTCCCGGTTCAAGTGTCCGATTCACGAGCCGGCCCGCACATCCCTACTGTGTCACATCTGGAGTTTTATGGCATGCTAAAAATCGACATTGAGTTGCAAGTCAGACCGTATAAGCAAACCCATTCATAACTTCCAGGGGCCTGACTCCAAGGCTAAAATAAGTAAATGAACACAAAAGAGACCGTGTGCGCCAAACTCCTCAAAAACACTAGATTTCAGTCGCTCGTACCGTTGATTTCGTTATTCGTTAACAGGAATTCGAACCGTCGCTTAACCACAACCAAGGGGTTAAATTGGGTTTCCGGAGGAGGCGCTCGACTATAGACGCTTTGGAGCGTCTGCGCCTCTGAGTACAGGCTGTCGCTCGGGGCAGGGTGTTGATAGCAGTGTCGTTAGACATATCTAACGCCTTCAACGCTCTGCCCTGGACGGAGATAATGGGGGCGCTGGACCATCTCCAGGTGCCCCCTTATCTCCGGGAGGTGATCGGCGACTACCTTCGCGGCAGGGAAGTGGTTTACACCGGCCGGTATAACACCGTCTATAAGAGGGAGACGCACCGCGGCGTTCCACAGGGGTCGGTCCTCGGGCCGCTGCGGGTTGTCCTCCCCCCAGATACGGGTGTCATCTGGTTTATGCCGAGGGGGAGGACTGGAGGACCAGGCACCTCGCAGAGGCCGCCCTGGACTGCGTTGTCGGGCGAATCCGACGAATGGGCCTGACTGTGGCCGCCACAAAAACCGAGGCTATATGGTTGTATGGGCCTCGGTCGTGGTGGCTACCCCGTGGTCAGGACCTGCGGATTTGCGTCGCTGAAACCTCCGTCGAGATTGGGCCCAGGATGAGGTACCTGGGCCTGGTCATAGACGGCCGCCGCATTAGCGCGGCTGCTGCCGAATGTCGGGAGACCGGATTTGAATGTACGCCGCCTCTATTACGCTGCCCGTATGGCACCGCTCGCTCGGGGTTAGCCAGCGCAGCCAAGCACTCTTGGAGAGAGTGCGGCGCCGGCTGACTCTGCGGGTCATATGGGGTACCGCACCATCTCCACCGAGGCGGCGGGACTCCTCGCCGTGGTTCCACCCTTCCATGTGGTGGCGGCGGAGCGGGCGAGGTTATACCACATCGCCCGCTCCTTCCGCCGCCCGCCGGGGGTGGATCTCACGCGCGAGGAGGAGTTGGAGCTCGAGGGCTACAATCCACACGTCCAATTTTCCGGGCCCTCCTGCCCATATTTGACATATGGTGCAGGAGGCGGGTTAGGTTGACCTTCCGCCGCACGCAGGTGCTCTCCGGCCACGGCTGTTTCGGAGAGTACCTGCATAAAATGGGGCGGGAGCCGACGGCACAGTGTCACCACTGCGGCGAGGATGTGGACGCGGCGCGGCATACCTTGGAGGAATGCCCAGCTTGGGCAGAGCCGCGCCTTGTCCTTAGAGCCGCGGTGGAAGGGTGGGACCTCTCGCTGGCGGCCATGGTCGACCACATGACCGGCAGCGAGAGGTCCCGGAAGGCGGTGGCCTCCTTCTGCGAAGAGGTGATTCCGCGGAAGGAGATTGCCGAGCGAGCCCGGGAACGGGACCCGGGCTCGGCGAGGCGGGTGTGGGCGCGGGGCGCGGGGCCGGCCCCCGCGCCCTGATATGCCCCCGGCAGTTGGGGGCGGTGGACGTGGGGGCCCGGGACGTAAGCTGACCCGGGCCCCCGGGGGGGGAGCGTGGCTCTCCCCGTGTAGGAACGGCACCCCCCGGGTTTATTTTCCGTCGGGACGTGCCGGATCGCGCCTCCGACGGCCCCGCGCCTCCGGCTTCCCCCAGGAAGACGGGGTATGCGAAAAGCATTTCCTCACGAAAAAAAGGGGTTAAATTGGGTTAACCAAGGAAAGTTAATGTAATCCATTTTAACTGTATGGGAACGGTTTTTAAATTCTAGAAACAGCGGGCGAAAGTTACCTAAACTTTATTTTTTAAATTTCAGGAATTATTTATTCCAAGAAACCTTGATAACAATCCTTTTTTACTGTCATTCGAACAACAAAATAATAAGTATTACCTACTTACTTAAATAAAGTAATATATAATACTGATAATAAACAATAAAATGAATATAGTAAAATAAGGAGCGTTATCTAATTTAAGGAGAAAATAAATATAATACAAAAGGTGAATATAGATGTAGACAAATTAGCATAGAGCAAATTATAGAATATAAATATGGAACCTTTTACACTTTACACATATAAAATATATATAAAACAACAGAGCAAGTGAATATTTTAATTACTTGGATATGTAACTGAGGAAGTATCTTCTCTCAATTATCGAACACGATTAACTCTCTGTTCGCTCATTGTTCCGTCGTAGAACAAGAAAGGCTTCAAATTAAGACAAACTAAATTATTTTACAGCCACTAAAACAACTGGTCACTACCATGTACTGGGGTTTTTGCCGTTTCAGCAAGCTACTCTATATACAAACCTGGATCGCAGAATTTAGTGTTAATTTTAAAAATAGTAATTTTTTACTATACAACAATAAATATTTTTTGAATTTGTTAAACAATAATTGTTAATTAATTCTCATTGATCTTTTTTACTAATACGTAATTGTTTAAACATACACTTCCGAACTATTTTTTCCTTTCTAAATATGTATTTTATATGTATTTTTTTTTATGTTTCACACATGTAATGTTTTATGAAATATGTAAAATTCAAATTGGAGAAGTCTTTTTGTAATGAACGCATACAAAAATTACCGAAAAGGTATGATGATTTGAAATCTGATGTTATATCCATTTCCTTTGCAACTTTATTTCTTCATTTCTGCATTCCGCAAAGAATACGTTAAGACCTTTCAGAAGATTCGTGGCCAAATCGAGGTGCATCTTTTGATTGTGCAATAGTTTGCTGACGATGTTAATTTTTGATAATATTTCGTGTCAAATGATAAGACTGGTAATAAATTCAAATTCATTTATCTTGCGCACTATAGACAAAATCTCAATTTTGAATTTATTGTCAGAAGCGTTGTTGCCAATTTTGATAAAGGCGTTTCGAAATTGGCGAATTTGAAATCGAATAGCCTTTATACTATCAAAACGGCAATCCCATTCCTGTTTTCTGATAATGGTTTAGGTGTAATGTCTTGAACGTGTTCTTTTAGAACATCGTGTAAGTCTTTTGTATAACACCAAAAAAATGTAGTTCTTGGGTTGATCATTTTGCTATATCTCCCAATAACAACTTCAAGTTGTGGCTACCGCATAGTAAGCGGCGAATATTCGCAGAATGTTGAGTTTTACATACTCACCAAGTTTCATCTCGATAGGCCACCAGTGTCTTTTGTGAGTACAGACCACCTGTTATCTAAATATTCTTATAAAGTCCTTTTTTTTACAGTCGTTCACGAGATATCTCAATTGTTCAAGATAAACGAAACGCCCTGTATTTTGGATTTTAACCAGTTAGCTGTTGCGACCTCTTCGAAAAATGTGTACCTAAGTTGCGTCGCAAAAACTAGCCGCTGTTTGAATTATAGCTGTTTTGACGAGTATACTCGTCATGACACAAAATATTGCCATTTCTTCATAACGAGTATATTCGTCAAACACAGTTAATTGGTTAAGCAATTGTAGACATTTGTATGATTCTGTTAAACTTTAATTAGTTTAGAACTTTTCAAAACGCATTCTTTAATTAGTTTTTGAGGCAGGTCTCTGGAAGTTGCGAATGCATTCGCTTGTATGGTTTGGCTTGCGACTCAATAGGGATTGTTAGCGTACCATAAAACTCCAGATATGACACAGAACACAGGTAGGTATGCTGGGCGCTACGTCACCAACGCACTAAAGGACTGAAATGAAGGAAACACAATTTTGTTTTTTCAATGATCGTCGCAAAAAATTGTTCGCCTTTGAATATAGATGGTACTATGGTATTGAGTTGTAAAAGGGTGTTAAACAGAGCTGCAATGCAGTCCATAAAAAATTAGTAGAACTGTGAAATAAAGAGTAAACTAGAATATTTTCGAGTGAAATTATCTAAAAATAGTTCTAATGGGTTTTTAAAGTCATCTAGTAAAAATCTTATGGTGTTGAGGTGGAAAAAATATTTATTCATGAAAGAAAAATTTTTTAATTAGTAATAACAGTAGCTAAATGTATGAAAAAATTTAAGATAGTGTTGATGACAAAAGCTCATTATTAAATTAATATTCAGGTTGGTCGCTTTTAAACTTCAATATGAGATCTGTATTTGTTCGAATTTTTCCAGATTTTCCATTTTTTGCAACTACAGTTTGCAACTACAAACTTGGAAAGAAATAAAATACGTATCATTACAATTAATATTATTCTTAATTTATATTAATTATAGATTTTGTACACAAGATGTACATGTTAGTTACATATTTTATATAAAACAATTAAGCTGTACGTTCTAATCCTGGTTAAAAAAATAATGTGCGTTCGGTTTTATGCTAAAAGACGGCCCGGTTCTGTTCCAGGAAAGACGACATGGTTCTGTGTCATGCTAAAAGACAGACCGGTTCTGTACTATGCTAACGCGGCGATGTCACGAAAGTGGGAACGCTGAAACCCTGGGCATGAGCACTATCCTATCCTTTCTGATGATAGTACCTATCCTCTCTGATAGTACACGTGTTTAGCGTTATGACTCTTTTTAATGCTTGGAGAAGACTGCCGCTCTGGTGAGGACGCCAAGAGTGCCTCGGGCTAATATCCCTAGGGCATCTCGCGTCCGGGTATGGATTGGCAGCACTGATATGTATGTTAGCAGTGATGTTGCCACTTACGCCACCTGGCGTATCCCTAGGGAGCCACTCATGCTCCATACAGATTCATTTGTTCCTAACGTAACTGAATTACGTTCAGACTATGTCCAACTAATGAAACATAACATTTATACTTATTTTTGAATAGTAAAAGGGAGATTCGATAAATTCGTATGAGAAAAGTAAGTGATTAAAATTCACGTTCTAGTGGTAAAAGAAAAGTCTAGTAAAATTGTTAACGTAAGAGTCAGCCCTGAGCCATATGTAGCCACTACATGGCACAACAAGCAATGTTCAGAGGCAACTACTTACGCGGTTGAGATACACACTTTATCATTCAAGTATCACGCATCCTTTGCACTTCTTCATGATGCGTTCATTCAGGTGATTAATGTTTGCCTAAACAAATCTGTAAGTTGACTTGGGAAGTATTAATTGCAATAGAAATCTCGGACCGTTTCTGTCGAGAGCGATGAACAGAAAGTGAAAAACAGTCAAGACTGGGACGGATATCTTTACATTGGCGGAAAAGTTCTATCAGTGTGTAATGTATAATTCTACATTATTGGAGGGCCAAAACTCTGTAATAACGCTTAAACTTCGCTGTTTTTAATGAACATGATCATCGTTGCAATGATTTAGAACGGATCAAGATTATGTTCATGCTTCCCCTGGAAGACTGAGATCTAGAAAAAAAAGTGTTCATTAGAAAACTACATGAAACATCTTAAACAATGATCATCTTTAGCTCACAATATATTATTTTAAAGGCATATGGTAAGTGTTCCATAATTTTACCCTTTACAATGTGCAATCTAACCGAAATGTGTTGCAGCATGTACATTGAAGAAAGAATGCTATCCATTTGTTGTTAGTACAAATATGTTAATCTAATGTTCTTATATCAGCCATAAAAACATTCAATATCAAAGATTTGTATATCTTGAATCGGTATATCGTTATATTTATCAAAAGATCACAAATTAATTTTGGTTTTCAAACAATTATGTATGTCTCTTGAAAAATAGCAATACATTTTAGAATATGTTGCGTACGAAGATTACAATCTTTAGTTACTCAACAAAATCATATTAAAAAGCATACTTTTCAATGATCACTCGATTTCATTTTATGAAATTATTATTATTTGCTATTCATTATTGGAATTATAGATTGATAAAGATATTATTTTTTCACTCTTGAATAAAAGACTGTGATGAAACAAATGGTAACATTTTTTACATCTATATTTATATTTAATTCTAATTTTTCTGTCAGATGTATTGTTGAAAAGAACACGAGACTCGTGTCTGTTTGCAGACAATAATTTGTTACATTGGTTCACTTGTGTATATTTATGTTTTATGTAAGATCTTTGTTGCTACTCCCAGTTGCGACAGGATCGTTGCTGTCTCATAATGTGTTATTCTGAAGGAATGCGGAAAGATTTCACAAAGAAACCCTTGTCCCTGTGCCATCTCAAGATCCACATTATGAAACAGCGACGATATTGTGTTCTTAATCTTTTAATGTAATATTTCCGTTAAATATTACAGATTAAGAGAATATTTATGGAATCAAAATGGCACGCAGACGCAAAACTGAAATGAAAACATCAGTGAAATCGACAGTTAAGTATGTACCTGTTCGAAAATCCAGTAGGCAAATAGCTAAGAAACAATTAGAAGAAAAGAAAGTTAACGGGGATATTTTGCAAATATCTTATCCGAATGATACGGAAGATAGCAAAAATACCGGGGACGATCAGAACCAGCTGCTTCCTAGAAAGAATCAAAATTCATTGAGGAAACCCAATAAGCATAAGAATGCCTCCAATAGTAATATACTTGTAATTAACGAGGAGAGTGAATATTCAACGTTACAATATAAAAAGGACACTAGTGAAAGCGATAGTCAAGACGGAATAGACACTATAATCGATCACTCCGAGAAACTTAGTCCCGAGGATGTCCACCAAGTAGTTATCGGCAATCCTAGTAAAGACGATGTAATACAAGCGAATTCTAACGAAATTGAGATATGGTCAGAAGATGTGATAGAAGAAACCATAATATGCGAAGAGATGGAAGTTAAAGAAGATGTTAAAGATGATAATTATAATTTGAGGCAAGAGGACGATATGATAGTAAAAGAAGTGTTATTAGTGAGCAACTCTGCATTGCAAAGAAAAAATGTTGTCGAATATACTGTGATACAAAACGAAGATGGAACAGAGTCCATGGTTGTAGATACATCTAATTCGAAAAGTATATCAGATACCAAGTACTGCCCAGGGCGAAAGGATATGTGTAACTTGAACAGAGACGAAACAGAAAATTCCTTATCAGCCTTGTGTATAGACGTGCCAATGACTTCTACCGACGCAAATGATAAATCGTGTACTTTAGAAAAATTATCTATTCAGGATAATGAAGCAGCTAGCGATCAAAAAGACTTATATACAAGTAGACATATGTGCGCAAAGGAGCTGGAAGAAACTCTGTGTAAAGACAATGCATTTTGCAGAATAGACAACAGATTAGCAGACATGCAAATTAGCGAATCTTCTAAAGAAATAGAAAAGTTAGTCAATGATTTATCTAATACAGAAAGCATAACGTCTCCTATACGAATCGCCAGTAATACAGAAAAAGAAATACCCATGAATATCGACGATGAGAGTAGTTCATCGATATTGGATAAGATAGAGCAGTTACATCATCCTAACAATTTCGTGTCTTTACCTGATAGCATTAAAAACACAACTGAACAGAACAAACCCACTGCCCTCAATGACAAAACGGATTGTGGTAATCAGTCTTCGTTGAAGTCAAAAGTTGTGCAAGACAAAAAAATTGGGAATCAACGAAAACCTACACAATCACAGGCTAATGAATTACTGTATGGCGATAGTGAAACAGATAATAAAATCGATGGGGAAGATTCAAAGTTATCGAGTAGCAGTGAAAATAGCAATGACACGCTGTTGTCCCTCAATAATTGTAAATTAACAGAATTTGAAACAAAGTGTAATAATAGTTCTAATGATATCGATAAAAAAGTTGAATTTAGAAGTCGAAGTGGTAGCACCGATACAACAGGTTCTGAAAGTGGATCTAACAGTTCTGGAGTTAGGAGAAGCAGTAGAATTAGATCAATTGGATTAATGAAGCAAAGGTATGTATCAGAATTAGTGGTGTGTGAGAACCTTAAGATGTCAGGTCGGGCCGGCTATTTGAAAATTTCGGGATTCCTAAATTTTCGAGTTCCCCTCACACCTCTGATTACAATGTTTAAACATGTGAGTACTTCTACTATTACGTTTTAGATCTCGAGGACGTGGTATAGTCTCGAAACCTAATATAGATGTATCAAAATCAAGTACTCAACAAGAGCGTGAAAAAGTATCTAACAATGCTGCTCTAACCGCTCAAGAAGCAAAGGTAGATAATCCACCAGAATTACAGTCGGACAAAGAGAATAATGTCAGCAAAACAGTAAACACATTCGATTCGTTGACACCGCTAGCGACCACTTGCAATACCACTGGCTACGATTCAGATTCTTGCAAACCTGTTAAAGTAAAGTCTCGTTGGCGAAGGTCTAGCGAACTTGAAATGGGTGGATCGAGTACTGGATTTGGATCCACATCAGCAGTTGGATCTACATTTGGCACTTTACCTCTGAATACCAACGAATCTGGATCATTGATGTTTAAATCTGTGTCTGGATCCATGATGGACGTTGGTTCTTCCGATTCTGGATCTGGATCTATTGTAATAACGACGAATGTTCAACCCGCTGTTGAAACGGAACAGACGAAAGACTCTTTGGTTGTAACTAACACCATCGCTGCTGTGCATATTCCAAAAACCGTAGGCGCGAAGATTTCGTTACCTATGGTTCCTGAACTAGAAGATAGAGAAATGGAGGAGAGATTAAGCCAATTTGAGTATTTACGTGAAAATTTATATCTGACCGAAAGGTAAATAATAATATCATTGTCAGTCGAAAGTATGAAATTACCTGATTAATTGACTCTCTGCGTTTGAACAATATCTCAACTAATTGACTACTGAACACATGAAACATGTCAAAAATGAGTAATGTAAGATACTCAAAGACTTGTGAAGTGACTTCATATTTTGTTAACTGCATAAGGGTCATTCTTCTTTAGGAAACTTATTTTTGAAATATTAAAAAATATAAATTAAAATCTTTTAGCCTTTTTAAATTTATGTAAGTTAATGTTTGTCATATTTTATAATTATGGATCCCATACTTTTGTCTACTATTATATATTTATAAAATGTTGACAGTAATGAGGTTTTCCAGGTATACAAATAAGGAAACCAAACGTATGGTGTGCGACTGCTTTTTAACGGAAGAGGATATCGAAAGAGGAGAATTAGGTTGCGGAGAGGATTGTCTTAATAGACTTCTCATGATAGAATGGTATAAAATGAGTGTATTCAAATGATCTATAAAACATTAAAAAGTAATCGATACAATGAAACGTGTTATGGAAATTCTAGTGGACCTAGATGCGTGGTCGGGGATCGGTGCACAAACAAACGATTTCAGAATTGCGAATACGCTAAATGCGAGGTATTCAGGACAGAGAAGAAAGGTTTCGGTTTACGCGCCATGGTCGATCTGTTAGCGTAAGTCTTCCCGACAATACAGAATAAGATGGAAACATGAAATAATTTATTTTGTTGATGAATCCAATTTCTAATTATTAGGGGGGAATTTATAATGGAATATGTAGGTGAAGTAGTTGATCCAAAAGATTTTCGACGTAGAGCTAAAGAGTATTCAAAGGACAAGAACAAACATTATTATTTCATGGCGTTAAAGTCTGATCAGATCATCGACGCTACCATGAAAGGGAACGTTTCTCGATTTATAAATCACAGTTGCGACCCAAACTCTGAAACACAAAAAGTAAGTACAATTAAATAACACTGGAACTGTCGAGCCCTAAACGAGACCAATGCATATACCTTTATAATAATAGGATTTTTTTCGTAATGGCTCGTTAGTTCTATTGTTAGACAGCAGACTATAAAGGACATATATATTCATGTATGTAAATTTTTAATATTTGTTTAGTGGACGGTGAACGGTGAATTGAGAATAGGATTTTTTAATAAAAAATTTATAGCTGCCGGGGAAGAGATTACGTTTGATTATCATTTTCAACGTTACGGGTAAGCATAGTCTACATTGAAAATATGTTAACTCTTAGCACTGGAATTCCGATATCATTATACGATATATTTTTTACGTTATTACATGTTGTTTATGCGATATTGTTTTATTGCAAAATTAGTAAGGAGGCACAGAAATGTTACTGCGAAGCTCCTAATTGTCGTGGTTGGATCGGTGAAACGCCAGAGGAAGAAAAGGAGAAGACAGAGAAGAAAGAGAAACGCGATAAAGACATGAGAAAGAAGAAGGGAGAAAAGAAACAGGCTGACTATATGGAAGACGAAGATGTAAGTCCTTGCTAACTATTAATATATTTCGCTCTGGATTTTTTAACATATTCCATTTGCTTTTCCAGTTGGAAGAGGAAATAGACAAATTGTGTTCCGGTGGTTTGAAGAATCGAGCACACACGTTGACGTTAAGCAGACTTATGGTGCGTAGCAGAGAATTGGAGCACAGGACTCGTCTCTTGCGGCTCATACAAAGCGGAGAACAGCCATGTCGAAGATTATTTTTGGACTATCATGGCTTACGTTTAATTTGGAGTTACGTGATGGACATTTCCACTAATGATTCCGAAGAGGCACAGCAGTTCCGATTGGAAGTTTTGAAAACACTGAACACGCTTCCGATTCCGAACAAAACGATGTTGATGGACAGTAAGATTTATAATGTGGTGGAGAAATGGTCGAAACGATTGTATTTCTCACCGAACGGAGACTCTCCGGAAGACGACCAGGGAAAATCAAAACTAGGCTCCGAGGAATTGCAGCTCGGTTATGACAGTAGCGAAAAAAAAAGTTCCTATCAATTAAACGATACCGAGAAGAGCGAGAGTAACGTCGATAATTGTATAGCGATCGGTGAAGTGAAATCGGACAGTGCGGATCAAAATCTTATACCTGACGTGGCATTAAATCTTCTGGCCGAGTGGTCAAACTTGAAGGAAGTTTTCCGAATACCTAAGAAGGAAAGAATCGAACAGATGAAAGAGCACGAAAGAGAAGCCGGTAATGTCATTGTAATATTAATTTCGCATTCGGATACTTCTTCAATATTAAATTAATACGTATTTCATTTTTAGATCGAGGGTATAGAGAAGAACTAGAGAAGGAAGAAAAAAGGGGCACATCGTACGACAGGTATAAACAGGGACAAAAATCGAAATCTCGATAGACGTTTCTTATAGATTTTTGTACTCTGATTTTCGGGTTCCCGCGCGCACCTCTAACCTTAATGAATGTTGTTTCTTCCAAGCCTTGATGATTGCTATTTTGTAGACATAGATCCGACAGATATGGAAGAAACGAACCGGAAAAACGCAGCGATCGAAGACGAGGGCGAGAATCTCCAGAATCTGAGTACACTCGAACGAAGGACAAACGAGTAGAAGAGAGAAGTAGTTTAGTTCCTATTCCAAGAATGACGAAATACGAGCGCAGACAACTGTTCGCTATGAAGGTCGCTAAAGAAGAAGAAGAGCGACAGCGTCGTCAGCAACAGGAATCGTGGCAGGATCATGAGAACAGGTGTTTGGCGTTAGGTATAGATCCTCACACGACTGCTATGGTGGATCCTCAAACAGGGTACCCTGTATTTTATAACCCATCGCTTGGACAGTGGCAACATTACACTACACAGGGTACGTGATGCTTTATTGTTGGAATCGTTCCACGCCAAATCGTACACTTTTCAGAGTATTGTTACGGATTTCGTTCAAATCTGGATACATTCCACTCCACGGTGGCATACGAACGTATCTTTGGTTACCTTACCCTTCGACAAAATCTGAAAAGTGTCCTAAGTTGCGTGGAACGACCCTATTGCTTCCGTCAGGTCATTGCATAACTTTGTGTCTCTTCCAACATGCTTGCCAAATAAGAAGAAAAGTGTCTTTTTAGAAGGCGTAGAGTTACCAAGTGATCTAACATGGTTTTACTGTAATGGAATATTCTATACATTAAATATATGTTATTGCAGAAGGAGAGATAAGTCAGCAGTGCACTCCGGTCTACGTAGGGGGGCCTCAATCAGTATCTGGACATTCTCAATCGACAATACCACCGCAAAACTCGCACGTCCTACCGCCAACGATCTCTTCTGAAATATCACCTGGTATGTCTAGCAGCATACCTTCTGGTGTACCACCGGTGGTGTATACGTTAAGCCAAACGCCTGTCTTCAATCAAACCACAACAGCCTATTCTTTACTACCTCACTGTCACCAACAATATCCCGAGAATCAATTGCCGCTATCTAATAATTTAGTTCATAGTGGTACGCCGCCCGTAGCCATTCAAACACAACCCCTTTACGATCACGTTGAAAAGCAATCGGATCAGCAGTTCTCCGCGAAATCGTTCAAATCACCGCAACTGGAAATACCTGCCATAGATCTGCCACCGAAATGGAAGAGTGCGACCGACGCTAGAGGTAGAACATACTACTATCACGTGAAAGAACGAGTGTCGCAATGGCTGCCGCCGCCGCCGGACCACATTGGAGTTCAACCGGACTCCTCCTCGTCTTCAGAGTCCAGCGAGGACTCTAGCTCGTCGAACGAAGACGAGGAAGACATTGAAGACGATAACAACGAGGATCAGAAATCTGAAGAGTTAGAGTTGAATAACACTTTACTCGAGAAATCGTTAAATGGTTCTAAACATAATGTATCGAAGAAAGCTAGTGTTCACAATGCGGCCGGAAGCACTGTGGTTTTCCCCGAGGGGAAGAAAAGACGAGAGGGTTTGGTTCAAGAAAGGATTATCAGTGTACGTTGAGTACAACTGTTTCTTTAGATGTTTTAAATTTTTCGTTTTTTTTGTGTGTGTATGTATGCGTTGAATATTTGTACTTATTGTTATTCGCTACATGTTACAGCCACGCCGAGAAGAAGATCGTGTAGACCACAAAACGCACAAGGGTATTAAAGAGAGGTTACGCCGTCAAAAGGAAAGGGCAAAGTTCAAGGAGCACGTTGAGAAAATACGAAGACATAGACGTAGCAACAAATCGAAATCGCATTCGCGTCATAGCTTAAATAAATTGCAATCACCTTCGACCGATTTATCCACGATGTCGGAAAGGAAGATCAAAGATACTTTCAGGATAAATATGGCGAACGTGATGGTACACTTTTTGAATCCGTACAGAAAGAACGATTGTAAACAAGGTAGAATAACTAACACCGAAGACTTCAAACATCTTGCAAGAAAGGTATGCTCTTAATACAGTTACTGGAATTAATATAACAAGTCATATTCGATTTGTATCAATTGGAAATTTGATTTGTTGTTACAGCTTACACATTTTGTACTTGCAAAAGAGTTGAAACATTGTAAGAGCGTTGACGAGTTACAATGTAATGAAAATGTTAAACATAAAGCTAAAGATTTTGTACGTAAGTATATGAGTAAGTTTGGTGCAGTATACCAGAAAAGTACAGACGACGATTAATTATATAACTTATAACGTGAAATTGTTATTTATTACGTGAATCCTTTACCTTGAATATTGTAATATATCTAGTAGAAATATATTGAACTAATGCCCATATGTAGATATATTTGTAATTATTATTATTGTAATATAGGTGAATTTGTACATGCTTCAGAAACATTCTGATAATTTAGCCATTAAGAAATTATTAAATTTCTAACTGTACGCAATCAATGTATAAACTTAATATTTTCATTTAGTATAGAATAATATGTCTGTTAATCTTTTAAAAAAAAAAAGAATTGCATTTTATGTATTGCTATTATGTATATGTACATCCTGCATAGTTAACTTAGGTATTGACCTTCATCCCTTACATTGGTTTCACGAAGAATATTGAATTCTTACTCTATTGTTAAACATCGTACTGAATTCTCGTATATTGTAAATATATTGTAAACAGTTTTACATACTGTAAAAGAATCTTCAACTGTCTCGTAAAAGTAAGTTTCAATCGCTGAATCGTTTCATATACATAAAAGAAAAACAAGTGATTTGGAGAGACAGTAAATGCACCCATAAAATTACTTTCTATATTCTTAAAATTTTCTTCTACATGGTACAAAAATTCATTCTGTGATGCATGATTTTTAAACCGAAAGCAATGTACGATTTTAAATAAAATGAAATCTATGTTTACTGCCGAATTTTTATTTATATATTCAAATATGTTTATTTATTAATCATAAACAAGTGATGCATAGCTAACTAAAATTTTTTAGTTCTTCATCAATAAATGCAAAGATTCAATTGAACATTATTATACGTAACCATGCAAAAATTTATTCTTCCATAAAGTAAAATATTACATCGCCCGTCGTTGAAGGCGCTGGAAAGTATGGACAGTATACATAACATACATATACATATGTAGTATGTATGTAGTATCTATTAGTATCACTGATCTATTCGGTTAGTATGGTTCAGTATGGTTGCTGGTTTGCACATGCACAGGTTACACAGGTTGTAACTGTTGCAACCTCGAGGGCGATGATATCACGTGTTATTATTGTTATTGTCAATTAATGAGTGAATCGACAAGAGAAAAAGAAAGATTATTATCTGTGAAATATTTTGTATCATAAAGATATGAGTGTGCAATGATAAAACAGTTAATACAACCTGATATTCCAAAGCAGTACATTATAGTACCAGAGAGTTGATAATACGTATATCGTGTGCAACTTCTTGTTTACATAATATAAGAAGATAATTAGTTAAACAATGAATGTTCTAAAACCAGAGTTAGTTCGGGTAGAGGGTCGGTGTTATAGACACTTCGGGAAAAAAAACTCGAGCGATCACGCTAATACTCCATACGTTGAGGATGATGACCTTGACATTGAAGATGTGGAAGAATTTGACGACAATGATATTGAAATTGTCCCATACGAGTCGTCAAGATACAAACATACTTTTTCTGTACCAAAGTAACTATAATTTTACATATCGTATGTTATAACAAAAGTCGATATACTAATATGTAGCTACGATATTTTAGATCATATTTCCCGTTCATAGTTGGTACTAAACAATCGATGCGTAAAAAAATAGAAGCCGAGACCAAAACAAGCTTACAAATCCCGAAAGTAGGTCAGGACGGTGATATTGGTAAATATGTTTCTAACATTTTTTAACTATTGAATTATAATCTTTAATTGATGTGTTTTTCATATTATTTTGTTCTATTTCCCTGTATGTATACGTATACTACTTTTATATAAGTTACTATGAAAACTAAAACATAAATTATATTGTAAATTATATTGTAAATTATATATTGACAACCATTATTGTTGCTATCATAATATGCATTTTGTAATTATTGATTTATAGTGATAACTGGATCCTATCGTAATGGAATAATAAGCGCACGCCGTAGAATAGATTTATTAATAATAGCAGCAAGGAAAAAACTCCGTTATACACATTTCTTATCTATACCATTGAATGAAGATCATATAACAATGAAATTTAATGAATTTAAGAATGATATACTCACAAACTCAGGGAAAACATCTAAAGATATAGATGAAAAAATCTTTCAGATACCGAGCAAACTACATATGACCATTGGGATGTTAAAATTACTTGACGATGTAGAAAAAGAGCAAGCTATTAAAGCCCTAGATTATTGTAAAGAGAATATTGTGATGTATGTCAAGTTTTGTGTGGTTGTTAAAATTTCAAATATCTTTCAGAATATTAATCATTTTTAAAAATGCAATTATAGGCCTGCAATTAAAAAGTATGGTCAAATTCCTATATGCTTGCAAGGAATTTCGATAATGAATGATGATTTTGAAAAGATAAACGTTCTGTACGCGAAAATAGTTGATGCGAATAATGTTTTGCAAGAAATATCAGATGAAATTGTAAATTATTACACTAGCATAGGTAAAAATAAATCTACATACATTTTTTAATAATAAGTAGAGGTGTGGTAAGAACCTGAAAATATCGGGCATCCGATGGTCGGGACGAGACAAGTTGGGTTCTCGACAATCCCGAAAATTGTCGAGTTTCCAAAATATTCTCGAAAATCCCGAAAATTGTCGAGTTTCCAAAATATTCTCGAAAATCCCGATATGTATATTGGAGAACCCATTCGTGACAATAAAATGGTCGACCTGTCCCGACCCGACATTTTCCGGTTCTCGCACACCTCTCATAATTAGCTATTAATGTATATAATGGGAGACATATTGTTTAGATTTAATGTCCAAATACCGGGAAAATGTTAAATTACATGTGACGCTTATGAATACAAATTATAAAAGAACTGACGAAGAGAAGCAAATGAAAGTGCCTGTTGAAACATTCGATGGAACAGACATATTCAAAGTAAATGTATTATTCATTTATAATTATGATACATATACATGTGAAATTCTAATATTTGGTCATTTTTAGGCCCATGAAAATGTTACCTTCGGAGAAACAGTGTTGAAAGAGATTCATATATCACAGCTAGGCACAGCTAGTAGCAACAGATACTATCAAGCAATAGCGAAAATTAATTTAACCTAAAGGCTTCTAAAGGGTGTGTATTATTAATACCAAGAAACTCATTCACAACAATTAATTATATAGAGTTAATCAAACAAAACATTCTGCTTTTTTTCACAGCTTCACAGTAAACATGAAAGAATAAAATTATGCTATAAATTTTAACAGAAAAAAAACGTTTATTTTTGGACTAAAACTAGTTTTATGGAGCAGCCAAATCTTCTGCAATTTTGTCTTCTTGATAAATAATTTTTGTATGTTGCAATAAAAAAGAATTATGAGTACACAGTATGTACACACACAGTAAATACTCATTTGATATATTAATACCTATTTTGATGTGTAATTGGTTGTCTTTTGCAGTAAAAAAAAAGTAATCTTAACATACATTTTTACTAGGGAAAGGCTTCATTTTTTATTAATTTAAAAATGCGAATATTCAAATAAAAAAACCGTCACAGTGTCGAAAATGGTCGCGCTCTCTAGTATTATTCATTTAACCGTATCTATGTATATTCCATAGTTACCGAAAAAAATGTTTAGCATTATTAGTATGTAATATGTAATGTAAAGGTGATTGCAATAAAGTTCATCTATCTATACAATAAAATAGTTGATTCTATAAGCTGCCATTAAAAAGAGTTATGTCATTACAAATAAGTAGTATGTTTTGTAATTTTTTTTTTTTTTTTTATCGTGAGGAAATGCTTTTCGCATACCCTGGTTCCCTGGGGGGAACTCGGGGTTATGTGGGACTACCACCGGGGAAAATCCCCAGAGGCTACCCACTAAAACCTCACGCCCACCTAAGCTATAGGGGAGGTCAACAGGACACCTCCCAGTTAACATCATACCCCGGGGGAAGGGTTAGCCTCCCCCATTGCCTACGCTAAAAGACCCTGGGCAGAGGGACCCGCCCAGTGTCCCCATCCCATTCGGAATTGGGCTTCCCGAGCCCCAGCTCGGTCCACCCACAGCTCCCGGAGTCGTCGTGTCCCGCTCGGAGCCGGTGTCAGTCAACGCTGTTTGTTGATTCGCTGGTTTTACCGTGATGATTAGATTGGATGAATTGGCTATCATCATATCAGTGACCTAACGTAGCAATCAAGTAAATTCAAATTGTATCAAAATGTATGTTGTTGAAATCGTTCAAAAAATAAAAACTGCAAGTGAGTCTATAATCACATATACCTGATCAAGTGTTTTCTCAGCCACCTCTATACCATTCACTTCGAGTACTTCATCATTCACTGATAGAATTCCACTACTTTCAGCTAAACCTCCGGGTAGTAATCTGCTGATAAATACACCTTTTACTTTCTCAACGTGACCACCTGTGGTCATTCGAAAGCTTTCTCCATCCTTAATATAAAATCCTAATGGCTTATCAGAGCCATGTTTTAACAAACGTACACGACGACAGGTTTCTGGTAACACGTCTACATCGATTATCGCTGATACCTGAAATCATTGAAAAGAATTTACAATATACATATATTTTGTACCTGCATCTATCTAATTTAAAGTTAACCAGGTAAGACATACCTGCCTAAAATCATGTGGATTGGATATAGCCAATGACTTTGGTTTTCCAGATGTACCGCCAAGAATACTTGATATTACATTTTTTCGTTTCATTGTTCCATACCCATTCATGTCTTCCAGTCCATCTCCTATCACATAAGACAGATGAATTTCATGTGTTAAAACATAAATATTCCAACATCATCAAATTATAAAGCAATATCAGCAGTATTTTTATATTAATACAGAAATGTACATCACAAATGTACATCAATATTATAGCATTAATGCACAACTGTATATCAATATTATATCATTAATGCACAAATGTACATCAATATTATATCATTAATGCACAAATGTACATCAATATTTACCTTTTCTTTGTATTAAAATCCTAAGAAGTTGTTTTGTGGCGAGTAAGGCTCTAGCCAAATTATTTTCATTATTAATGGGTAGTAAATCACCAGTGGTTGGATCTGTATACATAATCAGGAAGCTCAGATCTGGGCCTATATCATGCTTTTCAGCCAATAACTTTTTGAAGTCCTCGTAATTAATGGATTCATTACGGTTGATTGAAAACCGTATGATATCAGCATCGAACTAAAGATAAAGTAAAATTATTAAAGTAAAATAAAATACAAAAATAAAAAGTAAAGTAAGTAAGCAAGTAAAAGTAAAAAAGTAAGTAAGTAAGTAAGTAGTAGGCAAAATTATTAAAGACAAAAATTTCCAAATATTTTGAAAGATCGTTTGAATGAGAACTGTTTTTTTTTATCTTCGTTTCACGATAAAATCGTAACGCGAAGATATCGAAGCGATTATGTAGAAAGAAGATTACTTTGCTTTTCATCGCGACAATGATGCTGCTGTCAACTTGATGCTGAACTTTGCTTTTAGACATGATGGACGTGAGGGAACTGGAGAAAATGATAGTACCAGAGAGGTATGAGAGAGCTCACGCCCGGGGTTTCGGCGTTCCCACTTTCGTGACATCGCCGCTTTTAGCATGACACAAAACCGTGTCGTCTTTCCTGAAACAGAACCAGGCCGTCTTTTAGCATGGCACAGAACCGGGCCGTCTTTTAGCATGACACAGAACCGGGCCGGCTTTTAGCATAAAACCGAAGGCACGTTACTTTTTTAACCAGGATTAAAACGTACAACTTAATTGTTTTATATAAAATATGTAACTAACATGTACATCTTGTGTACAAAATCTCTAATTAATGTAAATTAATAATAATATAAATTGTAATGATAAATATTTTATCTTTTCCAATTTTGTAGTTGCAAACTCTAGTTGTGAAAAATGGAAAACCCGGAAAAATTCGAACAAATACAGATTTCATATCGAATTTTAAAAGCGACCATATTGAATATTAATTTAATAATGATCTATTGCCATCAACACTATCTTAAATTTTTTCATATATGTAACTACTGTTATTATTAATTAAAAATATTTTTCAAAAACAGCTATAATTCAAACAGCGGTTAGTTTGTGCGACGCAACTTAGGTACACATTTTTCAAAGAGGTCGCAACAGCTAACTGGTTAAAATCCAAAATACAGGGCGTTTCGTTTATCTTGAAAAATTGAGATATCTCGTGAACGACTGTAAAAAAAGAACTTTAAAAGAATATTTAGATAACAGGTGGTCTGTACTCACAAAAGACACTGGTGGCCCATCGAGATGAAACTTGGTGAGTATGTAAAACTCAACATTCTGCGAATATTCGCCGCTTACTATGCGGTAGCCACAGCTTGAAGTTGTTATTGGGAGATATAGCAAAATGATCAACCCAAGAACTACATTTTTTTGGTGTTATACAAAAGATTTACACGATGTTCTAAAAGAACACGTTCAAGACATTACACCTAAACCATTATCAGAAAATAGGAATGGGATTGCCGTTTTGATAGTGTAAAGGCTATTCGATTTCAAATTCGCCAATTTCGAAACGCCTTTATCAAAATTGGCAACAACGCATCTGACAATAAATTGAAAATTGAGATTTTGTCTATAGTGCGCAAGATAAATGAATTTGAATTTATTACCAGTCTTATCATTTGGCACGAAATATTATCAAAAATTAACATCGTCAGCAAACTATTGCACAA
>CM052135.1:12426915-12455937 GCA_028454255.1 Halictus ligatus | reverse complement strand
CATCGGGGAGGGGGATCCGTGGGGGGTTTGGGGAAAGGAAGGGTCGGGGCGTGCCGGATCGCGCCTCCGACGACCCTTCCTTCCGGTGGCGGCATCTTCTTGCCCTGGCCGGAGCTGGTTCCTTCGGGACACCGGATCCGAGCAGGGCACGAAGACTCCGGGAGCTGTGGGTGGACCGAGCTGGGGCTCGGGAAGCCCAATCCGAAAGCTCCAGGGATGGGGACACCGGGCGGGTCCCTCCGCCCGGGGTCTTATAGCGTAGGCAGTGGGGGAGGCTAACACCCTCCCCCGGGGTATGATGAAAGCTGGGAGGTGCCCTGTTGAGTACTTGCGTGATCCAGGCACCTCCCATGTAGCTTAGGTGGGCGTGAGGTTTTAGTGGGTAGCCCTTCGGGGTAGCCCCACATAACCCCGGCTTCCCCCAGGGAGCCGGGGTATGCATAACGCATTTCCTCACGAAAAAAAAAGGCCGTAACGTCTCCGGTTGAGAATCTTTTGGTCCGAGATTGATTTTTCTATATATGTACCTTCATAAAATTGTGACGAGTGAATTGAGGGGCTTTTCCTGGTGAAAATGAGTCCAAACTCGAGTGTAATCAAACAAATCGAGTATTATTGGCAATTAAAGCTTTTATATTTTTTATGCGAATAGTATTTTTAATACGAATAAATTATAGAGCTTATCCAGAAGAAAATGACTCCAAACACGATATCATTTGGACTATCTTCAACAAGATTGTAATTTTTATCGTAACATTACGTATCAATAAAATTGTTCGATTACACTCGAGTTTGGACTCATTTTCATCAGGAAAAGCTCCTCAATTCACTTTTCGCAATTTTATGGAGGTATATTGAAAAATCTAAAAGTTTAAACTTCCATTCGTGCACAATTCTCCATCTGCTTACATTGTATTACATTGTAGACTTACATTACATTGAAGACTTATTCGAAGCCTTCGAATAAAAGATACAGATAAGAGATGAAAAAATGATTCCAAGTTCAAATAAATCCGCTTCGAATAAAAACAATTCTCATTATTCGACAAAGATACTTTTTTTATTCGAACCTTCAAATAACGAATAAAGATAAAATATCTCTTATTCAAATCGTCAGTTAAATAATTTGTTATCCAAATAGTGCCCAACTCTGTCTGGAATGCGCTACGCATCCGATTCCCAGTTCGGCGAGGCACACATTTTGCTATAACTTTAGAACTAAAAAGATACCAAAATGAAATTTGAACTGAAAAAATTAAAAAGAATCGGGTTTAATGGTATATACTGAAATATATTTTGTATTTTTAAATAATTCTTTTTGTTTTTTAAATTGAATTATCCTTAAAAAATGTTCAAAACTACTTATTATAAATATTGTTGTTCAATCTTTTTTCAATCTCAAATCATTAAATTTATTAGAATATATATGCTGCAAATGAAAAACAATATCAGAAGTACATTGTATAGGTAGCAATTAAATAGTCAAATGAAATTAGTGATATCAACGTCGTATTTTTTAAAATTAATTTGAAATTACGTTCTTAATTTGGGTAATATTGAACTCATTTAATTTCTTATTATTATGTTATTACACTGTTGTAATTGTAATTGCACAGGGAAGAAGACTGATGTAGTAGAAAGAACAAGAAAAAAATGTTTAACGAAAAAAAAATCATTCCATGGGGGATTCCATCCGGGATCAAAATATTCTTAACCGTTACGTTATTATTGATATTACATTACATCTCCTTCGATGCACTCGCGTAACAGGCGTAATGGAATTAGAAGGAAACAACATTCTTTTGTTTCATTCATCATATAGGCCTAGCATCCGCTCGGTGTCTGAACTAGAATTCTCGACATGAGATTTAAAATTCTATCAGCAACAGCGCCATCGTAGAATATTGGTTCCACAATATTATTTCTGGATGATATGATAGGATGTGACATGGAATGGTACGGGGGCTCTAGAGCCCCCCGAGCGTGAGACAGAAAAATACATTGGGTGATTGGTCTACTCCTATACCTCGTTTGTGATGTTACTTTCAATATTTTAAATCTTAAAATCGATATGGTTCCGCGATGATTTACCGTCTCACCGTCGAGTATTTCCTTCGTGGTCTTCTGCATCGACGAGATACCGTCGTTGGCCTTCTGTTTCTTACTCCAGACAAAATCTATCCTAGAGGGCGGTAGACAACACCGTATTTTTCGAACGACACATTCTCCCGTAAGGCTGGCAGTCTTTAACGGTTCTGTTCCAGGAAAGACGACACGGTTCTGTGCCATGCTAAAGCGGCATAGTCACGAAAGTGGGAACGCCGAAACCCCGGGCGTGAGCACTCACATTCCTCTCTGATACGAACTACTTGTATGAACGTTAAAATTAAAAAAAAAACTGGTTACAAAAAATAATATTCATGAAAATAATGAAATAAATACATAAATATAATATAAAAGAAACGGAAGTAATGATTATTATCATCATAACATTTATATTGTACAATAAATGATTTGCTTCTTCAGTAATATCTAAGTTGTAGTTCATACAATTTTAAACATCTTCACAAAAGCCATTAAATTCTTTCAAGTTATTCAAAGCATACTTTAAATTATTGACAAATTCGCTTGTTTCTCGTTTCATTGAAGCTAATTGTTGCTCATATTGAGAAATTTACATATTTTTCTCACAAATTTCAGTTTCTAAACTTCCTATTATGCGTTTTGTATTTTCCTAATTATTATCGGACAAAGTGATTGTACAATAATTAAGTATTTACTGTGTTAATAAATAAGACAGAATAAATGTATACCTGTTCCTCATAAGTAACAGTAGTCTTGTTTATCAATGCTAGTAATTGTTTGATTTCTTTCTCTTGATTTCCAAGTATGCAATCTTTTTCATGTTGAACTTTTTTGATCGCCTTAAAGCTAATTCATATTTCTCTACTTTTCCAGATAGCTCCTCCATTTTTGTAATTTTTGTAATTTTTGCTGTAATGTAAAAATAACAAGTAAAATTTCTTGCGTAACTAAATAAAAGTAATTCTTGCTCGAATTTTAATGTAGACGCTTCTTCAGCATATAGTTTAAGTTTCTCAATTTCCTTTAAATGTAAATAACAACTTTCACATTTTTTACTCAAATCTTGTTTAAGCTGATTAATTAGGTATTTACAATTATGTAGCTAAAACAGATAAAGTATAAACAATATATGTACAATATTATATATATATATATATATATATATATATATATACAAATATATTTACAAATATATATTTTTTCAAAATTTCCCCATTGAATGGAATACAACAGGTGTAAAAATGACAAAAAAGGCATTAAGTATAAACTTTGCTGAAACATTAAAATCATCGTGATTCATCATCGTGAATCATTATCGTGATTCTCATCATCTCTTATTTTATATCAATTCTTTTAACTGTTTACTTCCTTGCGTTTGAAAATTGTAGGACAAAGTATTATTTTTTATGTAATAGGTTTTCGTTTAATGTAGTATGTAATGTAGTACAAAGTTGAACAATGTTGTACCGACAAGTCAAAATAAATGTATTATGTGTGCCAGTATTGGCAAACCAAATTTGCAACTACCTAATTTCCATCCACCATTCATGCGCATTGCCTAATTAAAATGCGCTCAGGAAAGAAGGCCTGCCTCTTCTCGCTGCGGTCTGATATTGCATCGAGCATGTTTCTAAGATTAAATTATCAGTGTGAGTGCACGAACAATCACACTTCAGTTTCCGTCTTTTATCATTGTAAAACCTCTAACCTCTCTTGCCGTGAAATAATTTTGTTTTGTTATAAAAACCGTATTATGTGTTTAATGTAACTTCTATATTGAATTAACATTTTACATGAAAAGATCAATTAATGGTTTAATAATTATTACTTTTTGTGCATCTTTAAATTAGTCTTCGACTATAATATTTTCTTTAGATACTTTGAACGTCATAAACTCAATAAAGAAAACAAATGACGAACATATCTGCTTATCTTGTCGCACAGTATGTACATTTACATTCATCACTCTGCATTCAATTTATTGTCTTATTTTAACGATAACAATTTCGAATTCTATATTTTTCTTGCATATCAATGATTTTATTTGGAATAGTGTTTATAATCTTTTATATGGATTTTGTTAGAATAAAGAGCAAGTGAAATGTACGTTATAACATTAATGATATTCCTAGATTTAATTGTTTATATGTATATTATTCATTTGTTTATCTATTTATTCATACATGTAACATTTGTTTAACGATTTTAGGTAAATATGCAAGGTATCAGGAGGATATTAGTTTTCTGCATATTAACAACAATATTACCAATTATACTTCTTATTACACCGCTATACCTACGACGTAATTTCTATGCTAATGTTGCATATACTGTGACTGAATCTGATATCTTGGAAGTCACTGATGGAATTTCCTCAATATTTTGTTCTGTAAGAATCTTTTATTACAAATATCTATGAGTTCATGTTATACGAGCAACACTGTCTCCAACTAAAAAATCCAGATCTTTACAGTTTCACAATTTTCTGAATTTCTGGGTTGAAGACCTATCCCGAACATGCTACACCTTTTATTTATGTATTTAAAATGATTGATTTTACAGACGTTTGAAAAAAAGTATCAACCTATTTTCATTAAATTATAAGAGCTGAACTAGCAAACCGAGGAAAATGAGTTTTTAGGAGCTTATAGTGAAAACGTAGGAGTATCTAATAGAAATAATTTCAGTCGAAAAAATGTTTTTTTACCACTTATTTTACAAATATTTTAAACAAATGCCATGTTTTATAGCAGGGGAAAATTAAAAAAATTTTTTAAAATTCCGAACGTGTTTTTAGAAAAGCGGACATTTTAAAATGTACGAAGTGAAAATTATTTTAAGCAAATGACGCACCGCAGGATACCGTCTTGGACGGCCGACGCGCGGTGCAAGCAAACAATGGCCGAGCGGCTTACCTGCCATGCCGTTATACAATTTACTTACCCAGGTATGCGATCACCATAGGATTAGGATTTAACACCGTCGTAAATCATTGGAAAAACCCATTTTTCGTCAGTAACAGTAATTGCTGGAAACATTTACTAGGACTACTTTCTCCAGTAAGTTAAGTTAAAATAAAATGACGGTCGCATAGGTAAGAAAGTACATTGTATAAGAAGGGTATGGCAGGTATGTTCGCTCGAGGCCGCCAGGTATGGCCGTTATTGTTCGTCGGCAATCGCGCGTCGGCAATCCGAAACGGTATATTACGGTACAGCATTCACTTCAAACAATTTTCATTTCATCCATTGTAAAGTGTCTGCTTTTCTAAAAACACATTCGTGAAGGACAAACTTGGGGCTACATCTCTATATTTCTCAAATGTTTAAATTTTCCCCTGCTATAAACACATGGAACTTGTTTAAAAAATTTGCAAAATAAGTGGTAGAAAAACATTTTTTTCAACTGAAATCATTTTTATTAGACACTTCTATGTTTTCACTATAAGCTCCTAAGAACTCATTTTCCTAGGTTTGCTAGTTCAGCTGTTATAATTTAATGAAACCAGGTGGATGAATAACAGTATTGTTATTTATACAGGAACACACCATACAAATGAATAGAACCTTTAATGCATTTCAAGTGTCGCAAAAACCAGAAATAACTTCGTATAAAAAACACATACGTCTTAAGAAGAGCATGTCGATTCCAGATGACACTCTAGAATATTGGGGATTTTATCTCTTGCAAGGAGCAAGTGTAGCGCTTTCTGTATGTTCAAGGTACAAACTTAAGTTCCATTAGGTACCTACTAAAGATTCTCCCTACGAACTACTCCAATGTTTCTTAATAAAACATTGAAACTGCTGTATGTTAGTTTCATTTAAGAGAAACGATTGATTAATATTCCTCGTTCTGAGGTGCTCATGTTTCAACATAGAATTAATTTACTCACAGGTTCGAAGGAGCTTCGATACTACTTGTTAAAGGAGAACGTAATCTACGAACATGCGGTATGTTAGAGCATAATCACGGGGACCAAATTGTAGAGGGTATATTTATGCCGGAAGCACAGGATCAAGTTAAAGTGGTATTTAAATCAGACAATGGAGATGTTACTTCTCAGACAGATTTAACTAAAGTCAACGGTTTATTAACAAGTGCAAAAAACAAATTTCCACGGAACGTTACTTTGAAAGCTGCCAATGAAGATCTCAATAGCTTTCACGAACATGTAATAAACAATATATTATCTAACAAAGAAGTTCCTGAAAAAGATTCGAAAGAATCTATTTATAAAAAGAATGCTGCATATAGTACAAGAAAATTGAGGCATGCGAGAAAGAGACAGTATTCCAAAACAGTAAAAGAGAAAAGGAAAAATATGATACAAGAAAGTAATATAAAACACAATTTAGAAAGACACAGTGCTAATGATACGGAAAAGTACACAGGGATGGGAAATACTATGTTAAATAAAAGAATCAAAAGAAGTCCTGACCTTGTTAAGCCACCGTTTTTACTTGATCAAGGCGTTAAACATGGTGGAAATGCTGTTATGAATGCAACGAACATTGACGATGCTTCTTCTGTATCCAGTTTCGAAAATGGCTTATTCAAATGTTATGGTGGTTCGATTTTAATTGCGCAAGAATTCGCACCGTCCGAACAGTGCACTAATGTCACTTATCTGCTCAGCGGAAAACATATGCAAACAATCCAGAATATTGTAGAATCTGGTTATTATTATTATATCTTTTACAGCGATAATGATATTGTTTCAAACGACATACACGCCGTGTTCGATATTTATAAACCCCTTCTTCAGTACGAGAACGTAACAAAGTTTTGCATGAATCAAACCAAATGTTCGTTTCCAGTCAGTCTACTCTCTTCAGATAAAGTGATAGTCGAAGTACCAACTAACGATGGTGTTGAATACGAAATAGATGATGATACCCTCCTTCTATCCATCTGTCATCCACGAATGGGAGTTTACATTATCTTTCCTATCACAGTATTATTCCTAATTCTAACGTGTGCTTTTATGTAATACTCGTTTCTCCTTCTTCTTATAAATACAACGGTTCTATTGATCACATACTATGTATGTGTTATTGAACAGCAAACTTATATGAATTACATTAGAGTATTTACTCAATTTTGAGAAGTTAGACGATTAGTTTACTACATAACGTGAATAACAAATTTTGAAAGAATTGCATGGAAAATAAGTTGTCTTTTATAACTTTTTTAAAAATTTTCTTTTCATATCATGTAATAAACTAATTATTCTAACTTTTCAAAAAAAACCCCAGGTTGTATAGACCAATATTTAAAAAGATATCGTCTTTTTAAGAGTATCAGAATATTATTGACTGTAGTTATAAAATAAAATCTAGGAACGAAAAATACGAAATTATATATTTACGAAGAAAATGAAGGTGTGTGGGATTTATTTTTGGGATGTATTTATATTGCCAGTACATTCTCTTATACATATATGTACAAGAAACTCAATTTGTTTATTCAAACTTAGGATCTACAATTACAAAATAAATTTCAATTTATTGTAGATATATATGTATATATTATCACATATTGTTTAGACAAATATATATACAATAAATATCTACAATAACTTGAAAATAATTTTGTAATTGTAGATATATATATATTCTCATCTATGTATTCACATATATGTATTCTCATCTACCTGTTAGGATCATAAAGAAGAATTATGTAATTGTTAGATATATACATTTATTTGAAAAAGTTGATTATACATGTGGTCAATGAATGGCATATATTTTTGTTAAAATGTTTTAATAAAAACCACAAAATGTTTATGGTGCATACCCGTTATTAAATCTTCTTAGCAGTTTTTGGCTTTTTCTGTTCTCTTTCTAACTTATAAAATTATCATTCATTGAAATTATTACAATTATTTTCTACACTTACATATATATTTATTTATTTATTACAGACTGTTAAGTTGTTCTATAATATAATGCTTTGCAGATAAATCGAAACAGGAATATGTTCTATAATAAGAAAATTATAGTTATTATAGCAAGGTCTGTAAACATTATAACAAATCTATTTTGACTAATATTATTTCTCTTCATTTTATCAGTTTGTTTTGTCACTATATTTAAAAGTAATAATTCGAAGTAAATTTTTAGCGAATTTATTGTCCAACTCAATAGAATTGAACGAAACTAATTAGTAGAAAAGATAGAAATTGGGGGGAAAAACGGGAACATAAACGAAAATTTCATATCTGGCTTGACACTATATTCGTATTTCCCTCGCGCACCCCACTAAAGCGCTTCGGGGGATTGTGGGTAATTGACGCACTTCCCTTATGCGCAATAACCATTCGTGGCGAAAAATAATAAAGAATTGAATAAATTGTTAGAAACCAGTCGCGGATTATTAAAACCGTATATCTCGAATAGTTTCATTACTGTTTCGAATACATTAAACAAGTTAAATCACTTTGAAAGATTAGTGAAATTTTGAAGAGCGATCGCAGCGCCATTCCACGGCATTCGGAAGAATATTCCTTGTGACGCAATAGGAACTCGTCCTTTCCGACGACCTATCGTGAGTGGAACATGTCGCATACGTCTGAGCGAAGGTAAGTTCGGTTTTTCTCGGGTAATCGCCAACGGTGTTTGCCTTTTTTGCGTTCTGCAAATTTTTCGTCCACCCCGTGTTCCATCGGATTCTCTGTTCTGCAAAATTGGACGTCCGCGATTCGCAGTATATTCGCGAAAATAGTGCCGCAATCGACGAATTCATGGACATGAGACTGACAACATGGCGTGCATTCGTTTTTGTCACATTGTTCACAAATTTAATATCAATCTTTCGTCGAGCGCAAGTCTCCTAACCTTCTGCCCCGTGGAATTTCGAGGCGATAGAAATTAACGACGCCCGTCGACTCTCGCCGCGTTTCTCCTGTACCTCGAACCTGATTTTTCGGGAAAACCAGCATGTTAACTCGACACGCAAACACGTTTTACTTTACGCTCGCAATTACGTAATGAAAAAATGAATTTCTCGGGAAATCCGACGAAAAAACGTCGATCGGATTACCGTATCTCGTGAAACACCGTGAAAAATAACGGATACGAAGTCTTCCTAATTAAAAACGCGCCTTACCTGTTCTTCGGGCATGCTTTCGCGTGAGTCACTGTCAACGCATCCATCAAGTCATCAATAAAATCATTATCATATCTATTTAACGGTTCCTCTTTAGCATCGAATTGCTACACGTGTCATTGACATTTCGACGGAAATGATATGGATGTTGATCCATTTAAATGCTGTTATATGAATTTGCACGATTTAACGCCATTAAGACAGAAAATTGATATTATCTATCAGAATTTTTATTTCAGCGTTATCTAGTAAATCGACGCGTAATATATGATACCGTTAAAAATTGCAATGAAATGTTGTTCAATTGTTAAAAAATACAGCTGATATCATAATAAAACGTTTTTAGAATTATGGGTGGTGACACATGCACAGATACTTTGACATTGCGAAGAATTCGAAATCCTAATGCATTGTTTCGCTTGTGTTTCAGAAATGATGATCAATGGCCAGGAGACTCCAAAAATGGTCCTAGTGAAAGTGAACAATCGTCGTACGATGGTCCCTCTGGCATGGACCCGGGTGGGATCATCGAGACCAACTGGGATCTCGTAAGTTAATAATTGTATTGTTCAATGTGATTGCGTAAAACTAATGATTGGAATTGAGTACATAGACTGTCGAGCGTGTCGAGTCTGTTTTGCCTCTGACACTGGAGGAAAATTGACTGTATTAGAATCCCGTCATATAAATGCATGTATATTTGAGTACATAAAGTACAGTAAACAAAAATATTTACATGCTCTCATTTACACTCATGAAGCAAAATTCTAGTTTTACAGTTATAAAATTATAAACTTATCGTTCTCAAAGTTCATGTACTTTTATCGAGTCTAGTTGAACCAGTCAGTTATGATCGCTGAGGTAGTCAGTTGTTTATGTTAAATATTAAATTAATTTCAATTGGAGTTTTTATATTTGTTGTTGTGTACAAATTAGGTTGTGGATAACTTCGATGAAATGAACTTGAAAGAAGAGCTCCTTCGTGGTATTTATGCTTACGGGTTTGAAAAACCATCTGCAATTCAACAACGCGCGATTTTGCCATGCATTAGTGGACATGACGTCATTGCACAGGCACAGTCAGGTAAATTGTTGGCGACAAGTATTTGTATCCTTATCCGTTGCCTTATAGAACTCGTTAACATCAATTCTACAATATTTCATAGGAACTGGCAAGACTGCAACATTTTCCATCTCTATCCTGCAGCAAATTGACACCAATGTCAAGGAATGTCAAGCCTTGATTTTAGCCCCAACTCGTGAGCTGGCTCAACAAGTAAGTATTCATAATAAGGGAATGGCAGATCTTTATGCAAAATAAGAAATTGCTACCCAAATTACAACAAACTGGAATGAAATCGAATTTTTTCTCTCAATATGCTTACTAGGTTGAAAGTAATATAACAGTACTTTTAAATTCTTCAAATGCTTTTACTATTTTAAATTACACCTACTCGTTTTTGCCAGAAATGCATAATATCCGCCGTCTAATAATAAGTTTCGTAATAACAGCGAAAGTACGTGTATAAGATAAGTGGAATATCATTAGTTTTGTTTTGGTGTTTTTTCTAGATCCAAAAGGTCGTTATTGCTTTGGGAGATTTCATGCATGCCGAATGTCATGCATGCATTGGCGGTACCAATGTACGTGAAGATATGCGGAAACTCGATCAGGGTGTTCATATAGTGGTTGGAACACCTGGCAGGGTTTTCGATATGATTAGCCGACGTGCGCTACGCACCAACAATATCAAATTATTTGTTCTTGATGAAGCTGATGAAATGCTTTCACGTGGTTTCAAGGAACAAATTCATGATGTATTCAAATTATTACCTCTTGAAGTGCAGGTACGTTGAGTTTCTAGATACGCTTCTGACAATGCAATATAGTGACGCTTGATCTTCAAATACTTACTTACAAGGAAACGACCCATAGTAGTTGTCTTCAATTTTAATTTTGCACGGTGGTAGTATATACGTTTCTGATGATATATACAAAATATTAGGCTTAAATACTTAAAAACATTAAAGATATAAACAGTTAAAAGTTACATACCTGCAATACATAGTGTTAGTATGAAATGGCATAGTTCTAGAGATCGTCGGATCAAATCCCAGTGGTTCCCAATCTTTTTTTATCCACTTATAATGACGATGTACGTAATTCAAAGCGATAATCATTGTACATACACTTAAAACGCAAAAACCTTCGTCACCAGGAGCATTGAATAAATCATTGTTCGTTCAATGTATGCTTCTTGCTTTTTACTTCGTCGGGAAAAGCTATTTTGTTCACATTAAAAAATATTTCGCGGGTTGAAATTAATTTGGCTTTTACGGATACTTCCCTTGCTAGATTAGTGCAAAGATTTATAAGCATTCGAAATTTGTCAGCATTAATTATTTTAATTATCTGTAAGGTAACAAAAAATAAGAAATTGTTGTTTTTCAGGTTATTTTGTTATCTGCTACTATGCCAAATGATGTATTGGATGTATCTCAATGTTTTATGCGAAGTCCAATTCAAATTCTGGTGAAAAAGGAAGAGCTCACACTGGAGGGTATCAAGCAGTTCTTTGTGAACGTTGAGCGTGAAGAATGGAAGTTCGAAACTCTTTGTGACTTGTATGATACATTGAGTATTACCCAGGCAGTTATTTTCTGCAATACACGGCGCAAAGTAGATTGGCTAACGGATAACATGCGTCACCGTGATTTCACTGTATCCGCTATGCATGGAGACATGGAGCAGAAAGAACGAGACCTGATCATGAGGCAATTCAGAACTGGCTCATCTCGTGTTCTCATTACTACCGATCTTTTAGCACGTGGTATTGATGTTCAACAGGTTTCGCTTGTCATCAACTACGATTTACCTTCCAATCGTGAAAATTATATTCACAGGTGAGCGCATAATTATTTCGCGGAAATAATATCTCCTTTCAAGTACAGTATTCTCTCCGTAACTGTTACAAATTTATTCAGAACCAGCGACTGAGCCAGGCAGAATATTGCAACTTTTCTAATTTTTCGAAACCTTAAATCGCTTGTTACACAAGTAATTGTAATCGTAATTAGATCATGTTCGGTGTCCCTTTAACACCTCAGTCCTCTTTCTTTTTCAATCGTACCGCTTCTGTAACTGTTTTCACAATTACGGGGGGAATACTCTTGTAAAGTATTTATGTATCGATCGTAAATAATACGGAAATAAAATAATTCTTGAAATTGTGTTACAGAATCGGCCGAGGTGGTCGTTTTGGTCGTAAAGGAGTGGCAATTAACTTCGTGACAGAAGACGACAGACGGGCCTTAAAAGATATTGAACAATTCTATAACACTCGCATTGATGAAATGCCAATGAATGTTGCAGATTTAATCTAAATCTGACTATTGGCTATAATTCATTATAATTACAAAAAAAGAAATAAAAGTAAGTGAAATACGGAGCTCTCAGCTGATCTCTCATGGTGTGTGAGTATATATAGAGTGAGTTGGTGAATTACAATCGCTTATGTAAACGCGATTTACCAAAATATTCCAACGTTCTCATCTCAATTTCATTTTATAACAGTAGATTACAGGAATAGTTATTCGCTACTCTAGAAAAATTAGTAATATTACATATAATAATTATTACAATTATCAGTACAGATATATATATATTATATATATATATTACCATACTACTGTTTCTACCACTCTTCGCTCGTACCGCTGTTATATTACCGTTAACTGGTGTGTATACTCTTACGCTTTTTTCTTCTCATTCTATATTTATTCCTCCATTTCCTGCTACTGTTTCTCTCGTATATATATGTATATACATATATACACATACACAGATCTATCTATATATATGTATATATATATAAAAACTTCTATTAATATTCCTGGTACCCCTCTATTACTGTCGCAAAAACTAAAAGTGCTCGCAATTTCGCAGAACGAATTTGTGAATTTAATAATAATAATAATACAAATACAATCGTCGAGATTGTTACTAGCGCAAGGTGATAAAAAGAAAAAAGTGTGGAGTCAGGCATTTCACCCAGTTCGGTTGTTTTTCACCTCTTTGCTACTACCCTTCCGAGACTTTCTATTGTCTAGATGCAACCGCCGTATTATCCCCCTGTGTGTCCAAATTTGATTATGAACTTCAAGTATTTTGTCTTGAGACATCTTATTGTTTCACCGTTTCTTCTACGCGCCTTCTCCAATTGGATGATTCATTCCGCGTTCTGTGGCCCTTCTTCAACGATCCTACCACCGCGATTGCAACGTGTTCGTCTAGGCAGAGGTTTAGTTGGGTATTGGAAGGGATACTTTAATCACAAGCGTTGCCGAAGGAGATGTACAATTCAGACTTAGACGATATGAATTTTTTGTATATCCCAAATCCCACGTACATACCTTCATTAAGAAAAATAAAGTGTTTGACCTTTTAATTGTGGTTTTTGTTCTTACATTCATTGATTACGCTCGAATACACACACACACACATAAACATACGCACGCGTGAACACGTGCGCTCGCGTGGTTCGCTGAGAACATCTTAATAATAATAATAATAATAATAATTTTTAAAAATACTTCGGAAAAGAAAGGAACGAACTTTTTGGAAAGTACACACGGTGTATATCGAGTTTGAGTAAAGTGTTATCACCAGATCGAGTCGGGAACAAGTTCTATGAACCGTATACATTACTAAAAAGAAGTTCTCACAGTTTTTTATTTGTATTTGCAGGCAATTTTGAGCAGTCCAGAAATGAGGGAGATATTTTTGGAAAATAAAGACCAAATTTCGAATAGAAGTTTTGTAAATCGATTACCTTTCTAGTTTCCTGCCTTTTGCAGGCTATTAGCAATATATAAATATCCATTTATTATTTATATATGCTTGCATAATTTATTCTTAAACAATCATGGAACCTTTCATATAATCATTTTATATCTTGTCAATAAAAAGCTATGAAAAGTACTTTTCTATCGTATTAGTTGTATATCTGTGTGTCTCGCTAGGAATAAAAAGAACATTCGAATCTGTTCCGGACGTGTTGTGAGAACTTTCGTTTTTATCAAATTTAATTAGAAACTACAAACGATGATGTTTCATCGTATCGTGGTTTTCGAAAGTTGGGAGTATTTTCTCATGAACTCGAACAGGAAGCATATACATAATAGACGATCTCACGAAATTGCTCGAATTTCCGAAAACTGTTCAATATTATAAACGATTCCTTAAATTGGTATCTCATTATAAGATTCTCCCGTTTATCCATTGTAAAGTGTCAGTGACCAAAGTTGAACTAACAAATTGTTATTTGTAAGTATTCATTGCTTCATTGCTTCACATTGTTCATTTCAAATACATGTAATACCAGTTCACCTTACCATTCGGTACAGTGGATTAAATGTATCTCGATATTAAGTTATATACTTTTAAATGTGAAGTTTATATATTGAATGAATACACGTTAAAAGCATCTGTAACTATATATGATTTATTTGTAATAACGAGGTACAGTGGTTCGTGAAACAAGTGAAATAATTTAGGAAAACTATTGAGATTAAAATACCTCTGCTATGCATTTGAACAGTTAACATAAGCATGTATTTGTACAGAAATAATACTTTGTTCGCCCTGTTAGTTTTTCAATCATGAAATAGTACGTTCAACTTTTGCAAAACATTTAGGTTTTCAATACGAATATATACAGATGTCGTGCTTCTCATTTATAGATTATATATAATTTGGCATACTGAAGATTGTACGTTAAAATATGCCATAATCGAATCTAATTTCGTTTGTCCTGACGAATATAATGTAAGCGATAACACTGATTTATCAACTTATTTTCATAATCATTATGCGTAAACACGAAATGTATCCTTTCAAGCTTAAGTTCATATATACATTTGTATTATATTACATTAATGGTGATAATTTTGTAACAATGGAAATGTGTATAAATTCAATATTTACCGATAAAATAATCAATGAAGTATTTTCATTTTACATAATCTATAATTTTTATTGTTCTCGAGACAGGGTTTAGTAGAATACCCTTGTAAAAAGAATTTTCTAATGTCGCATAATCTTACCGCATTACACCGTCATTCTCAATACCACTCTGTCGTAACAGATTTAAATTTGTGATTCGAACAAATAAAATGCTACTCTAGACAATTTTTCTTGTTAGGTAGATATTAATATTTAAACTAAGCGCTATTAAATTATTCAAATATAAAATCCTTTGAACAAAGGAGTTACCAGCTTCAACAAGTTTGTTCTCGGATCGTTTCATAGACGTCGCTAAAAACGCTTTCACAACATTTCCGTAGTTTCTGAGAAGTGGGAGAGGGAGGCGAAGTGAAATTACATAAAGCAATTACTTATCGCGTGGTGTTAACGAGTCACTGAATTCTAGAGCGCGCGTGAAGGCTTGTTTGCTTAGGTTACGTGCATGTTTATAAATTGTTCAAGGTTAGAATAACATAGAATAATAACATATGTAATGTTTAAAAATCGCGGGCACGGGCTTCTGTAAAGTTTTCATAGCGATTTTTGTTTTTACTTTTATGCTTGAACGATCGGAAAGATATACATATATGTATTATCCAGTTTGAAATCGGTACGCACAACGTGTCGTTTTACAGAAATTACGCACTACGTACAGTCTGTTGTCAACAAGATAGAATTGTCAATAGACCGCTATCTTTATTTCCCACATAAACCGATAGTATTAATTCCGTGTTTTTTCTTTTTTGCTTCTCTTCGAAGATACCAAAAAATCAAGTATGTCTGCATCACCCATTGCAAGGCAGGCTACTCAAAGCCAAAGCATACCTTTGAAGAAAATATTGTTCAGCGATCCTAGTCAGTTACCTGCTGATTATTCGTCCACCCCTGGTGGAACACTTTTTTCGACAACACCTGGAGGTCAGTGATTTTGTTTATGATAATATAATCTTGTTCGGTAGCGCGATTAGCATTTAATTAATAGACTACGGATCTTTAGGCAAGATAAAAATTGTCAGAAATCGAAGTTAAATGAAAATATATATTTTCTCCTTTAATCTCCTTAAAAAGTCGAAAATAATGTAACCGTGTCCCTAAATTCTTCTCATGAGTTATTAACTTTTGTCTTTGAACTGGCTAATAAACATTATAGTATAGCTACAGAAATCCCTGTTAATATAGATCATAATTGAAACTTCTATATATACACGTACATGATTTTTAAAAGATTATATTTACAATACATGTTTCGAGTGTGATAGTTTAGTATGTTTGTACGCGTGTTTAAAGATAATGTAAACGTATACTTAATTTCAAAGTCCATTTACCATGGCAGGAATAAAAAATTAAAATTAAGATATTAAATATCTAAATTAAAATTTAGATATTTAAAAAAGATTAAATTTTACTTTTTATTGATTATTATTTAATTCCAACTTCTGCGTAAAAGAATAGCTATAATTTAATTTAGGAGACAACCAGTAGCATTTATAGTTCCATAAATATATTTACAAAAATAAATAAAATAATGTAAGGTTGTAAATTTTAAACAAAGGTGTTGAAATTTTGTAACAACACGTAGAATATAGAATTATTATAGCAAAGATAAATCTTGATGAAACATTTCATGCAACTACTGTTATAATTTTATAAAAGCTGCAGATAAAAGGAGAATAAAATTTTTAGTGAAAATGCATATTCATTTGTGTTGGTAAGTACATTATATATGTCGATTTAATTTCTATTAGATCAATGTAGAAATGCAATCACATAATTTTTTCCTGCACTCAGTTCATCATTTACTTCTAAATAAAGTTATATTTTTACTATTGTAGTGTAGTGATAAAATATGTACAAGTAGACAATTGTTAATTTAGTAGAAGAAATAGTTTTCCTAAAATCTTCTTTCCCTGTAGATACATATATATAAATACATACAGATAAAATGATCTACAAGTAACTTTCATTGTGAGCCAAGTTGAGAAAATTCTAATATAGTGAGTTATAAACAATTTCAATATTGTTTTATTAAATAGAACTTCAATATTATTGGTTACTAGAATTATATTCAGGGTGAGTCTCATAACATGACAAATAATTCGTAAGTGTTGTTTGTTGTACGAAAAAATGTTTCAAACAAATGCTGCATGGTTTTCAAGGGGATATACAGAGCTATAACCTGTTTTTGTTACTTAGCTTTTTTACCGACATCTGAAGGCCACCTTCAATATTTTTTTTTTAATGTTTTGAATTCGGATAAAGCACTAAATTCTGTGTAAAAATATATTATACCAAATAAGACTTTAAATTAATGTATAATTACTGAGATATTCTCAAATTATTAAGCTTCGTTTACGACGGAAAGCCATATTTGTAATTTTATTTTTTGTTATGCCATATTTGGCATAACACTTTTTTATACAGAATTTTATGAAGCCATGAAACATTTGTTTGAAAAATTTTGTTGTACAACAACTAACTTTTGAGTTACTTGAAGTCGTCGTGTTAAGGGACTCACCCCATTCTTTATAAATTACTAAATCATACACCAAGAATAAAACATTACCAATATTAATCTTTTAAATAGAAATACAATAAAAATATAAAAATAGGATAGAATTTTGCAAATCTTCTTTGTCTAAATTTTAGAACTTTTTCATGCCAACTGGCATTGAGTTTTTAATATTTATGCACCTCTCACAAGTCCTTGAAATGCATAAAGAATGCAATGATTATGACTATACTTATTAGACGATTAGACAGTGATTTTTTCAATTTCAATATAAATATAAATTGTGCAGGTACCCGCATAGTTTATGAACGTGATTTTTTGATGAACTTACAAAATTCTCCTATATCACGAACACCACCTCAGAATATATCTGCGATACCAGTAGAATTGCGAAAAAATACATCTTCAATTAGTACAACACCTGTGAAAACTAACAAAGGTCAGTATATTGGTGTAATTTATAGAACACAAAATGGTATAATACTTGATGTATACATAATATTAATACTTTAGTAGTAATTAATAAAAGACTTACATATTTAATATGTCTCTCTGCTTAATTGTGAAATTTCAATAACGTTTGTCGGTAACATGTTCTGCAAGTTTCTATTAGTACATTCACAGAAAAACCCAAACTTTTAATTCAATTGAATTTCACAACACATTTTGTGGATCGAAAATAAAGTTTATTCAGCTGCATTAAAATATGGCAATGAATACAATAAATATCTTCAATACAATTTTTTAATAAATTTATTACAGATGCATCTGCAATAGAGGAATCTGCAGAACAGTTTGAGATGGATATGTAACAAACTCTGTGATTACAATGTGTTTACATTGCATCTGCCATTTATATGAATAGTAATAATCAAGTTAATTGAGGAGAACGTATTAGTAATGTACCCTTTTGTACAAATACACTGTTGGACTTTAGAGATGTAAGTCTTCAAAATAGTTTCATTAAAAAATATTAATAATCTTGATTGATACAGTGACAGCAATTCATCATTCTATTTACCAGTGAAAATAAAAAGGAATTTTATAATAAATTATTTTATATTATACTACAAACAATGGTACCATTATTAATAAATAATATTTTGACGTGACAGTCAGGTACTTCATATTCTTTTTAACCTCATATTTTTTTAATACTAAGTTTGCAGGTTTACCTTTTGTCCCCATAATGATACATTAAACCAAATTCATCTATGCGAAAACATACTGTTCAAACTCTTACTTTCGTATCTGAGTCTGGTAATATTTTGAAATGAATTTTATGCCAATTTCTGTTGTATATCTTTTATTGTTACTTTACATATTTTGTACTGATGACGTTAGCTGATATATAAACTAATGTTCCAATGAAAGTTTTCTATTGCTCTAATATTTACATGAGAATAATATTATATTCTAATGTGTTATGTTACCTCATGATTATTAATTTGACTTCAACCTTTCTAATATGACTTTTGCAACGTTAACTTTCGTTCCATTATCATTGTAATCTTTATAATAAATTACTTCACAGAGATCTTTACATTCTGGATCGTTGTCTATTAACTCTGTCAATTTTTGGTAAAATTTATATATGATATCTGTACAGTATGTTTTGTAGAAACTTGTTTCAGGATGAGAGTGCTTTAGAACTTCGAAGAATGTCAAGATGGGTGTAGCACCTTCTGCTACTACATAAACAGGTATACAGTTTGACCTTTTACCATCAGGATAAATTTTATATACATTGTTACGGTATCGTCGCCCTTTTACTCCTGCTCGGTCACGTACTTCCTCTTCTAATTCGACTGCGCTCTCCATCCATTGGTACGAAACTTCTTTAAGATCTGGTGGGATGTATGTAGATGAAGGAATTAAAATCAACAACTTATGGGCAGCTATTGTTATATTATTATGGTCCTCGAGGTTTTCAATCTTTTCGACTAAACCTTTTTGAGCTGTCCCTGTTGAAGGCAATACCATTTTCAAATATCCATAGTAGTAACTATAAGCCATGCCAGTTCCGTAATCTAATCCTTGCATTGCATCAATTTTGGGAACAGTTTCTTTGTTCCTATTATTGACAAGGATGAATTTTATGAACACAGTTGAGAGTACACTCAAAATTGAGATTAATAATGCAATCGTTTGCATCCTCTCATAGAAGAATTCGTATACGCGAGAACAAATAATTCCAAACATTATTAAATGAATAATGTAAATTGTCATGAAAGTGTCTAGCTTAAAAGCCTTTCTTATTGCATCCATCATAGGAACACTGTTGGAAGACCTTGCACATAGATTATAAAACACTTTTACTAGAAAATCTATAGTCAGATACAATGTGTTTAAACTTACTATCATAAGTACGTAATCTTTTCTACGAACTTCTAAATTTTTCATTTCACATATAATAGACATTGATGATAAGTTCTTATGTATATGGTAGCGCAATTATATATGTGTCTATATGTATTAGTGTTTATCGTTCATAGAAAATTTCAATTAATGCATATTAAAAGTTCATCACTTTACATATGTTTATATATTACATACATATAAGTATGTACTATCTAAGTCTGTACTGGTTCAGTGCCACTGACTCGTATTACGTATTACGACTGTTACACTTTTCCACATTGTTATAGTCGTAAATACAAACACTGTATATTATTTCCAATGGATAGAACTTATTTACTTAAAAAAAAATCGTAATCGAAATATGATACGCGTTCAATTCTTTTTAACATTTTATTATTAAAAATTTCATGACATGTTCGGGAAGTTGTAATTGGTTATAATAAGTTATACAATATATTAATATTATGAAATATAGAAGAGATACATTTATTACGCATACAAATAAAGTAAACAAATTTTTTAAATTTTTCTATAGAAACATTTATAAATATTCATGTGGTAAACACTATGAGTTTGTAAATCTACATTAATGAGGAATTTACGGCCTGCTGTTTTCATGAGGATTGTACTTAATAAAAGGCGAGAAAGGAAGAAATTATAGTTTACTACTATAGTAACGTAAAGGAAACTATTTTTATTAGGAATTGAAATATACATTTCCATATATTTAAACACCGAAAATTTATTTATTCTTCAGAACAGAATGAAATTTGTTCAAGAATTGAAACTCGTGAATTAAAGAGTGTTCTGTAACTTATATAAGTATGTATTATTCATGAAAATATTTGTAATGCTCCTTTTTAGGGAAATGTTCAGAATTCTGTTTAAACTTATTATTTCTCACATTTTTCTTATTATAAAATATATTCAACTTATGAACCACACCGATAGACCGGAATGAAAGGGGTGGTAACAAATTTAAGAAATCGAAGAGAACCTAAACTTACAATGTAATAATGAAAGAGGCTATTGTCAGGTCAGAGCGCCAGATCGAGGAGAAGATAGGATTTTAAGGGGAAGTGATGGGAGAATAGGTAATTAGCTAGTCATGCCTCGCTCAGTGGTGGAGTTACGTATCGTTAAAACCCCGTTTACATTAAGCAACTTTTGGTCAAACGACCAAAATGAGTTGATTTAAACGCGTCTTTATCGACAACGTGATGTTACAGAGGAAATGAGAGTGCTCACGCTCAGGGTTTTAGTGTCCCCACTTTTCTGCATCATCTTTTTAGCCTGAAACAGAACCTGCATCAAAGCCTGGACCAGAACCTGCATCATCTTTTTGCTTGTATTAGAATCTGCATCATCTTTTAGGCTGGATCAGAGCCTACATAGAAGAGCCTCTTTTAACATAGAAGTAGCATCCACTCTGGCATTATTTGGAATCCGCTGCTAATGATGCAGGTAAGATGATACAGATTCTGGTACAGGCTAAAAATTAGACTAGGGAGCAGCACTATACCAGGGACACTAAAATCCCGAGCGTGAGCACTCTCATTTCCTCTTTGGTGACGTCACGCTATTGATTAACATTTGAATTTAAAGTGTGTTGACGTTTAGAGCAAGCTAAATTTTAAGTGCGATTTATATTAATATTTTATATATTAATTACTAATATTTGTGACTTCAAAATGAGTCCGGGACCACGTAAGATATATTTTAAATACTTATGGGGAGACAGCAGACCTTTATGAAAAATAAAAATTGTCTGTATAAATTGCAAGAAACAGGAGCTAAATAGAAAATCCGCTGTCTATTTATGAGTCAATTTAGAATAGAACATTTTAGGATCTATATATAAAGCAATACAATTTTTTACTTTATTAAACTTTCTGCACCCAAAAAATGCTCTAAACATTAATAAACATGGTAGTCAATTCAATCAATTCCATTCAATTTAAATTCAAAAGAAATAGAAGATTTCAAGAAATTACATGTAGCGGAATTCTGGTACAAAATGAGTTTAATAATCTTTCATAATTAGCAACTTCGTGTTCGTCACGACCCCATTCGAATGCCGAGGTGGAGAAGCGACAGGTCCCGCTGAGAGAGGCGTTGGCATTGGCTGAGACGGAATCCGTCTAATGTAGCCACGCTCTGATTGGTCTGTGTTTTTCGTTAATAACTCCTTAACAAAGCCGCGAAGAACATTTTCGCAACAGAAAAAGTAACTTCAAATGATCCCAGGAATCGCCTCTTTCAAGGAAGTACAACATTTTGAGGCAAAACTAATTTGGGAATAAACATAACCTACAACAAAAGTAGAACGGCCGCGGAGAATTCAGACACAGACACAGTGCAGACGATGCAGATGGCATTGGAGGTAATATGACGTATGTATTAGTGGCACAGGCGGAGTAATGGTAGCAATAGTGGGGATCACGTAGATGCTAAGGGAAAGGGAAAAATCCCGCGAACAGGGAATTCTCCCGGCAACCCTGAACGTAAGTGAAACAAGTCGATTGACCTATGGTGCAATCGAAAGCACACACGATCGATAAAGCCTATAATCCAGACTTATCTTGAGCAACAATTTGCACTGTGAAACACGAGTTTGTTCGTCGGAACGTGAAAGAAAAACCCGTGGTAACTTGTCAAAAGCTTGTCGGGAAGTAAATATTCCAGCAGGTGATATTTGCTGGTGATTAGCGCCATGTCCCACAATGGACCAATCAGCTGCTTGGTAAACCGCTGTAAAACCTCGAATCTGTCCGCAGACGAATGACAACAAAAGAGTCTGATAGAAGTCGCGCGCGAGACAGTGGATTTTTTCACGAATCTGTAGAAAATTTCCGGTTTTTTCGGTTCTGTTGCACGCCGCGAATAACGTCGCTTTGGTCGTAGTGAAAGTGTCGAGGAATATGAAGAGAAGAAATGTCGAGTGCGGTAAGCTTCGGAGGCCCTTGAAACGCAACAAGCTCACCGAGGGAATCTACGGAAGGTAAATTTTCGCCGCCATATGTCTCATTGAAATGGCTAATTTTCAAAATAATCAAAACCCTCGCGGACCAGTTCTTTCGAGGGCTTCGAACCTGTCGAACAGACGCTTCTCTGTTCACCCCGATCAACCATAAGCTTTATCAATCACCGCAATACGTTGTGTCGGTGCGAGATTGTCGGCCGCTTTCCAGAGGCTGCATGACATAACTTGACATTTACCAAAACTTTAACCATGTGTGCCTGTTTTCGTAGAACCAGCCAGAACATTACGTGTTTATAAAACCTCCGTCCAAAATACCAAACAATTCCGATCGGCAATAGTCATGAAAATTTAATGGTTCGGTACACGACAATACGTTCGACTTCGGTTTTTTATTCATTACCGGTTCCCATTGTATATATAATTATGTAATTAAACTTTTATCAGTGCAACTGCATATTTAGTTCTTTACGTTTCCTTATGTGAATGCATGTTATTCACATTTATAGCATTCGCTGTTTCTGAAATTGTGCGTTTGTAATGTTTCCACTCATTAAAGCAGCACATAGTCACGTACAAAATGAGATGTGTATTTATAACTGGAAGAAATGCAATAAATAATCATGTTTACAACTGGCTTCAGGTTGAGATCAAGTGGATTGTAATGTTTCTTTATTTTGAGGCAGGACATAATATTAAAAAAAAATAAGAATGTAATTTATTTTACCATGAATTATACTTCCTCTGTAACATATTATGGTACATATTTCATCTTCATTTTCCCCGAGTTGTATACAAATTGTTTTTATACGTTTCGTTTTATTCCACTATACCAAAAATTTATAGCATAGTAAAACACAGTTTAATAACACAGTTTCATTTTTTATTTCAGTACATTGCTTTATCTAAAATTTCTTCTACTATGGGCCATGGTAATTTTGGCAGACTTCATTTTAGAATTCCGTTTTGAATTTTTGTGGCCATTTTGGCTACTTCTCAGAAGTGTTTACGATTCTTTCAAATATCAAGGCTTGGTAAGTAAGAAGTTTACGTTAACATAATTGACTATATACAATTACTTTTACAATAACGTAAATTATTATGTTTTCAGGCCTTCTCTGTATTTTTTATTTGTATCGCGCTTACATCAGATATGATTTGTTTCTTCTTTATACCAGTGCATTGGTTGTTCTTTGCTGCCAGTACTTACGTTTGGGTACAATATGTGTGGCATACAGGTAAATCTATAAAACACAAATGAATATATTTTAACCTGCAGACTGGGAACGATAAATTCTTATTGATACTCACTTATATTTCTCATAGATCTTTCTTATGTATTTATACACATAAGCATTTCTGAATTTCATTATTATTGCAGTAAACTGTATTTGCTATATTTAGTATTTATGTTGTAAGGTGAACAAATTAATGCTTTCGTATTGCTTTTTAACATGTATGCTATATGTATGCCACTTAATATTTGAGATTCTTAGTAATACACGTTCATTAAATTATTCAAAGTTTTGTTTTAAATGGCTACATTTTATTGGCTACTAAAAGTCATGTGACATGTATCGTGTTAAATATGTACCTACATATTTACTTATGCGAACAAACAATCACCCAGCCTACATGTTAAATAATATTATGGCTATATTTAAATAACGATATTAATGCTAATACAATACTGTTGTTAAATAGACAAAGGTGTATGTCTACCGACTGTGATGCTATGGTTATTATTTCTATACATAGAGGCAGCAGTTCGATTAAGAGACTTACGACATATGCCCTTCCACTTGGATCTGTGTCGACCATTTGCAGCGCATTGGTATATATTTATTTTTGCTTTTTGAATACTGAAACTTTTTGTTCCTATAAATAATGGGAAAACTTTATATCCTTTAATATTATGTTGTTCAAAGATACCAATATTAATATTGTAAAATACTGTTCGTTTTCAGCATTGGTTATCCTGTAGTTACATTAGGTTTTGGTTTTAAAAGCTTTATTGGTCACAGGATGAGAGAGGTAAAAGTAAATTCAAACTTATAACTGATACCCTATACAGAAACAATTTTGCAATGTCTACATGCTAATATTTCTTTCACCAGAGAAAACAAAAAGATGTGGCAAAAGAGAACGAATTTTATCTACAATTATTGCAGCAAGCACTGCCTTTAGAACAACAAATAACAACAGTGCAACAGATTCAGCAAGTTCAGTCGCAATCGCACGTTAGCTCATCGTTCGAGCAACACGTGAAAATACAATCTAATAAATTTTGTCCACAGTACAATCCAAGTCCTGAAAAGAGCAGAGGTAATTTGTATTTATTTTCATCTTTCGGTCTGTGTTCTGCAATACTATGTCCTTCATAATCGGGCACTGTTTGATAATTGACAATTGAATGGGTTATAGGATGCAGTAATAACTCTGCGGAAGTAGGTATACAAAATGGTAATTTACATATAGGTTCGCAAATTCTATCGCAAGCTCAAACCGCTACGACAAAGAATAATCACAGAAAGTCCTTAGACAAAGGTGAGAAACAAGAGGAACAACAACACAATAAACATAATATAACGAGTATATCACAGTCTGATAAAAATGATAAAAGGTTTATACATACTAACGGGAACACCGTTACACACAATGACATACAATTCATTGACAGGATCGGGTAAGTAATCGTCTGTGCGTCTGTGAATGTATTCGTGGTGTTCGGTAAATTGACTAAACTACGGAATGTGTATAATACAGATCTGTGAATGATTTCGATGTGAATGAAATAGAGAAAGACAAATTTGTCAAAGGTGGAAACTGCGGGCACACCACGGTCAAGTCACAGACCAATGGCTCTGTGACGGGCAAGTGGAATAACATTAAAGAAAGTCGAGAATCCTCGTCCACTGTTAATACTCAACGTGAACGTAAAACTCGTCAGATTAAAACTCCAGTTGATAATATAAGCGAACAGCAAAAACAGCAAGACGAATATTGTCAAAGGTATATCGCTTGTATTATTCAGTTATATTATGACAAAAAAAAACAAGAGGGGGAGGGGGTGTTATAGAGTTTCAGTTTTTTGTAACCTTCTTCTGTATAATAACGAATCTTACGATGAACTTTCGAACTTGATATATTTTTCCTTTCTGATCTATGTAAACACTCGACAAAAGAAGAGATTGCTATTTCTAGGTTTGAAATTTTTTACTGAAGATTTCTCTCTTATCGAAATTGCAGAGCATTAAGTTATTGTCAATATTTTTCTTTAGTGTAATCTGATATCATTTAAATAGGTTACTGATGTGTCGCAGGCTCGAGGCTGACATTAAGCGCTTGAAGTCAGACTTGCAATCCAGCCGACAGCTGGAACAGGAACTTCGTTCGCAAATAAATACTCTACAGAATGGAGAACGTCAAGCTAAGGACGACATAGAGCAACTTCAGCACGACAATGATCAGTTACAAACCAAGTGAGTAAATGAATATTTAAAACGTACACCATTCATTGAAATGGGATTGTTGAAATCACTACCTTTGTTCGTGATGATACTCTTATGGTTAAAGAAAGAATAATGTGGTACTGCCGTTTGTAGAACAATTGATCTGAAACTTTGTGACTTATTTTTTTAACATTTAGTATTGTTAACCCCTTGTACTATACATCGAGTCAGACTCGTGATCAAGATTTCGAACAGAATCTACTAAACAAGTATATTATTGAAAAGTATATTATTAGACAATTGAAGATTAAATTCTAATAATCTTACGGTAGGACAAAAATAATTATCATAATATGCGTCGACATTAATTATAAACTGGAGTGTATTACTAGTTGTTACTATAGGAAACATAGCCCGTAAAAATAAAGAATCATATTTGTTAAGTTACAGTTGACTACAAAATTTGTATATAATGATGCATTTCTAAGACACAATATTCTTTACACATTTATAAAACAGTGCTTTTATTTTTCCAATGTATGCGCAATTTTTTTTATATTTGTGTACTTAATAGATTAAATGGATTAGTAATAGCTCGTCAATCAGATAAACAAACGATGACGTCATTGGAGAAAAGAATCGCAGAAGAAAGGAAACAGCGAACAGCTTGCGAAGCGACTTTAGTTTCCGAAAGACGAGCAAGACGAGCTGCGGAAGAAGCACGATCTGCAATTCCACCACCTCCTCCACCACTTATCAGACAAGAGTGCACTGAATCGTGTAAAAGTCGTAGAACACAAATGGAGCAAGACCTTAAAAATTTACGACGAGAACTTAAAACGAAAGACGAAAGGTAATTAGATATATTTCAACAATGCGCAGGGTGTGTAAGAATCTATGTCGTTAGAAATCGTTCCCGAATTGTAAATGATACACACTAGTGTGAACATGTATTTTTACGTCAATTATGATGATGCAGATACAGCATTATCAATGATTCTTGAAGACGTAAAGGATTATTGTATGATCCTAAAATTCTATTCTCTCTATAATGCTATTTTTTCCCCAATATACTTTATTTATTCTAGTTCATACAATGCCTAGACAATACGTACGTTTTCGAACACTCTAACTGCTACATTCTTCATGTAACAACACAATGATTTTGTCATCAGGTGTAGTGCACTGGAGAAAGACGTCTCACGTTGTAAGGAGAATCACAAAGAGTCTGAAATTTTACTTGGAGCACTGAACGCGCTTCAAGATAAAACTGCTCACTTAGAAGACAGTTTAAGTGCAGAGACGCGTATAAAGCTTGACTTATTTTCTGCACTTGGTGAAGCCAGGCGGCAGCTAGAAATTAAAGACAGTAAGTAACATTCAATTTGCATTATGTTTTAAACGGTTTTGATAATCGAGCACACGAGCAAATTAATTAGCAAAGTTCATATCTTAATGTAAGTGAGTCAGCAGTGAACAACCAATCTAAAAAATAAGTGACGGGTTACAGTATAGATTATACAAAATTGCAATACAATAATTACGGGGAGATTCTCGTGTAAAGCAGGAATATCGACTTATATTGTAACATTTTTTTTTTTTCTAGAAAACTACTAGCCATAGAATATATTATTTTATGGGTACAAAAATATACGCAAAAATTGGAAAAAAATTTGGTGGTGAAATATAAAACAATGAAATAGTTATAAGAATTTGGAGGTATTGATATACTAGTTTCAACTTATCAAAATACTTAAAAGAAGAAAGAAATTTTTATTTTAAATAAAGATCCGCAGTCTAGTTATGACTTTGTCATTTCAATGAATTTCAGTATCGAAAATTGGGAAAGAATTTTTAAGGTTCTATACTTTTTAAAAATCGATTTTTCGGACCAGTTACACGAGAATCGCCCTTTAAGGGGTTACACACACTTGTAAATACTTTCCAATCTTTACAAGTGTTTATAACCCCTTAAGGCAAACTGTAGGATAGATATTATACATCGTACATTTTATGTTGAATCAGGTTTAATTAGATCTCAAGAAAAGGAAATTGAAATGCTAAAAACAAAAATAGCCCAAGATTTAGCTGTGATGCCACAAGACACGTTTGGTCCTGCGCCAACCTGTGCGACATCTAAGCTTCGGTTGAATAATGAAGTGCGAGTCGCAGTTACAAAAATACGTTCTAATGAAAGCCCCCGCCCGGGGTGTACAGTGTCGAACTTGGATCCAAACGCGACAGCATATACACCTAAGAATTCCCTGATAGCGTCTACCGAAGCTTAAAGAAACTGCAATTTTTTTGCCACAATTAAGACTTCACAAAAAATTGATTATAGATTACTTAAACATGTTTCAAGTGTGTTTCTCAATGGAGATCGAAACGCGAGCTTAGATTTTACACAGTGCCACATTTATTTTATCGTATTGAAAAAAGGCATTTTATTACTCGCTAACGGATATTCAAATTTATCTACAAAACTTTCATGATGCTTTTT
>CM052135.1:12392050-12424202 GCA_028454255.1 Halictus ligatus | reverse complement strand
TATATATTATATTATATTATATTATATTATATTATATTATATTATATTATATTATATTATATTATTATATTATATATTCATTATATATATACGGAGAAACCGTTTTCGCTTGAAAAGATTAAAGCATATCAATACAAAGGTCGTGTAACTCTGAGAAAGCCTTCACTTCATTTTTATGTTTCACCATCGAAAAAGCTGTTAATTTCTCATGGTTCTTCTTCTTCTTCTTTTTTTTGAAATCATGTAAATATTTTCTTTTTTTTAATCTAACGATTCACCGATGTTGGCAGTTCTACTGTTGAGGGTTAATGTGCTTACTTCATTACGTCAGTGCACCTTGATAGTTATAGTTTTACAAAAAGAAAGAAAATAGTTCTTGAATCGTACACACAAGACTTCCTTAATTTTCTTCTCGGCTATTCTTTCGCTTGATTCGGTGAGATCAATGTTTTCATTCCTAGGCATTGTTTCTTCTTAGTTTAGAGCTTGGACTGCTATCTGTGTCAACCTGTATACAATGAAATATCATTGTATGCATAAGTCCTTGATGTAATGAAACAGTGTAAATAATTACTTGAAATAGACCAAACGCAAACAAAAATTATTGAAATTGTTTGGGCACTTGCGTGACACAGTCAAAGTGCTATATATAAGAGTTGTTAATATAATTTATTTTAATAGAAAACATGCTTTTTTTCGTTTGTTAGTTTTTTTTAAATATACAATCTTGTGATTCGACACGGTTATTCGAAATCTTCGTTCGATTTTCATTCACAACCGAAATAAAATTAAGTTAAAATTAATCATCCGAAAGGAAATATGTTATATCGTTTCGGAGTAGCGACGAAAACGGTAACGCAGTATTATAATCGGAGACTGTGGACAAGCTGGAAACGTCATTGCACTATGTTTGTGTCAAATAATATGTAATAGTTCGTAAACAAGGATGCTATTGTTTAAATGAACGTTTTCTACAACTAAAAACATTCTGTTTGTACAAAACAAAATTCTATGCGAACTTCATTATTTACTAGATATTGTTTTATGTAACATATACATGTGATTGAACATCATGTGTCGTTGATGAGAAAAATGAAGAACGTGTTTTTACATTTAAAAAAAATCATTAATTTGAGACGAATTGTTTCTTTCGAAAAAAAAACGACGTGCTTGCAAGTGCATGTTAAGTACCTGATCAGGGAACGCTCTATTAGTTTGTCGCTAATACGGAGTGGCTCAACAAAACATTAAATCGTTTAAACAATTCCGTTAATTTTGATGACGTGAGAAAAAAGTGTTTCTCATACGATTAAAATATATTTTAGGAGACAAATATGGTGTACAAAGATTTGTTTATTAGTTAGTTTCTTCTTAGAAAGCTTTGGATCATTATATATTGGAAATCGAAAGATCATTGTTAACCAATTATATTTTATTGTATTAAGTTGTTAGAAAAAAAAGGAAATCGTTGCATAATACTGACATACTGGCAAACATGTACTTTCTATGAAAATGAAAATAATTTAAAAATAGTAAAAAAACTGTTTTTAATGAACTCCATTATTTGCATTTTACAATATATGTCTCAAGTCGTGCGCAGAATATTTTTTTTATACCTTCAACGCTAAAGTTTATTTCGGTGTTATCGCTATTCCCGATGGACCATCTTCTCTATATCTATTTGCGGATTTAATTCGAACGTAAGGCTGGTTTCACAAACAATTTACTTTTACTATTCGATTATTGATTCGTATTATTTATATATTTAACTAATGTGATATTTTAAAGGCATACACACGCACACATTCATATTATTTATGAACGTAAACGTGTTACCGCACACGTTCACCTAACTTTCCTATCATATATATGTACATTTAATTATTCGCAAGAATACGTGGCAAATTATATAAAACGGTGCTTTTTACATCTATGGCATGATTGCTTACTAATTACATCTTACAATCTGTAGAGAATCTTTTGACTGTATTACTTTATACTTAAAATGTTAATAATATATTATTTGTGTGGAAATGAATACTGTGCGAATGATTACAGTTTTAAGTTGCAGAAACAAATGGTTCATACGCGAAGTAAAATATGTAACAAATCTTTTGTGAACACTTAAAAGATTAAAGAAGAATTGTTTTTATTAAAAAGCACAAGAGAAAAAATTTATTCGTAGATTCGAAATGAAAAGATTAAATTGATTTGGCACGAGATTTATTAAACTGTTCTAGGGAAATGACTATAATTAACCGTAGCATTTCAAAAACTCTTGAGACAACAAATATGACACATGAAACAGAATGATGTAAAACCACGAATCAGGATATTGTTTCCATTATACATGCATTATATGAGTGTATAATGTGTGTGTTCATTATATTATTGTATAAAATAGAGCCGCGAATTAATTAGGCCAAAGTTGGATATAACAGAATAATATATTGTATATTATACTTTTACGATCACATCATAAAATATCATTATCGTAAGAAATACATAGAAGATTATGCTGCTTCCTTTTTAATAACATACTAAAAGGGTGTAACTGAAACAATAAGTTATAAAGCAGGAAAATCGTAATTCGATTCTTTATTTTCGTTAACGTGTATATATAACTTTCTAATGAAATTTAAATGTGAACAAAGTTCTTAATATATCAGTTTTAATTGGTACATAATTTTAAAATTCGTTCATTGCTACAACTATACATACATATATGTGTACATGTATAATAGTAGCTGTAGTGTGATTCTTAGCTATACATTTTGTAAGAAAAATAATGTAATAAAAGGTATTGGATTCATGATACTTACAGTGGAATCTTGATTATGTGAACTCCATATTTATCACAAATATGTATATAATACATAGTTATAGAGGATGTTCACGCCATTACTAGTCAGCGTTTTCTTTTTTTTTTTTGCAAATAATAAATATCTAACAAAAAGAAAAGATAATACTGTTTTTTGCAAGCAACGTAATGGCGCATATCATTTTTTATGTTTGCACTATTTTTGGAAGATGACCTTCAATTTTTCCAATGGAGTGCTATATATTTTTTTGTCTTGTGTAAAAGTGTATATCAAGACAAGTTTATTCGCATATGACACAATGACCTTCAAGTGTTATATGACACAGATTTCAGATAATATAAAAATATATATAGCATTCCATTTAAAGCATTGAAGGTCACCTTCATTTCAAAAAAATTAAATTATTATTTGCAAAAAAAACTCTGGCTAATAATAACGTGAACACCCTGTACATACGCATACAGATTCACTCTCTTCCTAATTTACTATATTAGAACATTTTTTGATAGAATACTTTTAGACAGTTACTATACCTACAAATTGTTTCTATAAAACAACCAATGTCTAAAATCATGAATACAGATTATCAAAGTATATTCTTCCTTCTAATTCATATTTTTGTCTTTGCTGATAACTGTGCGCAACATCATAAAATATATAACTAGAGGTACTTATAAAGCAGGGTGTTCAGATAATCGTGGTTCTACTGTATAGATTTTATAAATGAATTGCGATTTAGGAAAACAGTTTCAGACTTGAAACGTTAGATATATACAGTTCACTGTGCTTTCTTAATAATGTATATAGTCATGCAATGTACTTGTATATGCACTTAAATATATACTAATGTATTTCTGTTTCTATAGTATTATACAATTTTTATTGTAATAAATTGATAACAAAATTCATTAATTTTACGTCGTAAAAGTATATTTTCCGTGCCAAACAGTAATCATTTAAGCGCAGTTATAAGCATTCTGTTTTCAACTTTATTATTACAAATGAAAATTCATAGGCCCATGATCAACTGCTAATTACTTTGGAATAATATTATTATGTCACAATTAATAATGTTTTTCACCATTTCATAGAAGCAATTCAATTATATTTATATACAAAGAGAAGTTACTAAGAATTTACCAAATTTTAAAATATTTTAATTATGATTTTAAAAGTTGAATGGCCTTATACATGATTTTATAATTAAAAATTCTCTAGTTATCTAAAAATGTAAATCAATTAAAATTTCTTGCAGCAATGTGTTAACGTACAGATTTCACTGTAAAAGCTGTTTGTAGAATTATAAAAGTGAAGGTGCATTCGTTATTGTAATATTCACACACTTTCTTTTTCTTTGATTTCATACATAAATAGGGAAACACTAGAGTTGCATGTTCATCGATCCAAAATAACAATTATCCCTTCAATGAAGATATACAGTTATATAAACATTTTTTCAAGCACCGAGTGCGTTCCTTTAATAAATGCTATAATGCTATTATGCTTCCACGATTTGACTTCCTGCTTACTAAAGTTGTACTTTTAATTTAACGTTAAGGCAACATTACAAAATTTAATATGTAGTTCAACAGAAATGATATTTTTGATCTCGTCATGACAATGCACGCAAATGCCCTGTTCCTTCATAAAGATAGATATACTTTTAATGTTATTTTTTGTTTATCATGGCTCATTAAATTCACAGAATTTTCTTTATTTGGATCAGACTTGGCGCTACTGAAAATTTTCTAGTCTAACGATTACGATATATAAGCTGAAACATGAAACCTTCTGCTTTTAAAGTAAATCGGAAAGTTCTATTACTATTTTACGCGATTCTGAGAGTTCATTTTCGAAATGTACACAGTTTGGATTTTTGCAGAAACTTTTGGTAAAAACCATTTCAGAGTTAGATATTTGAAATCATATATGTTCAAAGCAGTAATTCTTCGTATTTCGAAAATGGTAAAAGATTTTTCGGTTACATCAGGTATAGGGAATTTGCATATTTTCCCATGTTTCATAATTCTCTGTACAAATTTTACTATTTGTTTAATCAAGTTTTTTAAGACGACGATATAAGACCATAATAAATTCATCTTTAATCTATGAAACTTTTTCACTTTTCAATCATTAAGGACAAACGATTTTATACAGAGTACAATTCTTAGTTCTTGGAAACAAAATTTGGAAGATATACTATAATTTATATTAATTCTTTATTGTATACAAATATGCGGACAAACATATATGCATGCAAGTATGAATACATTTCAATAATATACATGTAAGTATAAGTGCATCTTATGTCTTATGTAATATGACTATTTATTTGTTCCTTATACAGGTACTTATTTGTAATTAAATGACTTGATCTCGAATGTACATGACATGAATACTTTGTGTCTATTCGCAAATTTTGTCTGCATGTTAAGAAATAGAAATATCAATTTTCGGGAGAGTGTGCGTTTAATATATTGTATTCTTGTAAAAGATTGAAAAATTACATTTTCAAGCTCCTCTTCAAAATATCTTAAGTACATTATTATTTGAATCCCTTGGTTTTTAAGTAGCAGTTCCTTCTTTGCTATATATAGTTTTTAAGTTAGGCGCTGTAACTATACAATTTAAATTAAAATCCCTTCTTTCCCTTTCATTTCTCAGCTTTTAGATAGTTTCTGTTGTGTGCTATTGTACAATAACGGAAACAGTAACGTTAATAAAACATTACTTTCTTATATATAAAAACTTCAATCTTTTTGTGATTGTAATCATTTTCATACATAATAAATGTAATACTTTACTGCGCGTACGAAGCATTGACTGCGGATTTTATGTAAAATGAAAAAAATCAATAGATCAAATGCAAAATAGAAAATACATTCAAAGAATTTAAAAATACTGTTGTATTATTTTTCTAATCATAATGATTAATTTTCATTTTGCATAAAAATTCACAATCTTGTTACATTTTCTCTAAACAATGAAACGTACTTCTTTGTGTTATAGTACTTAATAATTTTATATTATGTACTGTGTACCGCAATTTACATATTACAATTTTTGTTTAGGCACGAAAAGAAATTGGGTTGGCGAGTTCATACAGAAGAGATTTTACAATTACTATGTGTTAATCGTAAATGACTCACGCCACGTGCTTCTCGAACACGTGGTGTGCGTTTGTATACATAGTAGATGACTAATCAAGATTCTCGAGCCTTCAGCAGGCTCGAAAGTATCGAAAGTCTCGAGATTTTAGGAACCGAGACAAACAAGATTCGAGCCTGAACATTCCTGTAGACCTCGGTCTCGAATCTCGTCCGTTTCGATTCGTCTCGAAACTCATCCATTTCGATTCGAGCCAGTCTCGAAACTCGTCCGGTCCGATTCGTCTCGAGCTAGTCTCGAGATTCGAGAATCTCGATGCGTCTCGAGCCAGTCTCGAAGCTCGTCCGTTTCGATTCGTCTCGAGCTTGTCTCGGGATTCGAGAATCTCGATTCGTCTCGAGACAGTCTCGATTCTATGCGGCTCGGATCGTCTCGAAGATATACCACAATTTGTAAAGTATAGTATGTTTAATAAAGTGACATCAATGGGAAGAGATTGAATCGGAAGTACTTAGGTTTGTTGCTTATCTTGGGAATTATTTATTGAATCGAGTGTTCACGTTTTTTTACATTTCCAATGAGAAAATTTGGACTTCTGAAACAATTCAAGGTGTGTAATGTACAATTGTGTGTCAGAGTACTATTATGTATATATTATTGTTGTTCAAGTATATTTCTAATGTGTTAGATGAAAAGGTCATGGGTATGGCAATACTTTGATCAAGATGCAAATGGTGATGCGGTTTGCAGGGCGTGTAAAAAGAAATTTAGAACTAGTAGCTCGACTTCAGGGTTGATAAGACATGCGGATAAAGCGCACGGTGTGCACAAGACGACGCAGCCAGTCAAGGAAGCAGATCAGACCAACCATTCAGATATTTCGTATTCTGGTAAGAATGCAATGCAGCGATGTAGTACTCTTGAATTCCAATCTTGAACTTATTGGGGCTTTAGTACATTTTCTGTTACATCAATTCAGATAGCGAGGACATAAAAAATGTGAATCTTATCGAGGTGGACCTACAACCATTCGGTATTATAGAAGAGGTAAACTTGAAGGATTATTTCCACAATCCTGAGTATCAACCTCCGGTAAAAAGGATGAAGACAAGTCATCACGAGCAACTAGAAGAGGTGAGTATATGTATTCTCATCGTGTTGGATGTATGGAAAAGTATGAAGGCCATTGTACGCTTAATAGCACTACATATAAGCGACACCAGACTAATATCAACGTGTTTACATTCAACTTTTTCCTACTTTCGATACAAATGAATACATTGATATTGGTCTGGTGTTGTTCATGTGGGGTACTGTTAAGTAAGAGACAGTCTTAAATATCTAACTTTTTAACTGCATTATGAAGACGTGCAAAGACAAGATCGTCTTAATTTATATATAATAGCCATAAAGATATAAAAATAATTTAAAACGGGGAAAAAATAAACTATTCTTCTTTTGTGTTATTTATTATTTTGAAGTCTCATATTTGCCTATTGAATTAATAATGAATGATTTTAAATACAGAAATGCTTGATATTATCTGTTTACTTCAAGTAAAACAAATAATAAATATTTAATACTCATTACAAGAAGTTTTTATAACCATTTATATCACGATGATGAAGTATGAAATGTTCTCCAATCACAAGGTTACAAATGACTATAAATAATAATATTCACATTTGTATTCTCAAAATGCTGTATATGGTGTACTTCGACCCTTATATTAACACATAGAAAATATATCGTTTGTACATGTATTACTTCCTAGCTGTACTATTTTACAACTTCGTCGAGCTCGGATTTTACTTCTGTTATAACACCTTCCTCTACAAATTTAGTGCACAGAGGATCTTTTGCAGCAACCACGAACGAAAGCACAGCTTTTGTATAATAGTCGGACATTAATTCGAGATTTCTTATAACCATGGATAAAAGATGTGCTTTTTCTACGTATATACCTGCAAAAAAGGAACATTCAAAATATGAGTACTGTTACAATAATTATATATATATTTATTTAATTTTATATATATATATGATAGAACTAATACAATCAAAACAATAAAAATAACAAATAATAGAAGTCACAAGTATTATTACATTTTACTAGTTAAACTAAAAAAAAAAACAACCTTATTCTAGTAAATAGAGTTTTACCTTCATAAGTTCTACTTCCTTCATTTTTTAAAATATTTTGAAGTATGCAACTATTTATATTTCATATTTACCTGGAGTTTCAAACATGAGATATGCAAAATGTACGTGAAGATGATAATACGACGGTTGATAGTGCAAGTATATCCTAAGTTGAGAAGGATTTAAATCAAATTTTTTAGTGATTGCTTCTGTCCCAGCATCCCTAATATTTTTTAATAGTGGAAGATGAGATGCATTTAACTCTCTCATCGATTGAATTCTTTGAAAAGGGAGAGCGATTAATTTTAAGGTGTTTTTCTGGCCATTCCATTTTAGATCATTTACTAATACAAATCCAGTCTTCTCATCCTTATCCTCGAATACAACTTTATCCTGTTCTGCCTTATGCTCCAAAATATTATATACCCACTGGAAATTCATTTGAACAATTAAGATCAGAAAACTTGGATATCCAACATTTCATATTAAACAGTTTAATGTAACTTGAAACAATATATATATATATAATTATTTGAAAATTGTATATACCTGTAAAGATAAATTGTTTGATTCTATATGCGGCAGAGTAATTTTTTTATAAAGTTCATATGTTTCATCAACAATATATAGTTCCTTCCTTTTGAATTTTTCAACATGCTTTTGCGTCGCAGGATGTATTAGCATCGCATTTAAAACTTGAATAATACGTAAATACTTAATAAACAAATAGGACAAAAATATTAAGATGTAGTCACAAAACATACCATTGCAATCTTTGAGCGCTGTACATTCATAATTCCCGTAAATATCATTACTGTAAAGTTTACGTATACTTGTGTCTTTACTAAACAATTGTTTCTGCAAAGACAATGGATCGTCTGAAAATTGCGACTTCTCAAACAAAATAACACTCGAGCCTTTATGACCCTTAAACACACCTTCGACGCATACTTGTTTTCTCAAACAATTGTTTTGCAAGATCTTTTTCACTTCAAAGTTGGACAAACAAATATCAGTATCGTGAATATTGTCAACATTTTCAGACACATTTTCCGTGTCTATTTTGATTTTCTTCGCCGGACAACATTGGTCTCCGTCGTTGTTTATAGACGTTTCCGCCATTTTTAACAATGTCTCTTCCAAGCAATACTTCTCTACTTCTCAAATTAATTAGTGCAAATTTTAACCGAGTGATATTACTCTATTTATTCCTTTATTCTTTTTAACAGAGCGCAGTGTTTAATTGATTAAATTATTCTGATTTAGGAATTGCAAAGTTTAGTTTTTAAGGTTATGTCACGGGGGACGCGTAGATTACAGTAAAAATGTGAACATTTCCGTTTCATACGATCAAATATTTTCTTATTATGTGTATTTATTCGAAGTCATGTTTGAGATCATGATCATTTGATAAAACGCATCACAAGTGTTACATGTTATATACATGCAATACACGTGCGCATATTATCTAAGGAACTGCAGGATCCGCAGATTGAGTACAACTGCCACATATAGATGTTGTACATGCAAAATCCAAACACGGTGGCTTGGATCCAAAGGAGACACTTTATCTTTTTGTAACCTTTGCCACATTATAAAAGTCGTTACGTTAGGAAGCAACTTCTAGTGCATCTTAGTGGTTGATAACAATGCTGCAAGTAGATGATAGAAAGGTAAAGCATCAACTCACTTCTTGTCCAGTACATCTGTCTCGATAAGATTAGCAAAAATGAGTAACCGCATTATATATATATATATCAGTAACTTTCCATTCTCTGTCTATATAGTCAACTTTACGCCTTGTCATTCGTGCGATTTTCTAACGACATTAAATACTTCGAAATCGAAGCGTTATAAGTAATGTATTGTTCTCGTTAATTCATGCCCTCTCCTCCTCTCCTTGTACGTTTATATAATTTATTTTCCTGCTGTATTGAGGTTATGTATTCTTTTAATGGACAGCGTGTTATCAAGAACGTTGTCGTTTTCATTGTTTCGTCTATGCGTGTTATAAATAACATCTCTTTATTTCTTCCATTTTCTGACGTTACAATAACATAGAAACAGCTATCTGAATATTGACATGTACTTTTGTACGAGTTATAAATAAATGTACATTTTATCCACGTCGTATACATATATTATATGCATATTACTTTCAGAATAGCAAGTTACCTATAACAATATGTAATATTAGCAATCAAAAATGAGTTTCGTCTACTAATTTTAAAGTTATGAATACGACTTGCTGCTATTACATCATTTATTGAAGATGATGAAACTGAATCACTATTCGAGTCCCATTTATTCGTTCGAATTACAGCATAGTAGATCGTGAATTTTATTCGTTTACTTATTATTTTTATCATTTAATTTTTATAGTGCAGTATAGGGAAGTCTAAAACCGCAATCTGGGTGAAGGTCACCGGCAAGAATCGAATGTTTTCAAATATTAAAGTTATTTTTTTATTTCCTGTTAGTATCGTGTACATTATCAGTATTATATTAAGAGTACATGACTTTATAAAAATAATTTATATTAGGAGTACAAATCGAAGGAAAAAATAGACGAAATGATAATTGTCTATCGATATACCGACAAAGTGTATTGGTGGAAAAGGACCGAGTATTTCCGACGGTCTATTTGTTTTTTCATTTGAGAGGTTGTTTAAATAATATCTTTCTTCCTCGTTCCGCGACCCATTGTTGACATAACGATAGAATAGCATTATCATCTCTTAGGACTCTAATTACATAAGGTTATGTGGCGTAGATTGTCTGCGGTTACGCTTCATTTGTCTATTGAAGACGCTTGCTTCCACAAACATACAGTGAGTGTAAAAAGTATTCGTACACCTCTTATAATTTTAGAAAACCATATATTTCTTTATGTAATTGTACATTCTTTTATAAAACAAAAACACAATTACGATTATTATATGTGTCAACTACAAAATGTGACAAGAATAAACTAATGAAAAGTTAACGTTAATGAGATATATTAAAACAGTCTGAAGTCTCTCAAAATTAGCACGCAAAAAGTATTCGTACACGTAACAAATTTAGCAATAAACGTGTTATAATTTGCGAAAATAAATTAAATTAATATTTCGTTGGATAGCATTTCGACTGTATAACTGCGCCCAGTCTTTTTAGCATTGAATCCACTAAATTGAATGTGATTTCGTGTGTAATATTGCACCATTCCTCTTGAAGAGCAAGTTTTAATTGTTCTTTACTTGAAATATGCCGGGTTCGGACTTTTTTATCAAGCAGATCGGATTAATATCCGGTGATTGCGGAGGTGTTTTTAAATATTGTGGTGTGTTATAAAGCAACCACTCTCTTGTGTTGCGTGCTGTATGTTTGGGGTCATTGTCTTGAGTGAAATTGTCTTTTAGACCCATTTTTTCTGCACTACTTATAATATGGGTTTTTAATATGTTTAGGTATATTTTGTGGTCCATGATTCCCTCGATGAAGTGTAATGACCCCACTCCAGCAGCACTCATACAACCCCAAACCATGACCGAACCTCCGCCGTGTTTTACTGTGGGACGTAGATTTTCTTTTTCTAGCTCTGTATTTTTCTTCTTCCAGACCGTACACTTGCCATCAGAGTCAAAAACATTAAATTTATTTTCGTCAATAAATATGACTCTTCGCCAAAACTCGATAGGCTTATTAATATTATCTTTCGCGAAATCGAGTCTCTTCTTTCTATTTGCGGCATTTACGAAATACTTCTTGCGAGCAACTCGGCCGTGATATTCATTATTTCGTAAACGATTACGAATAGTGCTGGCACATACACTTACTTCAGCGTTGTTTGCAAGCTCAACAGCGATCTTAGGGGCACTAATTTTAGGATTTTTTTTATTTCACGCACTATAAAACGTTCATCGTGTTAACTAAGTTTTCGAGGTCGACCAGATTTCGCTTTATTTTTATTGGTTTTTCGTTCACCATATCGATTTATAATTCCTTGTATAATGCTATGTGGACTATTAATTGTTTTTGCTATTTCTCACAATGATTTGCACTCATTATGCAATTGTATAATAATTTTTCTTTCAGTCTCACTCGTTTCCTTACCTTTACGACCCATTTTACCGAATGTTACAAAAACTGACTAGTTTTGCAGAAGGTTGTCACTAGACTGTGCATCAAAGACTCTGTCTGATTATTTGTCGGGACCCGCTAAACCATAATATAAACAATCGGACGCCTTTCAAGTGCATTCTAGTACCTGCACGAATACTTTTTGCGCGCCAATTTAGAAACACTTCTCATACTTTTTAATTTTGCTCGTTAACGTTAAACTTTTATTAAGTATATTTATATGACAGTATGTAGTTAAAATATATAACAATTACAATTATTTTTCGTTTTATAAACATGTGTGCAATTACATAGAGAAATACATGGTTTTTTAAGTCTACAAGAGGTATACGAATACTTTTTACACTCACTGTAAGTGATATATATATATATATATATATATATATATATGTACATATCTCCACTTGCCACTTGTGTACCTGAACGTATGCATAAGCAATGTTTCCTTTATAGGCCCATGCTAGAAGCAAATGATTCGAAACTGTCACGCGTGACTTCGATTATTTATTGGACAAATAAATAACGTTCAATTGAAAATTCGTTTCTACTCTCTTTACACGATATTGACTCCAATTGTTAATAATTCTAGAAACAGATACTATTTAAAAAATAAAATCTTCCACGGTTGGACTTCTTGGAATATTTTTGAAAATTACTTGCTACACATTGTCAACAAATCGTCGCTTCGCTACGCCAAACAACTGTCATCTTTGTGTGCATTCGAAAAATTGAGCGCACGCTTTTCAAACGCACTGCTTAGTGGACTTTGGAGAGACTCGAATTTAGGCATCAAATATTTTATATTACGTAAGAAACTATTTTTCATTAATTACGTATTAAAGTATACTAACATAATATATACACCGTGTTTATTTTAAAGTATGTATAATATGTATTCATTTTGAGGGTGACTGTACACGAAAAGATTGATTAATCTTTTCAAAGACATCTTGATAAGAAATTCAAGTATACTCATTTTACAATGTTTGCACAGACGATACTACTCGAACTGTTTTGATTATTTCCTCAAAACTAAAGAAATACCTTTGTTAAAACACGTCGCCTCTGATATTTACAATATTATTCGGATTATAGCGTTTGATTACTACATACCGATAACCTTCTGATTCTCTGATTTAGAGATTGGTTCATTTCGGACGGTTTGTGAAACTGACACTAGATTCGAGATCAAATAAGTCGCTGTTTATCGCACATAATAATGGTCGACTTTACTGTTGATCTCAGTTCTTCAGTTATTGTAAATTATAACTTCATAATTATAGCTAGCTACATAATTAATTTTATAATAAATTCATTTCATGTATGATTTCATTAAAAAATTTTATGTTAATTTTGCATTTAATCCATTTTATATAATTTCGTATTTTACAATTCTACAATTTATTTTATAGTCAATCCTACACCTGAGATATTCCTAGTCTATCAATTTTGTACAATTTTATAATTAATTTTATGGAATGCAACGTGTGCAATGCAGAATAAAATAATAGGAATTTAGTACGTTGAAATGTTCATTGTAGTTTGAAATAACAGCAGATTTAAAATTGCCTCGATTTTCTTTACGTAAAACGTAATAGAGCCATGGATACATATATGACGATTGTAACGAACATGTTAACAACACTCATGTCATTAATCGGACACTCGTTACATTTTATATCTGTCTGAAAATTGGCAGGAATTTTTAGATAGCGATCAACTATTGTTACGCTAGTCGTATACACACAAATGACCATGTTTACGTGGGGAAAATGTGAGACACAATATTTCCGTGAATTTCTCTGAAATTAAAATATTTTTAACACGAACACTTCTTTTTCAGAATAGTACAAATTCCATTTGAAACGTTTTTTGAAAATTCAGCAATTAGGGGAAGTAATTGTATTCATAGATGAAAATAGCCAACCCTGTGTATTTATCAGTGGCGTGGTTTCTCGATTGCAGGTTGTTTAGGATTTTGTAAAATTGTCTTTGTAAAGATGAATTATGACAACAAGTATATTAAAAGCGTTGATGTGAAATGTGACGGATCAATTGATAATCATTTGTGTTAGCACTTTAGCCGCTCGGAGCCTATTAATATACTTATTATAATAAGACTTATTATAATCGCTCTGCTATACTTAAAACAAGCCTAATTTTATTCGTTTTAACAATACCTGGAGAAGTTATTTATAAATTAATTACCCGACGGAAATTGTTGTTCTAAAAATGAAATTCCTGTGATTGTTGCACGAACCGACTATTATTGCATTTGTTAATGTCAAATTTGTCAGCACCGGTAGGACTTTTTATTTTGAAATCGTTGTAATTATACAGACTCTTTCATAAGAAATAATTGAACAAACTTCTCATAATACAATAAAAATAGCGATAAATCGAAGTAACTTGTCATTCGTTGTCATTAATCTCGTAATTCTTACGAAGCAATACATACCGGTCACAAAAGTTCTGTCACGATTGCTATCGTAAACACATATTACACAATTCTAATCGTATGTAACTGTAATGATTAGCACTAACACTCGAGGATAACGTCTGAAACAGAATTAGTTTTTTAATAAATAAATCGTGAAAATTTTATTCTTTACATGAACACGTGCAGTGAATTTCTATACAAAATTATGATGCAGTGTTTGTAGAATAACTTAGAATAATATAAGAAATAGATAAAAATTGTTTTCATGGTATTTACTCGATTTTCTATACACTTCTATAAACAATAAAAATTTGGCCGCTGCCAAACGTGATCCTATTTTCTGTCACTGGGTCGCGCGAGACCTGGCCACCGGTAACTAAGATCCATCGTCCGACTGTTGACACTGGATCCGATGGCCGGGTCGGTGATGACCCATAGGTAACATGCGCGTGGATCTCGGCTGGATGCTTGCCAACGATTGCGTGATCGGTGGCGTGAGTCGCGCGAGACCCGGCCACCGGCAACTACGATCCGTCGTGCGACGGTTAACCCTGAATGCGAAGCATGCTCCTTCTTCAAGATCAACGTGTAACGACAACCGTTCAATGGATTCGCTATTGCCGTATCATTGTTGCGAAACGTTCGCGCGCCATCTTGAAATCGGCCTAACAAGGGGTCTCGTCTATTCCGTAATTAAGCGAAAGACCACGGGTTCCGATAAGAAATTCTAATGCCGTGACCTCGCGCTGGCGGTAGGCGATCCTCTAAACTCTAACCTAATCGTTCCCGATAATAAGAAAAAAAAAATAGCCGAGGGAGCACCACGCGTCAATTGCGAAGTCACGTTGCCCGATTATGATAACAGAGGAGCTCGTTCTCGAAGGCCGGGCCCAGATAATAACTGGAACCTCTAATAAAAACGGACATAAATAGCCGTGTTTTCCGAGTACCCCCCCCCTGCAGGGGGTAGATCGCTATCCTAACATGTGCCGTTTATGGGAATTTTTTCCAAGGACAACGAATGAATGAAAATTCCTGGCGTTTTGCGGTGGTATGAACACAACTGTTAGCTGGATTCTCCAATTTTTTCAAAATAAAGTATTGCAAAATGTCTGAGAGACAATTGTTTTTGAAATTGCTTCGCGCGCGTCGTTCCGAGTTCTGAACGATCAACGTGCTTCGGAGAGCCGTAACTCGGTTCGTTTCAGGACTTCCGGTATAGGATTTCGCATATGCATTTTGGAAGCTGTGTTTCGCATGTTTTGAAAAATTCGCATTAGAGAACCAGGAATGCAATCGCCGCCCGTAATCTTATTATTTCTCTAAGCCGTTGAAGGCCGCTCGTTGACAGGGGAACAATCGTCCGACACGCAGCCCGAATCGCCTAGAACAGCGTGCCGATAGGCTGATAGCATAACTATGCCACATTTGATGATTTACGCGAGCGCAGCGCGCACACTTCGCGGTCAATCGTCGGCTCACGTGCTCGCGTCGTGTCGTTTGCGCCGCTTCTGGACTCTGAAATCGAAAACGAGAGCTTCTCTCTCTCTCTCTCTCTCTCTCTCTCTCTCTCTCTATCTATCTATCTATCTATCTATCTATCTATCCATCCATCTATCTCTCTCTACCAATCTGTCTCTCCTTCCATTTCCCGTCTATCCTTAATCTCTCATATCCCCGTAATCACGATTTTTGGGGCCGTTTCGCGAGAAAAGTCAGGCGTCGCGCACACCGCGCCGATCTGAAACCGATCCGAGACCGTTCAGAATCGGTTTATCCATGAGACAACAACGTCGAACGTAAGTGAACAGAGTGCGCGAACTGTTCGCGGAGCGAAACGATCGTCGGCCGTTCGGCTTTCTCACCGGGAAGTGTATTTTTCTTCGCGTTTTTCCTCTTTTTTCTTCTTTTTTTTCTGTCGAGAGTGCGACTGTGTTTAGATTCGTAGGTAGAGTGGATCTGTTCGTGTTGCATGGATCGCCTAATCACTGGCTCGAGCATTTTGTTTGCGAAAGAAGTGGGGACAGTGAATAATTGATTGAATGGGGTTGATCTATTTAGTGCAGAATTGAATCGGCTGAATCTTCAGCTAATTGGGATAGCTTGAACATCAGTTTTATTCACTGTTGTACGAAGGGACGCGACAAGTAAAAAATACAATTTTTCAAAACTGAATTGTATGTATAGTGAAATGTAGCAAGCCAAATTTTCAGAACAAAATAGTACTGTCTGAAGGGGTGGGTACACATAATAGTGGAAAGAATCGTTCCAAAGAGTGATCTTTTAAAATTTCAAAGTTAACAATATATATATTTTTTAATGGTACCTTATATTTCTTCTTCGATATTCTTATAGAGCATAAAACGACGAATTCAACGACTACAATTAAGATCATTTATTCTTGAGATATTCGTGTCTGAAAGCATCAAACATGCTACATTTCAGGTACGAATATCTCGAGATTGAATGATCGAAACGGTATGGTTATTATAGTCGTTGGATTTGTCTTCTCATGCACTACAACAATATCCAAAAAGAAACACCTGGTTTCATTTAAAAAAAATATCAATGATCTTGAAGTTTCGTTAAAAAATGATCTCGAGAAACACTTTTGATTGAACTGCAGATTTTATGCATTCACGACAAAAACAAGTAGGTCAAGTAAAAAACAGTAAAACTATCTAAACAACTTAAAGATTGTATACACGAATTTATTCATCGGTTTTCTCTACTTTTTATTTCATTCAGTTAATCAAGGTGATATATAAGCGGTCCATACTTGAAAAAATATTCGCATGCGTTCAAAGCATAAACAGCTGTTTAAAGTTCGGCGTGCCGAAAACTCGAATAAACACTAACAATCATTTAATCTCGTACGTCGTCTGATAATGCCATCAGCGTGAAGATATTTCGCTGGTTGATTACTACACCGAAAGTCTTTATGCAAAAAAATAAAAAATTGTCTGTATCTGCTCGCAACAGCAGCAATTTGGAACTTCTTTTTCGAATAATTTGAATAGGTCGAAAATGATGTTTCGGTTCTCTTGAATGCTTCTATATATAATTTTTGTTATAAATTGCAGCTAATTATTTTTGTCATAAATGCAGAAAACAATCTACTTGTAAAAATCGTCTTGAAAGTGTAGAGAAAATATAAATAATATTTTATACAATAAAATACTATATACTATTGTTTATTGTGTAACGAGAGAAAATGGGTACCGGCGTTAACGCCTTTTCGACGGATGACTCAATATCGCGTCAAAACGAATGTTGTCATCTGTTACGGATGACGTGAAGTGCATCGAATGTATACCACGTGCGGGAGATGCATTTTGAATCTCATTCGATTGTTATTAACATTCCCATGCTGTCAGTATTACCGATTTGTTTGCTATAGATTAATGCACGAATTTATTAATTAACGAATCTATGCATTCCTTTTACGATAATGATCTTCTCCATGTGCATAGTATTTTCTTGCATCGCAATAAAAAATATTGATTGCAGTATAAATGAGAAGTTGTCTAAAAAAAGAAAAACATTAAATTCGCAGCAAGCTTCGAAACTATAAACACCTCTTTAAGTCATAAATGCATGCAAATTTTGGCGACAAGAAAGACGGGGTTGCATAGTTTGTTTAAAACATTAGATAACACACGAGGACAGTGAATAATTAGCCGTGAGAAGTTAACGAATCAATTACGGGATTCCTTGTATTTCAAAAATTTGCATATTCCGAAAATACATAAAGAACATTCTGTAAAGAAATATGTGGTCATATGTTGAGCACACTATAAGAACACTATAATTCACAGCAAATGCACTAGTAACTAGACTAATTATTAAGAAACTTGTACTACAAATTTACACGTTCATGCTGACTGTTAGTTGTGCACCAATGTTCGCGTGATTACGTATTCGAAATTTCGAAGTAGATAATTAATGTAGGAAACTAAGTATAATTAGTGGAGAGGGGTAGTTGAATGAAGAATTTCAAATTTTTCTGAAAATTCAGAAAATCTCATTTTTTTTATTAATCTAGCTACAAAATACATAGTCTAGTTTTCGATCAAGTCTAGATCAGGAATAATTGGTGTTACGTCACGATGCACCGAGCGCTCGTGAGCAACAAACTAATATTGTTGGGTGCAGAGAAATGTGCTGGTCACGGTCATTACTGACGATGATCCGCTGAATACGCTGGTCAGCGCGAACCCGCGTCATTTTATGAGAATTGCCTGTAGAAAGACGAAAGGACTATGCGAAAAGATAATGGATAACGACGGGCTGCACAATTGATAAATGCTCTGCGTGGACTTGGCAATTAATTTCCACAGTACCGGCTTATCGAGACACTTCAATCATTCAGGTTGACATTTGGACACGAGACTTTCGAATAAAAAATATTTTCTTCTAACAATAAAAGACATTTCCTCATAAAAACAATATAATGCATACACTTAATTTATATAAATTAATTTATATTCAAGTTGACGTTTCGACACGTGACTATCGAATAAAAGTATTTTCCAATAAACATAAAACAAAGTTTTTCATATACATATATACAGGACGTCCCAAAAATGTACTTCCTTAAAAAGGGTGATTCCCAAGGTTATTTGAAGTAATTTTTTCCTTTGCGAAAATGTCCTCTGCGGCTTCGTTCGGGAGTTATTAGCGAAAAACACGGACTAATCAGAGCGCGGCTGCAGGTCCCGCTGAGCGCGGCGTTGCGCTGCCATTGGTCGAGACAGAATCCGTCCGCTGTAACCGCGCTGTAATTGGTTCGTGTTTTTCGTTAATAACTCCTTAACAAAGCCGCGGAGAACATTTTCACAAAGGAAAAAGTTACTTCAAATTACCTGAGGAATTACCCCTTTTGAGGAAGTACAACATTTTTTGGGACACCATGTATACAGGGTTTTTACTATTTTAGACTATAATTACTCAAAGTCATTCACGGTCACAGACAGAGGAAACGCATAAAGAAAAAATATATATATAATACAAGACAAAATAAAAAATTATTCCATCATTAGCATCACACGAGCTATGTTTTGTATTTGCGTATAAATATTTTTGAATTTTCCAATTGTCAAGGTTTGCTTGTAACACACAGAACCCTTCACTGATGTGAGCATACAATGACTAACGTCCGCAATGGAGAAATAAAATTTATTATGTGTGATGAAGAATCGCCTAGCGTAATTCCTGCAAACATTTCGTAATGCGAGATAACTCTTCGATTTGTCGTCATCGAGGAGAGGCTTTAGGGGCTTAATCGTCACGTGTTATCTTCTAAGATGAACGAGATCTGTCGTCGCAATTTAAGAAAGCGAACGTCAGAATGATTTGCACGCTCTGTTATCATTTTTGATTTTTTCTTTTGCCTTCGATTAGCATTTGAGAGTACACCGACGAAATCTCGTTGAAAAATGGCCTTGAGAAATGATTCTTCCTACTGTTGCATGTAACCCTTGAAATAGTATGACCTTGTCCTGAGAAGTTTTTTCATACAACAGTAAACAAAGCAGATGATCGTGTGCTCCCATTTAGGCTGAGACACCCTGTAGAATAAAGGTTTGGTTATAGTCGAACGTTATAATCAAATATACAGCGAGAATAAAACAGTAATGCAATCGTTATATTCAGGTGTTATTAATATGTTAATCTTTGGCAGATCAGCTTGGTTTACATCTGTCTTACATGTGTGTACTAACATGAATATATTTATGTCTAATACTTTTGGAATTATTTAATGTACCATTTCTCGGTTTTTATTTTTTTACGTAACTGATATTTGCAGCATGCGCGACGGCGATAAGTTATCTGTACCGTATTTCTCCATCCATTATCTCGGATAAAAATGAGGGGAGAAAATTTCTTGGCTAATCTGAAACAACATGGAAAATTCGGAAACTCTTTTCTGCTGACTTTGGTGATAGACACGGGTGATGAACGGAGTATCTGCGATACGGGGAAAATTTATATTCAATTGCAAGAAAACAACACTACACAATGTACATTCGAATTTCCGATGATCTGTTTGCAATAGAAAATTAAAACTAATTTCATTAATTTAAGAAATCGATTTTAGTCAATGTTAACAACTGAAGTTCAAAATGCTAATGATCAATGCCAATAATAGCATTGTTCACAGTAAACACATAAACCGAAAATAAAAATTATCTGCATCAATCCAAAAGTTCGAGTTAAATAAACTATTTTGCTAAAATCCATTAATTTTAACAAGTATTATTTAATTATAATTTTATTAATAATTTTTGTTTGTATAACAAAAATTTAATATTTTTAATCGCTTAAGAATGTATATTAATATTTTATATATTAGTAATAGCAATTATTGAAGTTGAATTTTATTGAATGATTAAATATTTTTATATTTATCAGTATGGGCCACAAACCATAACAGTTTTAAACTTAAAATGGTAATAGGGATCACAACTGTTTCGTCTAATTTATTAAATTAAACAACAAAATTAAAAATTCTGCTTTTATTGATTTATTTTAAAACTTTAAATTTAAAATTTAATGTTTTGCTCACTGCTCATGACTTGCTGTGTGAAACCGTGTCTCGAAGTCGGCCGGAAAAAAAAGAGAAGAGAAATCGAAACAATTTTCAAAACGTTTTTCCACGACGAAACAAAACCGCAATTATCCGCTAGGCAATCGTAATTTTGCGAGTGATCGTGAATCGCATTCTCCGTTCGGAAAAACGACCGGTTCGACGATCCGCGTTTTCGCTCCGAATTTCAACCGGGATCTGTTCTGTTGGATTAGGCATCGAAAGACACAAGCGAATTAAACGAAATAGACCGGTCGTCATGCACGATTACACGAAATTGAACACCGGGAACGGCGGGGCTACGATGTTCGCCAAGGAGAAAGGTATTTATCGAATTCAGAATCTATCGCCCGCTAAATAAATTCGCAGGCACGTGGTCATCAACGCAGTCCCTCAGATACACAGGCATTCCGCGAGAGGACCAAGAGGGATGCCCTGATCGAACTGCAAACGGAATTGGAGAAGCTCCAGGCCACAGCACCCACCGGTGAAGTCAAGGATCTGTTCGAGAGGCAGTTCGACGGATTCACGCACTTGTTCCAGCGGTTTCTGCAAGAAGAAGGACCTTCTCTAGAATGGGACCGCATTCAGAAGCTGCCAGACGATGCGGTGAGATTTGTTTCATCCTACTTCTTTCACACTATCTGTCCTGTTACGGATCCCTCACCACCCCTGACGGGCAAGGCTGGGAAATGTGGGGCTCCCCCAGGCCCTCGGACACCAATACCTGAGAGGGGTGAAAAACTGTTCATAAAATAAAAAGATTTTTATATGTCGAAAGCCCCCCAGCCTACTTCTCTAGGAATTTTAATGTAGATTAGAAAGAAATTCTCTAATAACAATTCTTAATGTCCTGAGATGAAATATTTAATCACTTAAACATATTTCTTTGAAACGTTTCATTCACTTTATCCCATGAAGTTTCCAATGGTCATTATCTTTCTGTTGCTAGATCAAAGACTACAATTCTTTGCCAATCCCAGAAGGAGAAGAAGTGAAGAACCTTTTAAATAAGCTAGTCGTTATCAAATTGAACGGTGGTCTTGGAACTAGTATGGGATGCCATGGACCAAAGTCTGTGATAGCTGTTCGAAATGGACTCACTTTCCTGGACCTTACAGTCCAACAAATTGAGGTAATCTATACGCAAACTGTAAACTGTTATGTATTCACAGTCAGGGGCAAAATTAACCCGACTGTATTCAATTGAATAATTATTTTTATTTGTGAACAGTACTTGAACAAAACTTACAATGCCAATGTACCTCTCATCCTGATGGACTCCTTCAACACCGACGATGACACACAACGAATTATCAGAAAATACAAAGGGATAGATGTTGACATCGACACCTTCAATCAGAGTTGTTATCCTCGCATTAACAGAGATTCTCTACTTCCTATTGCAAAAGATTGTGATGTGCAAGAAGATATCGAAGCGTAAGAATACCAATAAGCATTCTTGTATATCAAATATTTCTACGGTGTCAGCCACGACTATCATACGTCTATATTTGATTTACAGGTGGTATCCTCCAGGTCACGGAGATTTCTATGAAAGCTTTAGAAATTCAGGTTTATTGAAGAAATTCTTGAAAGAAGTATGTTTCCTTCTAACAATTTCCACTGAGAAAAATAACAACAGACACACGGTGGTTCATAATGACTAATGTTTGATTTTTGTAGGGGCGTGAGTATTGTTTCATTTCAAACATCGACAATCTTGGCGCAACTGTAGACTTTAAGATTTTAAAGTTATTGTTGGAGAAACGCGAGGCATCTCCTCTTGAATTCGTGATGGAAGTTACTGATAAAACTCGCGCTGACGTCAAGGTAATAAAATTTTTCACGGTAGAGCAAGATTTTTAACTTTCAGATTGAACGAACTTTTTTATGGGTATTTTTCAAATCCAGGGTGGTACATTAATTAAATACGAAGATAAGCTTCGCCTTCTTGAAATCGCACAAGTTCCAAAGGATCACGTAGACGAATTTAAATCTGTGAAAACCTTCAAGTTCTTCAACACGAATAATTTGTGGATCAAACTTAGTGGTGGGTATCACAGTTTCGGTACAGTGTTATTAGTAGTGCTACCGGTATGAAAATCATACTGGTTTTATGTCCCTGCTTGTAATACGAAAAGTATTTTGTATTGTCACAACTGAAGAAAATGTTTAGACAGCTAATGTAGATATAAATTGATTTTGCAGCTATTGAAAGGGTTGTTTCGACAAATTCTTTGAACATGGAGATTATCGTTAATAATAAGACCTTCGCGAATGGTCTGAACATTATCCAGCTGGAAACAGCTGTAGGAGCAGCAATGAAATCGTTTGATGGAAGTATTGGTAAGAAATGTCGCCTACACACCTTGTAGAGCTTGTCATCTGTACTTTCGTTATCATGTGATTTTTGTAACTGCGTTATAGGTATAAATGTGCCACGTAGCAGATTTTTGCCAGTAAAAAAGACCTCAGATTTAATGCTTGTTATGAGTAATTTGTACACTCTCCGCAATGGTTCCTTAGTAATGAGTCCTCAACGAATGTTCCCAACAACACCCCTTATAAAATTAGGCGATAATCATTTCTCCAAGGTTATTATTTTTATCATATCTTACACAAACGTTACCGATCTCTTGGAGTAATTGCGAATGACTAATGCGAAACTTTCTTTCAGGTCAAAGAGTTTCTCACCAGATTCCCAACTATACCAGATCTTTTGGAGTTGGATCACTTGACAGTGTCAGGTGACGTTACATTTGGCAAAGGTGTGACTCTGAAAGGAACAGTTATCATCATCGCGAATCATGGAGAACGCATAGATCTTCCATCGGGCACAATTTTAGAGAATAAAATAGTCTCCGGCAATCTACGTATTTTAGATCATTAAATGATTTATATCTTTAATAGTATAATTCCTCTCCTAAGGAAAGTTTAATTACGTTTTAAACGACCGTATGCATGTTATAATTGTACATTGGAAAAAACTAACATAGAAGAACCTATAGGCAAAGTAATTTAAATTTATAATGTAAAAATAAAGAAATACTATTTTGATCGTAGTAACAAAGAGACAATGAAAGTTTTAGTTAAGCGTTATGTTAAAATTTTCATTCTTTCTATCTCTTTATCCTTATAATTATCTGTTTTAGTTTTGTAGTTGTAGAAACTTGTGTTTCGAGGAAAAGAATGAAAGATTGAATTGCAACCACAAGCTTCGTAATATATATACATATGTATATATAATTATTACATTGTAATTCAATTACTTAGTACACTAAAATTTGTTAATTGTTCGTATATTCTTATTTTTAGAACATTAAAAACACCACTATTAAATATTGTATATCTACGTGTTGAGTAACTTTATCATTCTTATTTCTCTATCTACATAGACTCATCATATTTTTTGTAGACGAATACAGGACGATTCGGGACAGGTATACAGTACGTGTTATATTATATTCTGTGCGAGAGCAAGAAATGAAAGAAAGTAAAATAGAAGATACTACTATACTGTCTCACCTAACTCATTAGTTATTAGAAAACATTAGTTGGTTCAGAGGGGCAAATATTATGATGGCCAAAAACATTTGTTCAAGGTTATATGTTTTGAGATTTCAAGGTCATCGAAGTTTTTTTAAATGGAATGATATCTTTTATTATCGTTATATGATAGCCAAGGTCAAGATGAATACAACGACCTGTAATATTGTGACCTTCACGTGACCTTGAGCATGAAAAATTCATTAAAGTAGGGCACTGCTACAACAATATATATACTTGGTGCCACGCAAGAAGGAACCTGGTGAAGGACGAATTTAAGACTTTACTCCGCATATGACACCAACGGGACTCGTTCATTGGCTCATCTTTTACACGCGCCACTAATATGTATATATATATACCAGAGAGGATAGGCTATCCTATGTATATACTATGGACACAGACAAGGTATAGGTATAGGAATAGACCAATCACCATATGGGGTTTCGTATCTCACATGTAAACAACTGGTTTTCTTACGCCCTCTATGCTGACGAACAATAAATGTTGGAACTAGATCCACAAAAATGATCAAATCTGGTCAAATACAAATGATTGACGAGTTATCTACATATCTGATGTTATGACCACAGACGAGGTATAGGAGTAGACCAACCACCCAATGTATTTTTCTGTCTCACGCTCGGGGGGCTCTAGAGCCCCCTTACCATTCCGTGTCACATCCTACCGTATCAGCTAGAACTTGCATTGTGGAACCAATATTCTACAACGGCGCTGTTGCTGATAGAATCTTAAATCTCATGTCGGAGATTCTAAAAATGATGAATGAAAGAAAAGAATGTTGTGTCCTTTTAATTTCGTTACGCCTGTTACACGAGTGCATCGAAGGAGACGTTTCTACGTGGGGAAGCTTATATTCAAATAAATCATATACATACATATATATTATTTTATATTGCATGCGCTTAGTAAATATCGCATTTACTATTATAGAAAGCTATTTACTACAACAAACAATATTTCTTTTTATTCATTTTCAACGAGAGATAATGATAGGTGCATAACGTGGCTGATTAACTGTGGTTTAGATGATTGGGTGGAAATGTCTGATAAAAAATTACAAAACTAATATGTGTGCAGTCAACATTTTTCTAATCATGCTTTTTACGCGTCGGGTAGACTGCGCAAAGATGCCGTACCGGAAATTTTTTATTCGTCCGATATGAATAATAATAGTTTTAACACTGAGTCTGACACTATGTCTATACAGGATGACATGTCATCAATACAAAGTTGTAATGGCTTGGAACAGCAGCTAATGGAAACAGCAAAGGGCAAAGTGTAAGGTAATAAATCGGTTGCAAGATAAGCTTTCTTCAGGCAATATCGATGATATATGTTTGAAAAAATCAATTTCTAAAAGAATTTTCGGTTACTCATTTGTTATCCTCATATTATTTAAACCCAAATCGTGGCGAATTTTTTCGAAAAAGGAGCAACAATTATGCATGCCAATGCTCTACACTTCTCCCGTTTTGTACCATAAAATGCGTGACATTTTTGGTTTTCATTTGCCAAGTCCATCCACAATTAGTCGATGGTTCGGGGAAATCGACATTTGGCCAGGAATTTGTCCAAAATTTAACGCGACAAAATTAAAATCTTCTTATATGGAAATTGCAGATCGTAATTGCACCCTTGTAATACAACCGCCGGGCCGGCGGAGGGGTTTGCCCCCACCCCTGCCACGTGGGACGGTGTCCCATGATTTTGGCATCACGACTGGACGAGTCTGATCGATCTCAATGAATGCAGTTGTGTTCGTACGTGTCGTACTATTGCGTTCGTCGTTTATTTTCTCATCGCAAACATGAAAGAAAATAATACAACTACATTCTGAGTCACATAGATTAACATCTCGCAAAAAACAATCAACTACATAATTATTGATTAATTAATTCTTAACTCTTTCGAATTTCACAATTAATATTAATGGATATTTTGCAAGATTCTTTAAAGCTAAAATTTATGTTGTTTAATGAAATATACATGAAAACATATAGTAAGTTTCAATTTAATTTCTTTTTAAAACTCAGTTACAAAATATATTCAAAATGGATGCGTATTAATAGTGTTAAACAATTATAAAAATGCGAATAATAATTATACGCATGGAGAAATGTGTAAATAAACTGTATAAAATAAATTAATGAAAATTGTATTTCTATAATTTGAAAACGTGATATCTATAATTATTTAATATTGTATTTATTATTAATATTGTATTTGTAAGAATTAATATTATATTTTTTATGACATCAAATAAAAAAATATAATTTGAACATATAGTTATAACATCAGATATGTAAATAGCGTCAATCATTTGTATTTGACCAGATTTGATCATTGTTGTCGATCTAGTTCCAGCATTTATCGTTCGTCAGCGTAGAGAGCGTAAGAAAACCAGTTGTTTACATGTGAGACACGAAGCCCCATATGGTGAGTGGTCTACTCCTATACCTGGTCTGTGCTCCCATAGCTCGTCTGTGGTTCTGTGCCATGCTAAGTCTGAGCAGATGTCAGCACTATATCGGGAACGCCGAAAACCCGGGCGTGAGCACTCTCCTATCCTCTCTGGTCACTATCTTCCGGTATATGAGTATTCATGACGTTGGGTTGTGATCGAGTGGGGGAGTTGAGACTTTACAACAAGGCTAACCCACAACGACATGCGCGAAATAGGTATCTTTTTACGTGGCACCAGGTATACGGTTCCATTTAGAAAATCAAAGGTTATCTTCATATAACTCCTTCATGTGTCCACCAACAAAATAAACTACGAACACCAGTATGCGTATATTTTGGAACCATCGAAACAGTTTTCGCTGCGAGTAATAATAATGACGTGATCGAGATATGGCAATACTGGGTGAGACACCCTGTATAGTTTGCTCGATCGATTTTTCTCTGTAACCTCTTTCCGTAGGTGTCGCCAGATCAGGGGAATTGACACGAATCGAGGGGAAAAAGTTACCCCCTCTTTGCCAGTGCCGGGTTAGTCACGTGACATTGTGACACACGCGCGACAGAGACGAAACGCGTCACGCGACCGAGCCGTAGGGGAATAGCGTCGTAGAAGGGGTAGGGTAGAGTGGGAGACAAATCTTAATCAGGCGACTCTGTCTCTTTCGCTTTTACTCGTATTTTTCTCAATTTAACTATATAAATAGAATCGATTCGTCTATAGAATAATTGCCCGATTTTGAATCATTTAGTCTTTATGCGAACCTTATTCTACACTGGCAATTAATTATCGTTACCAAGATTCACAAGCTTCATCTGCAACATTCGCAACTTCAGTGATCTCTATTTACAATTTATATAGGTATCGATTATGCTCGGTGTCTTTTATGATGTTTATGTCATTCAGTTTCAGTTTTTCAATACAAAGAAAATTGTTTATTGTTTTTCAGTGATAAGTAGGATGATTTTCAAATTGAAATCGTGTTGTTGACATCTGCCGAAGCCAAGCCAATCAACGTCGGATGTTCATTTTCTCACGTCGAAAATTTCACACCAAAACATCGGTAGGTAACGTGAGTTGTTACTAACTTTCGAACGGTAAGATTCGATTTTCGAACAACGATATATCTAATATATTGAATTTCTCCCGGTTTCGAATGGAATTAAAACAATATTTAACTGTATTTATTTAATGCTTCCAATAGACAGTAGATAAGGAATGCAAATAAATATAGGTTTATAGTTTTGAACGTTTAGCAATCTCTTTTGTTTGTAACGATTATTAATTCTATATTAAAATATATTACAGGGTATGCACAATAGACAGAAACGAGAAAAGGATAGACAAGATCTGCTGAAATCTTTCGGATTGAGTGGAATTATGAGCATGATTGAGGAAAGATTATCACTATTTCATTGTGACCAGTCGCAAAACATCTTGCGCTATTTAATGCACAGAGATTTTGGATTGTGCGCTGTACATAAATCTCGTGCACAGATAGACTTTATAGCTGAAACACTTCTTGTTTTAAAAAGTCACAAAAAGTTGGTAAGTGTTTCAACATTCATTTTAATATTGGTACGAAAGTAACTTTTGCTGTCACCAATTTTTTATAGAAATACAATCTACCCGGTGTTCCTAAGGCAACATTTTTAATGGTTTCTAGTCCTGACGGGTAAGAATTATTGTTAATGTTCTACAGAACCATTTGAAGTACTATCAAATCGCATTGTAAACGTGAAATTTCATTTTAGGACCAAAATGGCATCCACACATGGGAACCATAATATCTATATTACCGAAGTTACAACTGGAAAACATATTAAAACACTTGTTGGTCATCCACGTACTCCATGGTGCATCGCATTTCATCCTTCTTCCAGTCAAATCTTGGCTTCCGGTTGTTTAGGTGGTCAAGTTCGTGTTTGGGATCTAAATGTTAGTACTCCTTGATTATTCGTTTCATTATAAAAAGATTTTTATGCTACAGTTCCATTTATATAAGAAAGAACTTCTATAACAAAAAACTTACTTGTGATAGAGGAAGACTTTGTATATTTATAAATAATTGGAACAACATATGGTCGGAGACAAAATTAAGTGAACACCCTTCAAAAACCTTAACAATAACGGATTTGAGTTTTTTTTTGAGACGTTAGAAGGATTAATTTGAACAATATAGCCGATTAACAAGGTATTAGAATAATTGTCATTTACAATATACTTCGTTGTATAGGATGGTTGTCAAATTTGGGAAACAGAAAATGAAACAGTCATAGCTTCACTTGCTTTTCACCCAACCGAAAGGTTACTTGTTATTGCAACATGTAATAAAATATATTTTTGGGATTGGACTGCAGCTGAACCTTATGACATAGCAAGCACTACAACCGACGATCAAAAAGTAAGGTGAGAGTACACTAAATTACAAGTTGCTAAATAAATATGTTCAGTCCTTTCTGTTGGAAAATCATATTATCACCATACTGATAATTACTTCATTATGTGTTGTCTGTTTCAGATATGTAGCATTTGACAATTTAGGAAAAAAGCTGGTTACAGGCATTAGAAACACACCACAAATGCGAATGCGTTTTACCAAAAATGAAGAAAAATGTGAAGACTACAGAGACATGCAGTATGTTTATTACTAACGAAAACTTAAATTCCCATGCGTTTTCTAATACATATATAGGGTGAGTCCCGTAACATTGTATAATGTAATCCTGATGACTACTTGGTATAATACTTTTTTACACAGAATTTGATGCTTCATCCAAATTAAAAAGAAAATATTGGGCATTCCATTGAAAAATCTGAAGGCGACCCTTGCATCTCGATGAAAAAGCAATGTAACAAAAAGCAGATTACAGCACTGTATGTCCCCTTGGGAACCCGTGTACCATTTGTTCGACAAATTTTTTTGTACAAGAAATGACAGGAGTTATTTGAAGTCGTCATGTTACGAGACTCACCCTGTACACTAATTAAAACAATGTTGCACGTTAATGTAATTATCGGACTTCCAAAGGCAGCCTATAATCTGGCTTTACGAGCAATGTTTTTGGTTTCAGCCTGCTACTTTCAGCATGTATCGAACAAATAGCAAGAATGGGGGACCAACGAAGAGGATGTACCAATATGTTATTTCCTAAACGAAGGGCCAACAGCTTAAGCAATAACACTGAATTTAGAAATCAATCACCGAACGCTGAACCTCCTTTTTCGAATGTAGAATCTTCGGGAATTTCTTCGTCTCGTTCTCCTGTACATAGTAGGCTCGATGCGAACACCAACGAAGGTAAACATAATGATTGATACTATTACCGATGGAAAGTATAGAGAATTAATTAAATTGTTCATCCATCTTGAAGACAGTAAATTATTGTTTAATAGATATCAAATGTTTTTGAATGGTATACAACTTTCTAAATGCTGACCTTTTCACTGAGAAAAGCGTGAAGTTTCAGTTGTGTGTCTTCAGTTTTAAGAAACTTGTATTTACGAAGACAGATTAATTATAATGCACAATGTGCAACTGTAAACAGTACTGATATAATTTCTGTGTACTTTTTAGATGTATCAGACGGTTACGTACCTACATTCAGACCTAATTTCTATGCAGTCCAAAGGTATCGTGTACAAGCATGGGACTTTTCTAATGGAAAAACACCTGATATTACAGACTGTAAGTGTGCTCGTGTTGCATAGAATTAATCACTGTTCTACATTTATTTTCAACGCACGTTTATTTCAGACGACAAGAATGTTGTTGTCCGAAATTGCAACATTCGTAATGATGCCACAATAGATATTTCTTCGGATGGAAAATTGTTAACGGCCATGACGCTGGCGCGTAGGTATCAAGTGACTACCATAGGTAAATGATTTACGTAAAACATTACATTTTATAATTAACTTCTTATATTAATCTTAAATAACCCCATTTTCGCAACTTAATGTGTCCCTTGTGTGTCAAATTGACACGAGGGACGGATATGGATTAATAACGTATATGTGTGTACTTAACGTGATGTGATTTTTCAGCAGTGTACAGTTTGCAATGGGAGACTTTAGGAAAAAGAATTTATGCTACGGATATAGAGTGCGAATCCGCAGTTTCCGTTTCATTTTCGCCAACGCAGCAACATCTCGTGGTTGGTGTTTCAAGAAATTGCAACACGCCGGCTGCTAATTACATGGCTCACATTTATCGATTAATAGACAATAAGGACCAACACGAGAAGCAAACACCATACAGATATATTAATCCATTGTGCCGATACATGGGCGAAGCCGTTTTCAATAAAAGCCAGCAATGGGTTAATAACAGATATATTATGGCGTCTATTCGAGAAATACTGCACAGTAAGACAGAGCCTATTGACTCGAGTCTGAACTGCATCAGATGGCTGCCACAACCTGGACAGGGATTGATTTATGCTACAAATACCGGAGAACTGAATATTGTTTATTAATTTGTATGTATTATGTTAGATGTATAGACAAAAAATGGCACAATTTATACAAGAATAAAGTTTATTATGAAATGTGAATGCTGTAAAGTACACAGCGTATCCGTGTATTCAGTTGGCATGCATTAAAGATATAAATTGAACGACCAATACCGTTGGAAAAATAGAATTGAAATATACGATTCATGCGTATGTCATTACCATCAATCTTACAATCCACTTCTCCATTAATGTGATACGCGCCGGCTGAAACGATCATGCTATCTCAATCTATTTACCATGAAGTGCATTCTTTGGGTTTTAATTTTAATTCTCAAACATTGCAAAATCTCAAAGGGAAAACGTTGAAATATTGCTTTTTATTTAAGCGAGAATGATTCTTACCGTTTCTACCATAAGACGACATGCAAATTCCGGCAA